>OX465248.1:7000129-7496129 GCA_949987775.1 Aproaerema taeniolella
TAAAAACTCACCCCCTCCCCCTTCCCGACCTCAGATCGCCCGTAATTTATTTTTCCTTTCGTTTTTGTTATATTCTCTACCTCTTCCAATGGGTATCATCCTACTTTAATTTTTTTTGGTCTCAAAAATTATCGACCCTGGTCTATTAGTGGACTATCGAGTTACATAGGTCTCGTGGACTCTTGGACCTCTCCCACCCACCCACATTGTCCTATACACTTCGTCAAGTTTACTTTAAAAAGTGAACCTAACTTCAGAGAGAGCGTCACAAAGAAAAGATTGTTATATCTTATGTGTTAAGATTGGAATTGACTTTTTCTGGTCTACTTAATTGTCTATTACGTGTTTAGTATTATTTAACTAGGCATAGCGTGGGGCAATCACACGAGATCGCATATTCGCGTTATTATTGTTCATCAGTAATTGTTTCCGCGCATGCGCTTGCACTTCCGCGCTCTTCTCCGATGTGACGTAACCACTCTACTTGGAGAACACTCTTATCTCTGCACTTTATCACTTACAGATACTTTTTGTTTATTTATTGAATTCACAGCTTATTTCTGCTTATTTTTATTTTAATGCAAACTTCTCAGCTCATGAATTTTACGTCACATACTTACTTTAAATAGTAATCTGCATAATGAAAACCGTATCTACTGTTATCTAAAAAACATATTCATGGTCCATTAAAAAAATAAGGCCAAAACAGTATATTTTTTTAATATACTGTTTTTGTTTATTAGGTAACATTGAATCAGGCTGTATGTTATTAAAACATGCTATTGCTATTCTAGTCCAGGAAAACTTTTAATGAAAATAGTTTATTAGACACTCAAAAGGTATTCAAACATAAATAACACTGTCTCTAAAACATGAAATTGTTGTATTGCCTACCATACATTACATGAGATTACATAAAGTATAAGGTTCTAAGTTTCTATAGTAGCGCGTAACCGGTCGACGAGGCATCGGTTCTCCACGCGTCATCAACTAGGAGATTTGACGTCCCACAACTATGTACTAATGGCCACCCTTTGTACAGTGACGCATTTACTTGTTGAGCAGACTTCTATGTATAAACGTCTCTGTTGTGCACTAACAAGGAATGGAATTATCTGCCAGTGTCTGCATAACCCGAATCTCTTTAAAGTTCGATTGAATGTGCATCTTTTGGGGAAGCTTTCTAAATTTTCGGTGACATCTTGGCTTCTGAGCTAGATTGTGGTCAAGGGTAAACCCATTATTTATACAAAATACTGCAATTTACCCATAATTTATAAAAATACGTAGTGATATTCGGTTTTTGTTGTCCAAAGTCACTGAGTTCTCGTAGTAAAGTCACCGTTTCTTGCTCTCCTTTCTAGCTCTCGGAGGGTGAATTGAAAAGGAGGAGTTACTGACGGACAAATAGATTTTCTTATCCTTGACTTAGCATATCTACTGAAGTTTAAAAACTTCTAAATGCGGTTCTGTGCGGGCTACGGGCGTACGGTAGCGGTAGCTTCGAGTTTATAAGTCGTTACAAGGTGTTACGGCAGAGGCGTCCGTACCTGGAACTAATCTTAATATTATCTACGTAAATGCTACTCGACTCCATCATGTTATTAGAAGAAAATGTCTGGCTAATATAGAGGGTTAATAGTAACGAAATAAGGTTTGAAAATACTCTTATGACCAAAAGCTGTCTGTGATGGAATAAAACCTTTTGCGATTATCTACAAAATAATACTTTAAACAAAAAAACTTAAAAATTATCTACAAAAAATATAAGATTAAAGAGAAGCCCCTTTCTAACTAGTCATAATGCCTTAATAACAGATCCCTCTACTTCTTGTTTTTTTTTGCCTGCACCTACTATACTTATAAAGGTACTCTGTTCTAAAGTTATAAAAAATCTTACAAGAGAGCCAGGCGATCCCTTTTCTTCATAGAGAACTGTGTCGTTTTCTCTTAAAGATTTAATAGGAACGTACTTTTCTAGGGACAGGGAACCTAATGGGTGACCAAAGTGGCAATTTATCACGAGAGTTTCCGTGCTTCGGAGGGTACGTTAAGCCATTTTGGTTGCGACTGTCCTTAAACCAAGTCAGAGGCCCTTTTTTATCTATCTATCTTTTAGCGATTTGAAAACTCTGATACCATGAGTTAATCAAGCACGCCATATACTTGATCATACCTACACGATGAAAAAAGGTGTTTACTTTTAGATAATTGTCTCCTTCCTTTTGCGATCACACAGGAGCAACTTTTACAGATAAAGAAGAGGGTAGGCTGTGACAAACGACTGATGATTCGTGTAGTTAAGCTCCCGCGGTTAGGCGCGGCTGAATCGATTCGAATCTGTCACGGACTGCGTAGGCGCAGCGTAAGACAGAGCCCCATTACCTCCATTAGCACCATTAGGAAGGCAGGTGTCGCATCAGACACGCTACTGTGACAAGCGGTTAGCTAGTCGACAAATATGGAAGCTTAATATTACGTTTATTTGTTTATTTTTCCATGCCTTACAATTATTACCTCTATCCTCTACAAATTACTAATATACAACTCACTCACATCACATCACGTCGCGTAACTCTGAAAATTGACACTTGCTCTTTTAACGTAGTAGACCAAGATCGCCAGACGTCACATAGTTTCTCAGCAATCAAATGTGTTGTAAAGAGTAGTGGTAATTTGTACTATTAACGTACGGTTTGTAATACCTGCTAGCTTTGGGCCGACGACCAATTTTCAGCTACCTGAGGTACTTCCAAAAATTACTCAGGTATCAATACGTTACTAATACGACTCTTTCCGACACTTTTGATTAACCCGTCGCGCGATTGTTTTCGCCGCTTGCGATAGTAATCTCGCACACCATGTGTGCGTTTGGCACGCGGAGGCTGAGAAAATAAGTAACGTCTGATGGCGGCCCTGGCATCTGTGGATGCAATGTGGATGTGCGGCACATATTAACTCATATTCAAAGGCCTGCACTAAGTTTCTCTTAAAATTCGAAAGTCTGGTGAGTCATAAATATGGGGCGACTTTAAACTAGTTAGCGAAACTCTAGGGGGTGATTCTCCTAATGAAAACTGAACAACATTCTCTAAGTAACCTGCATAAAATTATGAAATATGTTTTTTCTTCTTCCCTTGCTTCTCCATACGTCTTGATCGGTATGTTGTTCTGTTTAGTTTGCACAATCTTAGTTTTTCTAAACTAATTTCCAATTTATCAAATTTAAGTCGAGACCTAACAATAAGCATTTACTTTTTATAAAGGAAGTACCTAATTTGCTCCGACTGAAGAAAATGTATGATATTTTAATCACTATACCTATAGATAAAATAAAGCAGTTTATAGATGACCCAACATTTCATCATACATAACTTTAAAACATGTCACCAGTTTCTCTTTTATAATCTCATTTTATTAAGCTCAGAGATGATTAGGACAAATTATGAGGTAACCTTCGGCCGTATCTCGGGAATATTGTGACAAGATAAGGGAATGTGTTTAATTGCCTGATCAGCTTAGTGGAATCGATCATTAAGTGACGGAAAACATTAATTCACAAAACAGCGCTATACAGTAACGATACTATTAAAGTTTATACTTGAAGTGTATATGGGATTGGTCCTTGTCCAATAATAAACGATTTAAATGTAATTTGTTTGACGAAGCACATTCGCATCGTTATAGAGGCCATTGTTGGCAAAAAAGTGTTGCAACGTTTAAAATATTTAACATAAAATGGGCCTTTTTATAATTTGAAACAGCACGGCACGGCACTTGAAAATTTGAATTACCATTTCTAGTGTTATTATTACATAGAAGGCAATGGTAATACAATTTTTCATCACTTCTATTCGAAAAGTGTCGCTTTGTTCCTTTATAAGTGGGAGCAAAAGAGCTCATTTCTGTTAAGAACTCTTGTGCGAGCGTAAATAAGCTTTTACGCCGGCCATAAAATCATTGGCGGGCGTAAAAGAGATTTTAATTTAGAACATGTGTCATTCATAGAAATCGAACGCAAATTGTATGAATACTGGCTGGTACGTGTTGGCTGCAAGGTGGTGGCCCCCGCGCTAATTGAAAAAAAAACGCGCGAATTAAGTCTTAGCAGGCCGAGTATAATAGTGACAGCGCCGCGACAACACCGCGGTCCTTGTGACTTAGTCAAAATGTCAACATTGACAACGCCATAGGACGAGCAAGCCTTTGCGCAGGACCCTCGCGCAATCAAAGTGAAGTTTCAGCGTGAGCCGAACGCCAGTTTGTCGTTATTGTGCTAGAGCTGCTGTTCTTGTAATTTATTTTCTCATAGAAAGAGGATGAAAGTAGAGTAAGTATACGTTAGAATCCTTTGCTTCGCTCGTGGTTCAAAGTAGCGCCCTCGCCGTAAAAATACTTCTTTGCTCCCTTGTCATACAATCTACTATTGCCGTGCTGTTTTCGAATTATAAAAAGGCCCATTAGGTGGATTAAGTGGGATTCTCATATATTTCTTTCTGTGTTAAACAATACTCTATAGGAACTCACGCCGATGTGCGATTTTTTAATGCGAAAAAATGACAACTACCAATAATCAATAATCATCTTCTTAGGTTTTCGAACTAAATAAATTCAGTTATCTAATCATATCAAGTGTCTTTAAATCAGTTAGCGAAAGTTAAGAACTTGAATCAGTTGAATTTCCCCCATAGAAACCTTATAAAATTTTTAAAAAATTATTCTTATAAGCAAATCAGCTGTTCGATCAAGTTGTATGGAAAAACGAAAAAAAAAACATATTTCGACCTAGGTTCCTTGGAGAAAGTTGTTCAGTTTAGTGGGCTGATCATCACATCCTTAACTTTCGCTAGCTGATTTAAAATCACCCAATCTTATATACATATAAAATTGGAGGTCCTGATTCACTGACTCATCAACGCCCAACCCTTAGACCTAGATAGCTGACATTTTCTTATACAGGGCTTTAGGTATCTCTCTTTCAACCTCTCGGGTGGTTAATCAGTCCATGAAACTGAACAACTTTCCCAAGGAACATAGGTCAAAATACGAAAAAAAAAATGTTTGAGTTCCCACATACAAACTTCATCAGCTCATAGCGCATTTTGTATGTGAGATCAATTTTTTTTTTTCGTATTTTCACCTATGTTCCTTGGGGAAGTTGTTCAGTTTCATGGACTGATTAACCACCCGAGAGGTTGAAAGAGAGATACCTAAAGCCCTGTATATAAAATTGCAAGTCCTGATTCACTGACTCATCAACGCCCAGCCCAAACCCTTAGACCTAGAAAGCTGAAATTTGGCAAAAAAGTGTCTTTTATAAAGTAGGCAAGCACTGAGAAAGTATTTTTCGAAATTTATCTCCTAAGGGGGTGAAATGGGGGTTCAAAGTTTGTATGGAGAAAACAATTTTTTTGGACATTTGACTCGAAACTTCGCCAAGAAGCAAATAAACGGACACGTGTTTCGCGATTTTTCTAAAGTCATCCCCTAAGGGGTCAATAATAAAATAGGTGACTAACAAAGTTCATAGCGCGAGCGAAGCCGCGGGAAAAAGCTAGTATATTATATTTATTTTTAAATAATTTTGCTACACAAGTTTCCGTACTATATGATATTGATACTAATATATTACAAAGCGCCGTGCCGGCGCTAACGTATCTCAAAAAACGAGATTTATAAAATTAAAAACTGTTTCAAAAACGTAATCTCTGAAGAGCCCAATGTAAAAGCTTAATCATTGAATATTCTTATCTTTACACAACTTCATGCAGTTATAGGTTAGGTACAGACAGAGCTTAGAAAAACTTCATATATATATATAAACAATGTCATGTTTACTTAAAACATTCAGCGTCAGCATTGTAGACAAAATGAAGTCAACATACAAAGTAAGAAAATAAAGTATGTAGGCAAAATTACCGGAGGTGGTGAAAATTTATTTTATATCCCATTTTAAACTCTCATCATTATTAATGATTATCAAACACACTGACCGCAAAGATTTGATAAAACCAAGGATATAAATAAGACTTCTAATTAAACCAGAACCTTTTTAAGACTTTTTAGTGAAACTTTAGGTGGTAATTTTCACAATGAAACTGAACAACTTTTCCCAACAAATACAAGTGAAATTTTCAAAAAAAATGACGAAAAGTTGTATGGGACTTTTTTTTTCATATTCATCCCTAATTTTCACAAATGAATTTTTAAATTTACCCAACTGAAGTCGAGAAATTTTTTTGGGACTTGCATATGGTGAGAGAAATTCGCATTCTAAACACTAATTAATTTAAAATCACCCCACATGAAAGTCTCAACATTGCTTCTTATAACTAATCAATGGGTCCTCTCGTCTGCATCAGCCGACACGTTATCACGGCGTATAATGAGCCGTGGGCCCACTGCTGTTCCTTTTGCAAGGCGCGGTCATCCATCATTTGCGCCGACTAATTGCCTGCTACCTTGCGCTCTTATCCTTTTAATTCGTCCTGGTGGTGTTGCCATTAAACATAAGTTTCTAGACTGTTTTTATGATCGTCAAAGATGTTTTATATTTTATTTTATGTTTGCTCTATCTATACAGGGCTTTAGGCTCCAAACCCTAGCTCATAGACGCAAAGTAGCTTGCCTATGTATTTTTTATAAGATGTACTTCGGGGAGTCTGCTCAGGAGCTGCATGAGCTCATTCCGCCTGCCCCATTCTTCTATCGGACGTCCAGACGCACCGCGGGGTACCATCCCTATCTTGTTGATATCCCACCGATTCGCACTGAGCGCTTTTCATCATCTTTCGTATTGCGCACTGCTAGGGAATGGAATTCCCTGCCTGCGTCTGTATTTCCGAGTTCATATAACCCGAATCTCTTTAAAGTTCGAGTGAATAGGCTCCTTCTGGGTGAGCTTGCTACATCCTCGACCGCATCTTTGCCCTTGGGCTAGATTGTGGTCAAGAGCGAACCCTTCATTAATAAAAAAAAGGTATCTCTCTTTCAACCTCTCGGGTGGTTAATCAGTCTATGAAACTGAACAACTTCCCCAAAGAACATAGGTCAAAATACGAAAAAAATTTTTTTATCTCCCATACAAAATGCGCTATATTATGCTGATGAAATTTGTATGGCAATTCAAAATTTTTTTTTCGTATTTTGACCTATGTTCCTTGGGAAAGTTATTCAGTTTCATGGACTGATTAACCACCCGAGAGGTTGAAAGAGAGATACCTAAAGCCCTATATAAACTTTAAATATATTTATTGCAATGTTACAGGAAAAAAATATAGTACTAGTAGCTAGTCGCCAGTACCTGCCAATTAGTTTGGAGTTAGATGGTGCTGTGTGAAGAATTTATTTATTAATTCTGCGACCCTGTTTGTGAGGGAATTTCATTAAATTATAATATGTATCTTATTGTCCAAACTAAAATCCTTATTGTCCAAACTAAAATCTAAAGAACTAGTTTCATGAAAATCCGTAAAGTGTTTATATTCACATAGTTTATGAGTACTTTTTTTTCATTTCAGTCTAGTTTTCTAATACATACAATAAGAAAGGATATAAATTGCGATACAAAGGTTGTGGTCTTGCAGCCACTCGATCACACGGGCTATGGCGGTGGCCATTGGCTAGTCACAAGCGAGAGAACTGACTTAGGGTTGAGCACTTGGATGTTTCTCAATTGTTTTTAAATATCAGGATTTTGATATGGAAGGCAATTTCCGACCACCACTATGCATCATGACGGTTATAAACATGAAAAAAGTTTTTCCTAAGTCCATCAAAAGTTATTTTTGAGTTCACTTTTATTTTCCCGGATAAAATATATATTTTTTTAAATTATGTGCAGACCCACTATATCTCAAGATCAAGATATAGGACTTTGTTCCCGTGGTAATTTGGTATAATTGTCTAGCCCATATGTTATTCTGATGTCTCAGCTATATACATATATTACTGCAAAGTTTCATAATAATCCGTTCTGTTTAGCTTTTGCGTGAAGGACTAACAAACATCTATCCATCTATTCATTAATCGGTAAATCCTCACAAACTGTCGCTTTTATAATATTAACAGGGACTAAGATATAAGTAGGATATGGTTCTAATATATCTCTTTAAAATCAAGTGTAAGCTACACAATGCCAAAGGTTTGGTACCAGTGAGCAGACCAATATACGGTGCTTATTGTCTTGTTTCTTAACACGACGAACGACTTAAATAGCAACTCCTTCAAATGAATAAATAAACGATACACACCCAAAGGTTTCCCTTGTGTCGTAGGTCCCTTGAAACATACGAGTATACGTACACAAAGACAGACATGAATACCCATGACCCGAGAACAAAAATCTGTTTTTTACACAAATGTCTACCCGTCGATAAAAAGGCAGCGTCACTACCACTTGACTAAACCGGCCGTCAATTAGTTGAGCTAAAACCTAGGCTGCCAATTTTAAAACCATTTATCAAATCAAAGATGACTGTCGTAAGGTAGCCCTATTCCTCGATTGGCAAATAAAAGTAAGCTGGAGGACAGAGCGCTCCATCAAAAGGGATAGCTCGATTAAGTGTTGGTTTGGGTTTTATTGGCGGGGTGAGGGGGGTGCGGGGAACGTGCGCGGCGCCGCATTAATCATTAACACAGCCTGCCTAATGACACCGCCGAAATGGGCCCGCTAGGGATGTGCGGGCCTTGTCGATAGCTTTGTCGTAGTACAATACTTCTAATTTCTTGTTATGTCTCGGCAATTATCGATTTTTCGAATGCACACGAATAAACATTTGTGTCTATGAATTATAAGATTTATTGCCTAAAATAATTTAAATTTAGAATTATGTAAGTACTTTATTGTTGATTTTTGTTATAATTTCGGAAGCACGAATTTTGTCAGTACTCTAGGAGCACATTAGTCTGTCTCCGGTTTTGGTTGAGCAAGACGCTGCCTCTTAATCGACGGTTCTTGGTTCGATTCCCAACAAACGTTCTTGCTCGATTCTACCCAGTATTTGTGCCAGTGTCCTAAACGACTTACAAAAGGGTTCCTTCAGTGTGAGCCTTTGAATGTGTGACATAAAATTTTGTAAATCCATAAAAATCTAAGTACCGTTATTGCGGGTTTCAGAAGCTCTTTAATTTAAATGGAAAAGTATGTCTGTAGTTTTCATTATTTTTCATCCTTTTTGTCAATTGAACGAAGTCGCGGGCAGAAAACAGGTGCATAAGAAACTATGTAGAATTTCTGATACACATGTTTCAGAAAGTAATAATAACTTAATATAACGTTTTCCAAATGTACTACAAAGTAAATAACAAGAAAATTGGGCAAGTCGATTTTAAAATTCAAAAAAGGCACATTTAAGTCTTTTGTTATGTTTACATTGTACATTAAGTGTAATAAACTATATGCATTCAACGTCTAATGTCAAAAACAGAATATTGAATGACAAATAAAAATGAAATAATAAGCTACGAAAAATTATAAATTTTAAAGTAAAAGACATCAACGCATGCGCCGTAGGCCGTAGCACGTAGCATTGACAAAATATCGAAACATCGATTTCTTCCAATAGAACTTGCCCCATCACTACCACCAATATTAGATGTCGCTATTAACTCCGCAAAACGTAATTAATCGAATAAGTTTATGATTGATATAACCAGTTTGTGGGGCGCTTAATTCACTTTCCGAATTCCAGGGGCCGCTTTTATAAAGTTATCCTTTAAGGGAATTGATTGGGTCTATCGCAACGGAACTGATTTCGTAACGAGTCAATTCAATTATAAAATATACACCACACTTCAGAGTAACACGGTAGAGATGATGTCGTCGTAATTGTCAATGAAATAAAGTTCTACGCAAGTCTGTGGAAAATGTTTGTATTGTTATAACTACCAAAACAAAACATATGGACGGCACGGCCCGCGTCAAACTCGCGCGTCACGTAACTTCGATGGCGTTTCGAAATGTGTGTCCATTATATTTATAATACATAAAAATAGCCAAAACTTACACAAATAGATGAGTTTTTTTTAAATCTTTATTTATTATAGAGGGTTTTGAGACATGCCACTCTCATCATGGCACTCACAACTAGAAAAAAAAAAAAAAAAAAAAAAACATACATAACCAAAACAAAACCTAATTTCTGTCCTTCACATATTTTTTATACAAACAAATAAGCATCTTGGTCTTAGCAGACTCTGGGAAGGCTAAGATGCTGTTTACAATCCCAATCCAATGAGTTGCAAACTGTAAGTAATGTACTTGACTAGAAAGTCATGTTTTTAACAACAGTCTTAACACAAAAACAAATTTGATATTTATTTATTTTCAGTAAATCTAAATGATATCAGTCAGCTCAAAGACGGATATTGCATTGTTAAGAATTAAAAGCAAAAGCCACACAAGTTCGAATCAGAGAGAAAATTGCGGCTTAGAATCACAGATTCTAATACAAGTTTTCAACATGATATGTAGATCAAGCTAGAGCAGTCTTAGAATTGCCTTTATAATACAAATGGATACCCATAAAACGAAAAAACTTTTTTCAGAAAAAAAAATTTTCCAGCTACTAATTCAAGGCATCTTTCTGAATTAATTCTAAGAGTCGTGAGTATATACCCACTCAATGTAGCTGCGGAAGCGTGGATAACGAGCCAAATTAAATGAAAGGAAATTTATAATAATGTTACGTTTGTTCTTACGTAGTCACTTACTAAAATAGTTGATTCGATAAGCCTTTGGCTTTGAATCCTAGTGGTAACTAATAGGCTTACGAGTAGTTACTTAATATGCAGATATTATAAGTATATTAAAACGGTTTTGATCATATTATAATGGGTTATTACCGTTATAATATGTAGTTTAAAACTTTTGAAAAAAATCGCGAAAATCTTAAACAATTATAAAATATAAAATAATTTGTGTATGTTGAATGTTCCGGAATAAATTTAGGTCCGTATTACAGAACGCGACTCAGACTCTGATCTTTACTTAAGTAGCAGTCGTCTTTATCATTTAGATTGTGTGTGAAAGAGACTATCAATACTTAAGTAGAGTAAGAGACTTGAGTTTCCTTCTGTAATACGGGCCTTAGTGTTTACTTCCACGCTGGACTGGGAGAAAAAGAAAAACTTAGATACCAACTGCCAACTCTTCCCAGGCATACTGTAAAAGTCAGTAATAGGGACGCGAGGGTTTTACTGTATTGTGGGCGAAAGGTTGAAAAACTCTCACCACTACACTATGCATCATTTTTCATCTTATAACTCTCACAATTTATGTCAAAAGTGATATCAAGTGGTTGTGAACCACTGGTGCTCTGCCTACCCCGTATGGGAAGTACGGCGTGAGAGAATGTAATGTAACTTTAGTGTTTCCATACTAAAAAGAATATTTTCATGTGATTTCCAGTCGATTTTGTTTTCAGAACTCTACCGCGGTATTACTTGGCGAAAGATGTTTATTGCAGTAAGTATTATTTAATCTAATTTGCTATAAATAACAAAATACGCATTAAGAAATAGGTACCATAGAGTAGGTAATAAAACCCGAAGTGATGCAGCCCCTCTGTCCAGAGAGCAGTGAAAAAGGCGGCAGAGGGGGGAGACAGACGAGGGGGGTGGGGTGACGCAATTTGTAATATTTCACGAGCCAGTAGACGCTTATTAACTAGGCGTGCAAAAAATACGCATAGGGGTCTCCAACACTTTGCTGCGAAAATATTGGGGAACTTAAAGTTAGTAGCTGAAATTAAAGGAAAATTGCAACTGCTAGTGAGCAGGCAGAATAACATCAGTCCTATGAACAGCTTTGGTCCAGACAAGAAGGAAAAATGTAGAGGGCAGAAATATTGGAGTGTTTTCTGATGTCTCTTTGTTTTTAAGATTCAATGAAAGTTTACGAAATAATCGAAATAATTTACTGTTTGTATGTAGAAAAGCTTACGATCTCTGACTCTGTCTGACAAACACATTTAGACAGGGGTACAGTTTTACAGGGTGGAACATTTATGACCGACGATGTTTATAAAAGTCTTACAGTTTAAAAACAAAGAACATTTCAAGAAATAAATATTTTTTACTAAAATGTATTTATACTCCGTGAACAAGTAGTTCAAAGTTTTGATGTTAACTCAGTAATATTTCAGTAAATTGATTCCTTACCTCTGAATAGCAAATCTCCAATTCAATATAAGATTTTTAATCAATTATTTAAAGACAACTTAGCAAACCAATATTACATAGTTCACTGACCTCATTTTGGGTAGTATGTTACAAGTCTTCTAAAACTAGAATTTTGTCTAAATAGGATGAATTTACTTGTTCAAATAGCAGTTACAAGCTCTCCCATATTTTATCTGAACATTAAATTCGTAGAATTCTGCTATTATCATGGCGGTCGTTCTAAGTTTTTTCTTGTTATGAAAATTAAAGAAAATCTCTTATATCTTATTTATTTAATGAGAAAATGAGTATAGAACTAACTCACCTCCTATCTTAAAGACTCGGAGAGTCTCCCGAAATACAAACAGATATAAAACGCGTAGGTATAAAGGGAAAGTAGAAACGCCCTGGTTAATAATAGGTAGACAGAACCGTTTAACTTATACGTAGAGACATTAGCCTGTTTTTACTTTGACATGGCTCTAATACCACATTGCATTTTGTTTAATATCTATCTTATTACTAGCTGTATAAGGTTTATAAGGGCTGCGCAGTTGGGACGGTGTAGTGTTGGAGAGTGCAGGGCGGGCCGCCCAAACGTTTAGCGACCGTTTAACTAAGGCCTCGAGGTAGACACACCCACTGGGGAAGGCTTCCAATGTAAGAATTTGATATTACGTCATTTATTTCCTATTACATACCTAAACTGTTTCAGAGGGACAGAGTTTTTAACAAAATGCCTGACATGACTAATTGAGCTCATTATCCAGAAACCTGTTTTGATCTTGATTTTTTTATTATTATGTAATCCTGTCAAGTCTTCCATATCAATCCAATTATTCACATCATTCGTATTTTACATCCGCATTTGCAAACAAAATTGAACTTTTGAAGTAACCATAGCATAATTCCCCTTTCGAGTGCTACTTACATTAGACACGTTTTTAGTGAAATAAGCTTAAATTTTTATTTTGAAAGCTGCCTTCTTTTTCCGTGTATTCTTTTAATCTCGGCATACGTTTGCCGCGGGTACTTGTATAATTTGTCGTGTGTTGGTATTCGACGCCAGCTGCAAGATGCACTCATGTAGCCGCGCCGCGCCGTTCCTATTTCAAATATCATTTATTTGTGCGAGTACCGCGAGTGTGACTCCTACATACGTGCATTGGTTTTGTATTATTTGTTTTTGTTTATACATGTTCTTGCGTTGTGAAATCACATAATATGATGATACTATAATATAAAATTGTTGGTCCTGTTTTACTGACTCATTCAGCCCAAACCTTTGACAAAATTTGACAAAAAGATTCCTTTTACGGTATAGACAAGAAATAAGGAAGGATTTTCCGAAATTCCCAAGGGAATGAACTACCGGGCTTCCACTAGTGATATTATACAAATGTAAACTTGAAAAAATATTGTAGTTATCTTAATTTAAAATTACGAGTTAGGTACATAAATATTTTTACATGCAAGTTGTGAATGTAAAATTGTGAAAATCAACACAAAAAAACTTTTTCATAGCAAATGTGTATACTTAAATGTGCATAGCATAGCTGTGCACAAACCAAATCTTTGATTCGTAAATGAAACAGCAAGTATCAAAATCGTTCGTCGGTCTTAAAGTAGGGTGGTGTGGCGAGTAACGAACGCGCGTTTGATATGTTAATTCTGATAATTTGTACCTTTTCGACGCTTTTACTAGTCGTCTTCACACATTGCACGATTTAGAACCTTGTTTTATTACTGTACCTACTCTTTAAATGGATTTGTAGCTTTTCATATAGGTATAAAAACTGAAATGTGCAGTTTCTGAAAGGGTAAGCGTGCTACAGAGCTCTGCAGGACTAAGAACTATATTTGTAAGGAACATTTGTAACAGCGGTGATAGCCCAGTTGGTAATGAGCCAGACTTGTAATCCGAAGGTCGTGGGTTCAAATCCTGGTGCGGGCCTGTACCACTAAATTCGTCTTTTCGGATTTATGTACGGATTTCTAATTATCACTTGCTGAACGGTGACGGAAAACATCGTGATGAAACCCGCCCGTCCAAGAAAATTACTTTTCGAAAGACGAGCGGTCCACCAACCCGCATTGGGCCAGCCAGCGTGGTAGACTATGGCCTACATCCCCTTCGTGTTTCGAAGGGAGGCCCGTGCCCCTCGGTGGGGAAGTATATGGGCTGATAAAAAAAATTATAACTGTAAAATGAGTTTCTAAGGCCAATGGGTCACCAAAGATCTAACACACGTTAGCAGCTAATAGACCTAAGTGTCATATTCATTTTTTTTACGTATTGTTTGTTTTTTTTTGCCATGTTGAGGCTGGCTTTTCCATCGTCGTTATCGCAAGTGTAAATCTTACTTATATGTAGACTAAGCTCCCATTGCACTAAACCAAACTAGCAGATAACCACAAACGAAAATATCATTCATTTATTTAAATGATGTTTTGGTTTGTAAGTATTTTTTTTTTTGTTGAGTATCTTTAAAAGCGCTGAATCATTTTCAATTTTAATTTGTATGGGACCACTTCAGGAGTATACTCTTTCAAACTAAATACGAATTTTGAAAATCAGCCTACAGTTGGCGGATTTATCGCGTAATTACCTTATGAACTTATATGATGTAATTTTCGATAAAAATAGCGATACGACGACGAAAAAAAAAAAGTTCTTCCAGGATATGCGATGGCAACCCACTAAAATCCAATGTTACTAAGTAGTATCTATCACTGTATTACATTTCTGAGCTGCCACCTTGTGAGGTAGGATTTAGTGCAATGGGAGCTTAGTCTATTAGTGTTAATCTTATTTTTGCATTCATCAAACATCACAGGATTGCGAATTGGCAATTTTTTAAGACACCTAATCTTATTCAAATATTCTTATTTCATTCTGATGATTATTTTAATATTCTAATTTCATTATTAGTATATTAACTTTACTCATAAATTGATGCTGGGATCCAATTCAGCTAAAAGTATAATTTACTTAAATTTATAACGATCGGTTTGGTCGAGTGGTAGTGGCGCTGCCTCTTGATCGACAGGTCCTGGGTTCGATTCCTGGCCGGGGCAAATATTTGTGTTAAAAGCAGACGTGTTTCAAGGGACCCATGACACAAGTAAAAACCTAAGTGGTGGGCCTTTGTATGTTGCATTCATTTATTCATCAGCGTTCATTATAAAAAGTAGAAAATCTAAGTGGTAAATACCACCTACGATTTCATATTTTATCAATCGCCGCTGTCCCTACAGTGTATCTGTTCTCAGACAAACAACCTTCTTTCAACTACCTCCCTATTTTCAAGTACCAAAATGAGCCAGGTCTCGCTCATCTTATAAAGCAGTTAGAATCAATTTGCGACACTTCTCTTGCGACACAATAATCTAATTTTAATATTTAAAAGTGGCAACATTAAACCAGCGCTCCTTCGCTCCGCCTTCTGCATACCAAATCAAAACGGGAACCGGAACAGACGCCATGTTGCTTTTAGCACCCTTTAATGGCGGAATAAAATAAAAGCCTCTAAAGTGTAAATTAGGTTTTATTGATATTTATGAATGCGTTTGCAAAACGTTAATCTGTATTAAAAACTAAAAAGTTATTTGCGATGTTATTGTCTTTAATAGAATATAATATTATAAAGAGGAAAGATTTGATTGTTTGTTTGTTTGTTTTTTTGCATTGAATAGGCTCCGAAACTACTGGACCGATTTGAAAAACTCTTTCACCGTTAGAATCCTACATTATCCCTGATGGACATAGGCTTCACAATTTTCCCGAATTTACACGGGAACGAAGTCCCGGGCGGAAAGCTAGTTTTGTATAAAATGTTTGTAAAACACAATGTTACGATAAGGGAAAATAAAATGTAAAACAATTGCAGAATCTGCGTTTTTTTGCATTAACGTTCTATACTGTTACATCCACTTACGTTAAAAATTAAATCAATTTTGTTAAGCACAAAACTTTTTTTGAATGTAGGTAAATAAAACAAACGCATGTTTTACTTAGTAAATAGTCTCAAAGGTATAGTGAGTTCGTGTTACAAATCCGCAATTAGCAGCACAAGCTCAGTTTATGCCGGCGTTTAAATTCGTTAGGCGCGGTACACTCGCGGATTGTTCACAGATTTGACATCATAGAGGGTACACTTGATTCATAATAATATGATAGGTATGTAGGATTTAGAAACCTTTGGCTATAGAGGAACTTTCCCTATTTCCAGTCTTCCAAGATAGTGTTGTATTTTTTTAATTTCGTGAAGCTATCGAAATTCGTGCCGACGTAATAGTTGAAATTCGATTTAGACCAATATCCATTGTGGGCATTTCACGTTTTTCAACCAAACAAGACTTGTGCTATGCTAAAGGAGGGTCGCAAAAATCTTTCATTTCAATGTAAGTACATATTTATTTTAAATGAATAAAAAGGAAATTCTAATAATAAGATCAATAAGAGAGAAAATATTATGAGTATCTACCTAAGCGACTACTAACAGATATTAAACTGCTGCAAATATAAGTAAAAAACTCAATATAAACTTGCAAAAACTAGACACCTCTGCGTAGAAAACTCTTTGGCAGCGCCATCAATTGCGTATGTGAGCTGCGTAGCCCACTAAGTGGATCTCCATTTTAACTCCTGAAACAAGCCGGTTGAGGCTTTCAGTCGGATCTCGACATTTGCATGATTGGCATTACGCTGATTACCCGCCCCGAACCCTGCTGCTACCTACCTTCCTCCTCGCTCGCCCACCCACCAGAAACTGGTGTAAACGTATGGAAATTGTCGTTTTAAGAGTTTTAGCGAGCGAGATTCGAGTTGATGAGCTCTCAGACATGTACTTATATGAAAAATATGCTTAAGTAACGACATATGAGTATTACCCTATTTACTGTGCGTAAGTTCGTTTAGCTCAATAAAAATATTTTTTTGGAAAACGATTATTACCTATTTGTTTCCGAATTGTAACTTACAATGCGGGAATCAACAGTTATTATAAAGATTTTAAAAACTAGGGGCCTTACTACTAAAAAATAAAAATAAAACTTACACAATGTCATTTTTTATGTAGAAAATAAGTAAATTTCAGAAATGGTCGAAGTGGTGAATGATGTTTTAAAGTTTTGTGGTAAAGCAGTGGAAACTTTAAAATCAAGATATAGAACAAAATATTCAACTTCATGAAGTCATGTGCTGCGTTTATACATAAAAGACAGAATGGAAAAGAAACTTGTCTCATGAACATTTCAAATCCAGTGTACTTATTGCGAATACCAGCTTGAACGTTAAAGGAAATAATATACAGGAGAGTATACCTAAACCAAAATACATGGAGTAAACAGAGTTGAAGATTTTAATAGCTCCCCCCTCCCCCAACCCCGTGGAAACTGCTCAGAAAGTGTCGTTTATGTACTCAAAGCATATGCAAATAGATGTTTTAAAATTTTAGGGAGCGAACGCCGCTTTAGGTCCCAGAAGCACTTGCGAACATCAAAATGTAAATCTACCCTTTTATGTTTACAAATCTTGTAAATGAAAGCGTTCGTTTTATCGACATTAGCCCGATATTGACACGGAATTTTTAAGGAAAATTATGTGGGCAATGTTTATATGAGTCACTATGGGCCAATTTCACCAAAAAATCAACCCACGTTCAAACCGGTGAGAAGCTAAACCAGAAAAATGTCAAAAAAAATTATGGAAATGATATTGTCAAATCTCTGATTAACTACTAATCGTCGAACTTATTACGTCCTTGTCGATGTCATTATACTTGTTCCGTTCTTAGTTTTCTTCTTTGGTGTGGGTGAACACTTAAACTAGATCAGCCTAATAGATGGCCAGTTTCGAATTGATGCTATTCACTAGAACACGTATGCTAGCATAGCAAATCAAGAAACCAGACAACGGAGGCAATTAATCACTTAATCGTGATTATCATCTTTTTTAAAACCTGGAAACGAATGAGACTATTGCGCAACAGTGTGTTAAACAACACTGATTATGATTTAGCCGATCTCCGAGTAACCGAGAAGTAGGAAGACGGTGTCGCTCGCTCGAGTGCGCCGGCGCAGTCACAGAGGATCGCGTTACGCTATGCCAGTCATCCGGCCGCGGTGTGAGAAACTAATTACAGTTACAGCCTTTATCAGACAATATTATTTTATTTTCTAGTCACATACATAAGCTCACGCTTTTGTCTCGTTGGGGTAGGCAGAGCCGACCGCGCCTTTTCTCAGTACCTTTTACTGCCCTCCGACTTCAATCTGGACATGTAAGTACCACTAAACAGCTTCGCATTTCTGACGAGAAAAGTTGACTCACCTCGGTGATCAGAATGTGATCGTGTCGAAGATGTCCATCATATGTTAGCGGAATGTGTTCGGATCGAGGCCGAAAGGTATGAGTATTTTTCTAAATTTGAACTTAACGGCTTACAAATTGGTGTATTTAACAGCATCCCTGCTTCTCCGACTTCGGAGGTAGCAAATATGCTGTATAAGTTAGTTGAGTTATATTTGTTTAGAAGATGAGTAAGAATCTGTGTGAACGATAGGGGTGACATTGTCTTTTCCAGACAAATCCGTTTTAAAAATAAATATTAAGAAAAAACCTATTTAGTCTTAGAACGTTCGGTACGGTCCGAGTATAGTCGGATTGTAAATTTATATCACAGTAATACAGGATTTTCTGAAGCTAATCCCATCCCATCTCCTAATCCATCACAATTCAAAAAGTATTCACGTTTAGGCGTCATCAAGTAAAGGATCACTTGCACCACGCCGCGCCGGCTTGTCTTTTTAACCCCAGGGCTGTCAAAGCTAATCTTAGAGATTAACTAGATTACTTGTTTAAAATAATTCAAACCGAAAAAATTGCCTTTGTCTTTTCTTGATGACAACCGAATGATTATAAACTTAGATTATATGTTAAATTCAAACGGGAAAATATCAAAAAATTATGACGAAAAAATAAAAATAAATCGAAGTTATGACGTATTCGTACGCTGACGACACGGTAATAGTGTTTTGTGATCAATCTTGGAACTCGGTTCGAGAAGTTGCTTAAACCGGTCTAGTCAGGATAGCTAAATGGTTAAACACCAATCGTAAATTAAATATCTATCCTCTACAATCGTATGAATGTAAAAAAATTCTGTTGGACTGGCTTTTGACCTTATCATATGAAGAAACCGAAGCTCTTCTAAAAAGGGTCACTTAATTAAATTGCACCTTGTGGAAATTTTGTGTAAAACACTTGTACCTACATGTTTTATATTCACACAAGTTAGTGGAAGCTGTCTTGACAGATTCCGATCCCAAAACTCGTTCGTAGGGCTAACTCACACGCACGCACACAATTAAACACACACACCCACTAACACACACACACACACACACACACACATATACACACACACCTACACTTACACGTACATAAATTATGTTCGCGAAAGACTATGTTGTTGTTAAAATACTTTAAAAAACGAGCAATTTATAATTGTTTCATTTTCGTCACTAACTCCGCTAGAATTGTCATAGGGAACGAGCGAGACAACCCCAACACAAGTATTCTATTACTTACTGGGAGTGTCACATTTTTGTTTGTATAAATTAAGGAGTAATAAAAGTTTATTTTATGTTTATTTTCTTATTTATTTAGTACAGAAGCCAGCGCATCAGGTTACTCCATTTTCATTTCAAACCCGCTCTTATCACAACAGCACAGAGTGCACACGTGTGGTGACCTGATTTGCGGCCGTCCGTACATTTATTTATTCGTTCCAAAGATATCTTATACCTAATGGGGACCCTAAAATTTCCCGAATTTTTTGGTAACTCTTACTTCATAAATTTATATTTTTATTATTACTTTATAATTTGAACCAAATTATATCAGCAATTATTTCCACATTAAGTTACAGTGTATAAAGTGTTAACTTTTTGAGTGTACATTTTTTATTTCGTATATTCTTAAGCATCCACTAGTCAGGAAATTGTCGAATCGTATACCAATTATATATCAACATTTTGCTATCCCAAGCAACGGGGGTTTGTCAACATTCAAAATGTTAACAAACCCACAAAAAGTGGTAACCGATACCGATTATAAGTGACCTTTTAATGAAGCTGCTCACTTATTCCAACTGTGGCGTATCGAATGGCCAGGCCCAGGTTCAGAATAAATCAAAACACACGACTACAAGCGGTGACCATCGACCACAGAACAGTGTGTCCCATCGGATTTGTCACCGATGTATTGACGTACTAGTGTTGTGATATACGGAACCCATAACTAATACTATTTAATATTGTGCTTAGATATCTTATGTTCGAGGTCAGTTTATCAACATTCCTGGGATCGTTAAGTAAACGGAATACGTCATTAATAGCCCGTGTGCGCTTAAAGCGTCACTCAGATAAACCAAAGTCTGGGTTTTAGTTTCTCCTAAGAAAAACAGGAAATCAAAATAAACTCGACATTGGCCAAATTGTTCGTACGGTAAAAGAGCTTTCCTCAATTAATAAACAGTAAATGAAAGAAATATTTGTTTAAATAATAACCTTCCCCCCCAGAACTTCTTTCCTGTGGGAATTTGACAAAATTATGTAGCCTGTTACGCGCTAATTAGTTGATAACAGATATTTTTATTGATGAATATTTTTTTTAATCGGTTGAGTAGTTTTTGCCTACAAACAGACACACCTACAAACACACAAACAACCAAATCTTTTTTGTTTTTGCTAATTTTCAATACCTAGATGTTAAATGAAGTGTCTTATAGAGTTGCTATTTGCTACGATTTTTCTTTCAATTTTAGGCTTCTTTAAAAGACTAAAATGAGACCAACATTAACCATTACTCGTAAATTCATTCTTCACATAAGATGCATGAGTAACATCAATATTTCAGAGCTATTGGTAATGACAATCGGTGTATCTCGACTAGAGAAACTAACTAATTATTAGGTCTCGACTTAAACTGGGCAGAATTATTCGTTACATAATTAAATCGGTAAGAGCCGACTTAACACCAACGTGGTACAACATTATTCGTCACAAACGCGTCGTCACCGACCCAATGAGTTCCCCAGCTCCCTTACACACAATATCAGCTCCGTATCATGTCCACATAGCCTATTAAACTCACGATAAGCATCTAGCTAGATGGATTGAGTATTGACCACATTTAGTTTTTATACCACTTTTTACTGTAGCTACAGTAAATCGTCGATCGGTGTTTCATTTGCTTTATTTACACACAAAGTAATTGAAATGGAATAATTATGAACTATAACAGGAATATGAAAATTAAACTGCGTATGTTGGTATTATTAACTGTACTTTCCTGAGCGATTATTAAGATTGGGTAAGGTATACCTATATCATTTTACTTTTTATTGTGGAAATTGATTACCTACGAGCATTAAGACAATTAACTTTTATAGTAATAGTTGTATGATACTTATTTAAGGGTAAACGATAACCTTAATAAAAGCACCAAAAGCTAGCGCCAAAAATAATTAACTAACTTCACTCTTAGGTGCATTTTAAAAACCCAACAATCAAATTTTTGAAAAAACATCGAATTGTAACTTTTGTAAAAAACTGGGAGTAGATGGCTTAAAAGCGAGGGATGTGGAATAAGAAGAGGGAGGTCTTTACCCAACAGTGGGACATCAGCGGCTTGATATAATAATAATACAAGAAAAGCTCCTTATGAGCTCCTCTGTAATGTTTATGTATTGACCTCCAGAATATTTTTTCTCCTTTCTATGTGTATGGTACACCTAGATACTCAGTTTAGATTAGTTACGTACATGATTAGCTCCATCAAACAAAGAAAGTGCATTGAATTGGTGTAATCGGCCTCTCCGAGACACACTTACGTATATACGGTAAGTAAGTAATTCAATCAGTCGTACATGCAATTCATAATTAGATACGTTTGCTCAACGCTAGATACAAGTATCTGTATGGCATTATAAATATGAATGTTGTAGTATGTAATGAAATTAAGTATTTTTATGAGTTATTTTAATAAAAGCTAAGCAAATATCAATTCACTCAATAAGCTCCCGTACCCAAGTGCCGTATATTACGGAACTCTACTTGATTTTCCACAGGGAACCTTGTTCTTCTTTTATCGTGTCTATGGCAAAATGAGAATATCTTTATTCTAATTATAACTTAAGGGTTAAATTCAGATTCAAAAGATAACCCAGAGTGATGCAAATATGACTTGAGTGATGTCGGTAAAAAAAATCAATTGGAAATTTCTGAAACTGACTCATATACGCTAGGTCTAACTACATTCTGCGTCGTACGTTGTGCATGTGTGGTTGCGGTTGCCGGGACGCGGTAAACGAGCAATAATCTCGACTAAATACCATCGACTGCCGTTCTTAGTATGCTCCACTATGGTAGCATTAGTACTCTACCACCCTAAAAACAAACTCACGAATAACAGTCAATATCTAACGTGAAGCTATTTTCTACTCGGCTATGAAACTGGTTTCACGGCACTGCGAAAAAAATTACAAATTTAAAAATTACCTTTCAAATCGACAAATTCATACATGCAAGAAATAACATATACACAACACAGATACACGCGGCCAACATACAGAACACACACATACACACACGCACACAGTATGTAATTAGGTTAAGTATTTATTTAAGTCTAGGTTATTATGGGACCAGCTGAAAATCAGCGCCGTGATGACTGAGTTCACCACGGCAGTATGCTGAGCTGGCAACCCTTTTTAGTACATTACATTGGATGTAATTATGTTTAAGAAGTATCTAGTAATGTTATTGAATAAAAAAATATATATTCTATTACATTCTATAAGTAAAGATCCTCACAGCTTCTTTTTGTAATTTTATGTCCATCTAATATGAAGTACATTAGGCCGAACTAATAAAATCAGTTGATTGCCTTATTACCAACAGTTTAATACAAAATTAAAGAAAAATTACAAAACTGAAGCAGAATCACATTTAAAAAATTGTTTTTACTTAAAAATTATGTTAACAAAAGATCCTTGGAAAGAAACGTATCATGTTTCCATTTCTGAACTCGAAAACATGTCCCGTTTCAGTGTCTGAGCCGAATATCGAAACCATTGGCGTTTAAAGAGGTATAAATAGAAGCTAATCACACATGAGAACGATTGAAATAAAAATGCGACGGTTGAAACTGCGTTGACGGACATTTGTAAGGTGATACCAGAGCTAAACTATTGGTTAATGTATCGATGGCTTGTGAAACGAGAACCAGAGCCGCTGCACCCACACATTCACCGCTCCGACGGCTGATGGCTGAACTTCAGGTATGCGAGGCTTTGACTTGTGAAATTACTCGTGATGAACATCAGAGCATAATCATACCGATCATGTCATGAACTCATTCCGTGTGGTGATCGGTTGAAAATATCACCACCCCATCTCTTTCTGTGGGTGTCGTAAGAGGCGACTAAGGAAACACAAATGAGACCTAGCTGCCTCCTATTAATCCATCCCAGGCAACGACACTTCATTTTTTTCTGAATCTGAGGTGTCGTCCTATGGTCTTATGCGGTGTGGTAGGCTCTGTAAAGGGCCGTCTGGTTCGCGACCACCCTCCTACCGAAGTCCGACGCCAAACAGCTTGCTGTGTTCCGTCGGTGCGTGGGAGTACCAGTGCCTTTATAGGCATTTTCTGGGTTAACTCGCTCCATCGTCGACCTCACCTTTATGGTCAAGATTGAGGTCAAGAGTTAACCCATCTTATAATAAAAAAATCTAACAGTATAAGATAAGATAAGATAAGATAACTTTATTTGCTTAAAACATGGTATAACAGGTGTTACAATAAGGTACAGAACTCATGTTTTGCCATATATGAACAGCATGCAAAATGTTGATTTAAATTAATATTTTTGAATTAGTCAACAGTAGGCAAGTCAGAATTTTATTAGTAACTAATTATGATTTAACAATTTTGTAATGAATGAATGAATGAATGATCTTTATTGCAGTAAATGTGGATTACAGATGTTTCATGAAGAAAAAAAATAAAAATAAAATTACGTTCAACACATTTAGTCATAAAGGTAACATGCAAATAGAGCAAAATATTATTTAAATAAGTACTACGATTTAGTTTTCATAAAAGTCACATCAATTAAAAGAGAGCAAATAATTACATTCAAATTTTAAAATTTCATTATGTCAACTTTAACATGCTCATAATCAATAAATTCCAATTGATTACATAATATTTTAATAATGTTTTCCAAAATATTCGTCTAAAGTATAAAAACAATGATCCATTAACCAACACCTAAGCCTTTTATTAAAAAGTGTTTGTGGTAACTGTTTCATGTCGAAAGGAAGGTGATTGTATATTTTTGCAGACATGTAGTAGCAATTCCTTTGCCTGAGTACACTTTTGCACACTGGCAGTGACAGAAGAGTGGGATCCCTAGGCCGTAATCGAGGGTTTGTATTATTTTTTGTGTAAAAAGTAGGATGTGCCCTGACAAAACCGCAGACCTCGAATATGTACATGCAAATCAAAGGTAAAATGTTAAGCTTTTTAAACCACGGTCTGCAGGATTCCCGTGGTCCGATTCCACAAATTGCCCTAACACACTTTTTTTGTGCAATCTGTGCATTGAGTATCTCAACCGAGTTCCCCCATATAATGAGTCCATAGCGAAGCACTGACGCTACGTATCCATGATACGCCATGAGAGCCACCTCTACACCAGCTATGCTTCTAAGGCGCTTTAGTGCGTATGTAAATCTTGCAAGCTTGTTACACACTGATTCGATTTGAGATTTCCAATTACAATGTTTGTCAAGAATAAGTCCCAAAAACTTGATTTCATTTACTTCTTCAATATTCTGACCTTGATAGGTAAGCTTAAGATCCAAATTTTGTGTTTTATAATTTAAAAATTGTATATAGTTAGTTTTAGATAAATTTACCTTTAAATTATTATTTTCAAGCCATGTATTTATATTTGTAATTGTATTATGTATTTCTTCGATGTACTTTTTTGTTTCAATTTTAATGTCATTAGAAATTACAACTGAGATATCATCAGCAAATAATGTCATTTTATGTTTTGTTATGTCAGATATATCATTAATATAAATGATAAATAATAAAGGACCCAATATGCTCCCTTGTGGAACACCTATGTTATTGAACCTACTCTGTGATCTAAAATTAGCAAAATTGCCGTTGTTATCAATTTGATTCAACTCTACAGATTGGCTTCTTTCAGACAAATAACCTGTCAACCATTCCAGCGCCTTTCCCCTTATTCCATATCTTTCACACTTATCAATTAAGGCTCTATGATTTACAAAATCGAAAGCCTTTGTCATATCAAAGTAGATTGATATAGTAGGTATAATATAAGTGTTTTTGGAAAATTCATACAACGCTATCTAACCCCAAACTAAGCAAGGCTTGTACCTACATATGGGTGCTAGACTACTGAAATACTACTTGTATATCTATAAATTGTATATACAGGGCTTTAGGTATCTCTCTTTCAACCTCTCGGGTGGTTAATCAATCCATGAAACTGAACAACTTCCCCGAGGAACATAGGTCAAAATACGAAAAAAAAATTTGAGTTCCCATACAAATTTCATCAGCATATAGCGCATTTTGTATAGGAGATCAATTTTTTTTTCATGTTTTGACCTATGTTCTTCGGGGAAGTTGTTCAGTTTCATGGACTGATTAACCACCCGAGAGGTTGAAAGAGATATACCTAAAGCCCTGTATTTACAAGAAATTATAGTAATAAGTTTATACTTATTAGTATTAGGAGCATATTATACAGTCATAAACACAAAGACTCGTCATATTACGATTTTCAAATATAAGGGTATTATAATATTATCTGTGATAGGCGGTGACTTTAAATTAGTTAGCGAAACTTTAGAGAGTGATTCTCCCCATGAGACTCAACAACTTTCCCCCAGGAACCTTTAAGGAATTCTCAAAAATGTTTTTCGACTTCCCATGCAAACCATCTGATAGCACAAGTTGTACGGGAATGGGGAGGCGAAAATATTTGTTGACCTAGTTCCTTGGGGAAAGTTGTTTAGGTTTACATCCTTAATATTCGCTAGCTAATTAAAAGTCACCCAATATATGGTGCTCGGGAATCGAACTCACAACCTTCAGATCAGTAGTATTCTAATTTCAAGTGAAAGGAAATATTTTTCATTAAAACTTTGATGCATAAAAGAAAACCAAAAGCTTATCCATTACAATACTTGTGGTAAATCGGACATCGTATTGAAGTTTTAAAAGAGATAAATATTATGGAAATCCCTACTAATATTAAAACTGCGAAAGTAACTGTCTGTCTATTACGCTTTCACGCCTGAACTACAAAACCGATTTTGATGAAATTTGGTACAGAGATAGATTAAAAAAAAAAAAAAAACATTATGTCTCACATATTCTTCGTATAAATCTGCCTATTTATGGGTCTCCTTTTAGGCATGAGAATGCCTGTGCCAAGGGGCCCCGCTCTTCTCTTAAATACAATTCTTATGCATATGTAAGGACAATTTAGGCATGCAAAGTGTATGTGTGTGTGTGTGTGTGTGTGTGTATGGGTGTGATTGTGTGTGTGGGTGTGTGTGTATGGTTGTGTGTGTAGATTAGACATTGGGAAAGGACATATGCTACATTTAATCCCACAGCTGGGCACAATATAACCTGTAGTCCACGCTGGCGGGGTAGTAAAATAACTTAGGCATAATTTAGCCTGTTTCGAACAATTTTTTAGTTCCCATACAAACTTCTAGAAATAGATACATACAAAGAAATACAAAGAAATAGATATTCTGACTTTTGCATCCCAATATATATGTGACAATCTTTTATATGTGAAGAAAAATGAACATTTGTTTAAGAAAAATAGCGATAGGCACAATATAAATACTAGGACCAAGCATAAACTGGATGTACTAGACAGTCGTCTCCACAAGGTCACGAACTCTTTTATGGGTCAATGTATACGTTTCTACAATAAGATTCCCATGTGTATTCAAAATTTACCTTTGGATAAGTTTAAGACAGTAATTAAACAAAAACTTTGCAAAAAGGGCTATTACAAAATTTCTGATTACATAACTGACAAGCAGCCATGGGAATGAACTGCTCAGCTCTAGAGTTATTTCAGACTTAGTTAAAATTAGAAAATAAGAAAATTTGTAATGCGTTTAAAAAGAGCACCCTCAGAGTTTCTTGCCTGTTCTTCTCTGGGGAAGACTGCACCTTTGCGAATAGACGTAGAGTCAGTAGGGTCAATAGCACGAATGCGTATGTATGTATTTAAATCCTTTAATGTTTGTTTGTATGTATTTCATGTAATCTTGACTTGTTTTAAGTGGCATCCTGAATGTCCTATAAAATAAAGATTTTTTCTATTCTATTCTATTCTTCATCAGCATATAGCGCCGCATTTTGTATGGGAGATAAAAATATTTTTTTCGATAAAAATATGAAAGAGAGATACCTATTAATCTACTTTCATTATCTTAACATACGTAGCTTCGTTAAAGAAAAGTACTAATAAATTATACATTCAACCCATTGTAGTGTAAAATAGAAGCGCATTAAGCATTTTGTTTAGAAGTTCGACGCTATAGCATATTAATACCGGTTATTAATGTGTTGGTTTTAGTATAAGTTATGGCGTACGTAGGTGTTCTGGGCGGTGCGCACGCGCAATTTCGCAGTATTTGTAGCGCGCGCGACCGCAGAATGCGTTGAAGTGAGGGGCACTCAGGTTACCCGTGCTGAGTTACCACCGGTGACATCCTCGCTAAAACATTTTTGGCTTCTGCTCGATTGGTGACCGCAAGTGTCATGAGTAGAGATATAGTATAAAACAAATCAGTGTGACTTAAAACTACAGGTCCATATTTGGAAAACCATCAAAAGCGTACAAAGAAAAATCTGGAAATTTTACACAACTTTTTCACATTTTCTTTTGAATTTTCGAGGATATGAGTTTGACTTAAATAATTTCCTAATTATAATTAAAAAATGGTTTCATAGTACTACTTCATTTTATAGTACAGTCAACTTCAAACTTATCTCACCCACTATGATATACTCGTAAGGATAAAGTTATTTCACGAATTTCTTTAGGTATTCAAATGATTATTTGCGTATCAGTACAGTTTTTCTAACTAAAAAATTCTTATTTTTTTTTCATAAGGTAACTTAATCTGTTATTCGGTAGATGTGAGGTATATTTTAAGCTGACTGCACTACTCGGAGTGGCGTATTAATTCTATTTAGTTCTATAGGTTGTGTACTTCATCCAGTTTCATAGGTCACCCCTTCACCATAAAAGCAAAAGTTACCCTCGTAAGGCTTAAAAATTCACTTTGAATTAGAAGCAGTAGTTAAATAAATTAAATTATAAATTAATAACGTTTGATTTGTTGTAGCGACTCTTCATAATGGCTCCTCTGTCGGTTGGTGAGCGCGCTCGCAGTTAATTTGCTCATGAATAGCAACAAGCCGCTCGCAAAGCATTAATAGCTCCTGTTTTTGCCACCTACACTATGATTAGTTCTCGTAAAACGGTGGTTTCTTGCTATTATTCAGTGTTTTGCGAACTAAGTGTTTCAAGTTGTACAGTTTTTCACTGCAAATCGGTTTCCGCATCATTAGGCAACGCGTCGCGGCGGATACTAATACGCGGCAGCAAGCTATTATGGATTTTTATAGAGTTTATTGGATTGAAATTGCTCACGAAATGCAATTACATTTTAACATTCTACACAGGAATACATATCGTACCTTTACATTTCAAGACGTGGTGCAGAACTGAAACAATTCCGCTACAATTTCTTTTGAATTTGATGTGATAATGAGTTCCGACCGATTTCGGCCATGGCCATCGCGATAATTATTTTATATGATAACTATTTATAGAAGCGCACTGCTTTTCAAAATTGCTACACTACTGCAACAATAAAGAATGGCACTATTTTTACCACCCAATAAATCAATCAATACATCAAGAAGTTTTTTTTTAATGTGATTTTAGCCCGTGTGCTGTAACTTCTCGGGACTTTTAGTATAAGTGGGAACTCGGGAAAATTATGTACCTTATGTCATCCGCTGATAAGAGAGGTTTCTATTGGTGAAAGAATGTTTAAAATCTGCTTAGTAATTCCAGAGATTACTTTATAATATTAGTATAGATTAGTCTGCTCTACGTGTTCTTCTGCTGTTCATTAGTCCCAAGTTGTGATGGACTATTATAAGCTTTCCCTATTAAATACAAAACATTATGATTTTATGTGAAATGAATGAAAATGACGTCCTTCATGCAATTATGTCGAAGTGCGTCACGAACGTAAATTCTGTAGTTAATAAGTCGTTAATTAATTTATAATGGACTAGTAAGAGCTGGTTAATGGTCTGAGAAACTATCCACTGCAGGTAATAGTGCTATTCATAGGATCTATCTAGACTGTTGCTAAATGCATATGCATGCAACAATAAAGCATACTATAGTATGCATTTTATAAAGGGTGGGTGGTGGGAGTTGTAGGAAGATACAAGTCCAATCACCAAAGGTCTGACATTTAATTATAATCATAAAATTTATTGCTTTTTATGGTATTTACGTCATTTATTAAACTATATTTGCTTATATTTACATTTATTTAAACAATTTTTTTTTTATTTAAACTTATATGTTAAATCCACTAATATGTTATTAGTGGATTTCTATGATGGACTCCAAAATCATGTGACTTTTTTTAAATGACAGTCAGTGAGAAACCTACTCACTGACTGTACTTTGATTTTGATATTCCATGTGATTCCAAAATATAAAATAGATGCACTCACTCGTGCTCAGTAATAGCTTAGTTACTCATAGAAGAAACCATGAATCTAGCTGTGTATAGAGTAGCACGGACGGACGTCGCGGTCTTCTCTACCTGCGACATAAAACATAGCAACTCTTTATACCTCACAATTACATTAAGCGAGCAAGTTCTGTTTCCCGGTGTTAGTACTATCACCAACATCACTCTACATGCACAAAAATCGCACTTGTACCGTGCCCACAGTACTATTTTACTATGGATTATGTTAAGAACATACATTACATGATACAGTGACTTTTAATCACTGGCCGAATTTTACTTGCGTCAAGCAAGTTCATAGAAAAGTGATGGACTCGTATTTTTGTTTTTTTATCGTTTCACACAAAAATTTCTGGCTAGATCATCCAAAGCATATAAATACGTTTAGAATTTTGTATGGGAACAAATCTAATATGATCTAATTTAATATATGTTGAACTAATAATTTAATTATTATTAGTTTCAAGATAAATTAAGGAAACATTGCTTTGCAGATTTTCAATAACAATCGTGTTTGAAAAAGTGACTTTAGATAAATAAATTAATCATACAAAAAGTTTTAGGCTTAATTTCTATTTACTTTTTTTTCTTGCGAAAACTGTTTATTATAAAAATCCTATGTCCTAGTTGGAAAATGTCTTCTCTTCCATAAATAAAACCCGAAATCAACATTTATTTAAATACACAGTAATTGTTTTTCTAGAAGCCCATTCCATGAGATAGAAACAAAAGAAAAGAGAAATATAATGAAACTGTAAAATTTCACCTAGCATGTACTCCATAAGTAAGCTTAACAAAAAGTTAATCACTTCTCTTATGGTATTTAGCTTCTTTTAAATTAATTTCAATTAAGTACTCAAAAGATCTTAATGAGATAATGTCTCAAATTTGCATGAAAGTGTGCACACAGTAGCCTTTTAGCCGGCTTCCCATGAGGCGGTTACTGTTAACCTAACTGCCTCTAAGCGATGCATTCATAACCATTAAAAATTAAAAGTTATTGTTGTAGGAAATGTGTGAGAATGTTTAATTAAATAAGTGGGATAAACGGAACTAAGTAGATATAATAATACATATGAAAGTGTCGACACAAGCCTTTGTGGCACCAAAACGTAGAATATAATGCGATTATAATATTTAATGCTTTAAGTCTTCCCAAGCTGATTAGACAATGAAATTAATTAAACACAAAAATAGGAGCGCGTAATTACGTTGTCGGTGATCTCATAGCTACAAGTTCATTGTTTCAATATGATTTAATACCTAATTTAATTGTATAGAAAAAATTCACAGATTTCGTGCCTCATACGACTTATCGAGCACATTGGAAAAGAATCTATGGAATTCGAAAAAATTTTGTCGCCGAGCGACGAGAAAGTCGGGACATGTGAAAAATGTCGCTCTGACTTTTTGACTTTTTTCAAAAAGGTTAGGCAACAGGGAAAACCCTTAACCCGATCGTCATTGCTTTAGGTTCAAATAGTAGCTGACTAAATTGTCCAGATATTTTTTTTTTCAATTTTTGATATCATTCTTCGTTTCCAAAATATTGAGCACCAAAATCAAAAATTCGGAAAAAAAATGAAATTTTTTTTCACTATTTCGGCCATAACTTTTTTCGTTTTTGACTTTCTCGAATAATTCTTTTTGCACCTTACAGCTCTTGTTAATAAGCGGCTTTTGAACCTTTTTTGAATATCATATCTTCACAACTCTTTGAGATATAAGGGGATCGCTCTTTTTCGTGAACTCGGAGCCTATACTGGAGCGAACGAAAAGACATTTCCAATGTCAAAATGTAAAGAAAGTGTTTGTTCGCAATCTCAAGTTGAAGAACCGGCTACTATCCTATCCAACTGATAGACGGTAAAGTTTAGGAAGATGAATTGATCTTTGTTACTTTTTCACGCAAACACTTATAAAACAGATTTGGAAGACGGAGCAAGTAGGTAACATTTTAGGAAGCGGTCATACAGTATACTAAAGGGGTAAAGTTCCAGGCTACGAAAATCTATATAAAAAACAGGGTAAAGTAAACATTAGCAAGTAAAGCTAGAATACTGTTATTGTGTATTACATTTGATAAAACCTTGTCACTTGGAAGAAGCCAATGAATGAAAACACTTTTCTGTACTTTTATGGAACCTCCAATAGACATAAGGCGTTGAAAATATTAATGACCTACAGACTAGGAACACAAATAGAAATTAGTTCAGGATCATTTGACGTGTATCCTGTCGTGATCGTGTGTTTTGGGCCAGTTTCCCGAGGCGTCATCTGGTGCGAGCCACCAAGTGGGTCATTAATGAGTTAGAATACAGCAAAAAATATGTTCGTCGATACAATGGTGCGCATGACTCGCCGCTCTGCGATCAATTATTAATAAAAAGCGGCCCGCTTCATTGAAAGGGCGATTAGCTCAATATTTATATGGAATATTCGGTATCAACGCCGCTTTGTGCCCATAATTCGGTGGGTCGTGACGCGGCGCGTTTGACTCTCCAACGAATAACTCATAGAACAACTGCGCTTTACGGTTAGGAGACTTGATAGGTAACAAAACAACAAAAGTCTAATTAATTATCGATATCTTACGCCATGCCAGTACAAAAAAAACGATGAAAACAGAAAAAAATAATTACCTAAAGTAACTATGTATTTTAAGATTTTTTAATCGTATTGAAGCAAATAAATTAAGAAACTTATCATGCCTGATATTGACTTGCACTGAAATGCACATTATAATTAATTACTATTTATTAACCTTAAACAGATTTTATAACCTGCTACTATTACTCCTACTCCATAACTTCAAAAGCCTTTAAGAAAAAGCCTCTGAGCGGTCAGTACAATGTAGCCATAATACATTTTCAAGCAACTTCTCCCACGGTAGGAGCAGAGGCCACCAAGCTCGGCACTATTGTACTACCGAATTGAATCGACTCTTTCAAAAGAACTCAGCGCCGTGAAAGCAGCCACTATGCGGCATAAATTTATTTAATCTGATACATTTCCTCGTACATCAATCATCGCCGGCACGTACAGAATCGTTCGGTAGCGAATTATAGGCGAAAATTAATGTTATCTCCTATTGTGGCCGGATTAAATTTTGATTATACCTGAGCTACACGTGCGGAAAATAGATAAATTACTGAAGAAGCCGCAGGCACGTCGCTTTGTGAATGAAGGCTTTTGTAGTAGTGTGCCGCTTTTGATAGCTCTGGAATCTTACAGAACGATAGCTACTACTAAGCTGTAAAGCGAATGTATTACAAGTGCATCACATATATTAATAACAAAGAGTTTCAACAAAAAACAAAGATTCATGTTTTTCTGAAATGTTTTTAAGGATTCGATGCAAACATTCCTATACAGGGCGTAAAGGACAGCTTAGCAAATACTTAAATGGTGGAATCTACCCTTAACTATCATAAGTAATTATTTTTTCCGGATATGTCGTGTTAAGGAGTTTTCATTATTTAAGTACCTAACTACTTTGGTGCTAAGCAACGTATCCCCCTATGCGCCGCGCTGCTATCGGAGTGCGATGTACATGTCGTGCGGTGTGTGTATGTAGCAATGTACATTGCTGGTTTTCGTGTTTTACGTTGTTATGATTGTTTTTTATTGCAAAATGAAGTGTATTCGATTAAATAATAAAAAATGTAAGCAGAAAATATTAAAAAAACATGAAAAAAAATGAAAATTTTACGGAGAAAAATCCACTAGAAAATCATTCAGAATGACTGTCTGAGTCCAGGGTTTCAGTTTTTGCTAAGCTGTCTTTTACACCCTTTATAGTGTAACATAAGTTAGCGTAACAGTAGAGTATTGTTACGCTACTTATAAGACGTCAAACTCATTAATGATCTGCTGTCCTGATATACTTGAGTATATGAATGAATTACCTTAATGTATGTATGACTGTTTAAGGCGCATATTTCCCCTAGCTAGAATAACGCCTTTTCCAAACTCTATTTTCATCAAAGTTGGTGCAATAGTGAAATTAAACAAACAAATCTAGTTAGATTAAAAATAACTCTAAAATTAAAAAAAAAATTAAAAAAAAGCTTTTCTGCCATATAGGAGCAAAGTACTCGTCAATACGAATCGAACGAGCCCAAACTCGATGGAGTTGTGTCATTTTATTGCGGAGTTCCTATGGCCACCTTCCACCTCCAGCATCAGATCATCTCCCTGTCATAATATTGCATTGTCACGCGTTGTACATATGCATGCAAAATTTCAGCTCAATCGGAAACCGGGAAGTGGATCAAATTTAACTTGCAAGATTTGTCCCACACATACTAACTAACTGGGGAAGTAGGTAAAATAAAATCTTGTAAAAAGGCAGTAAGTCTCAGGAAAGCCGTCTTACAATCCGCCTCGCTAAACTATTCGGGAAATAAAATAAGAAAACATTATCGAACAAAAGATGATTCGCGCTGTCGATTCTCATAATATAACGAGTGACGTTTGGCAGAACGATTTTTCAGTGGAGCTGATGTTAATGAAAAGGCATTTTCACGAGGTTTGGCGCCGGCCGCCATGCAAATGTGCCGGTTAATGACGCGCGAAGCCGCGCCACACAACTATATCGGCAAAATAATGACAAGTATTCAAATGGAGTTTGCAAATAGATGGATTATAAATGTGGTACAGATGAAGATACACTGTGTCGGATCCAACAGTTTTTGGAAAGAAAAACTTAATTCAGGTATACTTACACAAGACAGTTATATTTTCTCTCAGCTATTACCTGTGACAGCTAAAGTAGACAATAGGGTATGGGATATAAATCAGTGAATCTAAAAAAGTGTGCATGTTAAAAGAGCCCTCGGTTCGTAAAATAACTGGTTGGCAGAATTATAGGATGGCAGATGACAAATCTTCTTGCTTATGCCATCACTGATTATTACATAGAAAACAATATTTTGTTAGTACGGACATTTTATGTCGATATTATTTAATAAAAAAAACTTTTCAACACTAATAAATAGTTGTCTCTTTCGCCAGTATTTCGTATCTTGCAAGAAAATAAATGTTTTCTTTGAAACTTTCTAATGCAGATAGATTGTTGAATTTCCGTGTTGAAAATTTTGGTATGTATAAAAATTATGTGATTTTGCATGCGTCATGATTAAGTTGTTCGAGGGTTGGTAAAGAAAAGTTCTTCAACCTTGAAAAGACCAGAGATTACCGCATGAAAGCGCCTCACAATACACTTTTAATTTGTCAGTATGCAGCAATAAAAACATCGTAAATGAGAGCGACAAAAAACTCGTTTTAAGTCTGACAAAAACCGCGAGTTGGGGCGAAATTCGCAAATCATCCCGCCATAATGACTGCCGCTTGAAAAAAATTTAAATATCAAAAGGCCGGACGGGGCCGGTAATGGTTTAAAATCATTTTTCATTCGAGTCACTCGTGAGTCAGAAATGAAAACGGTAGCCATCGCCTCGCGCCTCCATTAACTGAGTCCCGCGATTAGAATTTTGGACGAGGGCCATCTTTCATTTGTTACGAGTTCCAAAAAAGCTGTGATCAATTAGAGTTGGAATGAAACTGTAGTCTTCGTATGAAATTAAACTTTTTATTCATAATTTAAATCTTAATGTACAGTTACTTACATATCTAACAATGGCATCTTGATTCATTTAATTTTATTTTTCTTTTTAGTGGAATGTTCCATGGGAGGTAGTCCACTGTCGAATTCGCTGGCTGTGTGCATGGAACTTTGCTTGTTTACCATTCTTCCTTTTAGTGCGCCCATTTTTATTTTCGCAAATCTGCAACAAAACGAGATATAATTTAGTACCCATACAATTACTCATGGGGTTTTTCGAATACAAAAAGTGAACTGTTAATTTCCGTACTTATGGGATGGCTACATAAATTGCACTTTATCAGAGATACATCGAATTTATCAATAGTAACTCTTTATAAGACTAGCATTCCGCCCGGACTTCGTTCCTGTGGGAATTTGGGTAAAGTATGTAGCCTATGTTACTCAGGGATAATGTAGCATTCTAATGATGATGAAAGAAAAAATCGGTTCAATAGTTTCGGAGCCTATTTAATACAAACTAACAAACAATTTAATCTCTTTATCCTTACTAATATTATAAACGCGAAAGTTTGTATGTATGGATATTTGTTACTCTTTCACGCTCAAATGGCTGAACCAATTATGTGAAACCCTGGTTTAACACATAGGCTACATAACTTTCCCAAATTCCCACGGGAACGAACTCCCGGGCGAAAAGTTAATATAATACCCAAACAATTACTCCTGAGAACTGTTCATTTTCATCTGTACTTATGGGATGGCTAGATAAATTGCAAATTTGTCTTACCAGAATACGTAAAATACTAGTAACAGTTACTTAAATACAGTTACTCACCCGGGCCTCCTCTTTTCTTCCTCCTCCTTAACAGTGAGTCTGTTTTCAGGCTTGTCTCTCTTAAGCCCTTGTTCTCCCTTAGCCCTGCGAGCCAATGCGGCCGGGGTGTCCCTCAGGGCAAATGCCTTGGCCGCGTGCCCCAAGTGCAACTGTCGAGCGTCCAAATACGGACGCACTTCGCGGGGGTAGGCAGAGTAGAAACGCACCCATGATGTGTAAGCTATGAAAAAAAGCAAAGAATGTAATCTATGAACCCCCATAACTATAATTGTTATAGTCCTTAAGCTTTCTTTTCGAGTCAGACTTTCCTCAGACTATTTTGGTAAAGGGCTCTACTTTACCTCCGCAGAGATTGATAGAATCATGACATGACAGCTGTGACAATGTAAACCGATCATCAAAACGTAAACAAATAGTGAAATTCAGCAATAATACCAATCACATTTAAGAAAAGGAAATACTAAACAGAGCTACCACTCTGGAAATAAAAGGTAAGGTTTGATAACCGCTACATTAACGTTTTTATCTGTTTTTTTGTAACGGATAAACCAATTGACGACTTTCTTGAACAATAAAAGATTGAAGGACTAGACTAGAGAGACAATGAATGAAAGAACGTATTCTTAATAGGGTGGATGACTGATATTCAATCTCAATTTACAAAATACACACATCAACGCGGTCTAGGGATATTGCACGATTTTTCATACAAAAGAGGTATGTTTGAGAAGCTTAAAAAGAATACTGGAGATACATGGAGGGCTATAATTTTCAGAAAAGTAAGTGCTAAACCTGAATTTTTAATTTTAGTCAATAAATTTTGTTTTACTTGAAATTTGTGAAAACGTGATGGAAACGAAAACTAAAATGCATTTTTTGCCTGCTTTTTGTATGAAAATGGTCGAATTTACGCAATTTTTTTTTCCTTTTCGTCACGTTTTCACAAATTTCAAGTAAAACAAAATTTATTGACTAAAATCGAAAATTCAGGTTTAGCACTTGCTCGTCTGAAAATTATAGTGCTCCATGTATCTCGAGTATGGTTTTGTAGCTTCTCAAACAGACCACTTTTGTATGAAAAATCGTGCAATATCCCTAAACCGCGTTGATGTGTGTATATATAATAATATTATTCGAAATGAAATTTTAAATTGATCTAGAAATAAAAAATGTATGGTCCATGATACTTTTTTATCTTCTTACAAAATGCAATTTTGTATAGAACTTATATATTTAGCGGAACTGAACTGTGCCGTCATCGTTTTGTATTTTCCTCTATGCTTAATATTATTAAGAGTTTGAAACGTTCGTATCTTTTTTTATTTTTTAAGACATTAAAAAACTATTTATACCAGGCTATTTATAAGGTAAAGAATGATAGTAAAAATTAGTCATCTACCCTATCGTATTTTAGGCTCATGTTTTCTTAAGGCTCACTAAGCTCGACTCACCTCGACTAGCTCTGGCCAGCCATTCCCTGTGGCTATGTGCCACGTGTTCGAGCCGTGTCTGCACCGCAATGGCCGCTCGGTGGGCGCTGGCGGCGGCCGGCGCCAATGTACGCAGGGCTTCTAGGTGCTCAGACTCATTTGCTTGTCGCAACCTGATAGGATAGCGAAACTTAGGCACGTATTACAGATCTGTACTTAAGTATTAAGTATCTTTCACTATCAAAATGACACAGACGACTGCTACTTAAGCATAGATCAGAGTCTGAGTCGCGTTCTGTAATACGGCACTTAAAGTGACAAATTTACATAGACCCTTGATTATTTTATGATTTACTGACTACTGACTTCGTTCCCGTGGGAATTTCTGGAATAAATTATACAAATAAACCTTCCTCTTGAATCACTCCGTCCATTGTTGAATACAGTATGAAAGTTCGTTCAGCAGTTTATGAGTTTATCGCATTCAGATAGACAGATATAGTATGAGTATGATGATATGAGTATAAAATTATGTATTTTTTCGTCTATGAAATTGACATATCTTAAATTAAAAAAGACACCCTGTAATGTATAAGAGATTATTCCTCCTATAAGTTCAAAACAGAAATCAAGGAATATCTGATTTCACTCAACTACGATAGCACTGAGAAATTACTAGAGGTGATTGTTTAAATTTTATTTCACCCAATAGTTGGTTTGGCCCAAAACCATTTAACTATTTATTTATGTATTAAACACACACTACACACGTGCACACACACGCACACATACACACATGTACACACACACACATACACACACACACACAAATTCACGCATACATCAAATATGTGTTTTCATTTTTAAATTTTTGTTTTACCTTTTTATTTTATTTCATTTCTTCTTTTCTTTTTGTTGTTAATTCCGACTTAGTTTTGTTCTTTTCTCGTAATTGTACATTTTATTGTATTACAATCTACTCTAGAGGTTAGGGGTGAGAGCCTGGTGCGCTGTAACACAGGGTTTTCCTAGTATAGACACCAGACTCTCGCAAAAGAAGCTTGTGCCACATGAATTTGTAATATAATTATTGTATTTTGTTTGTTTTCTTTTGTGAGAGAGAAATAAAAAGAATTTTAATTTTAATGTTATTTGCACCAAAGGTCAAATTGCAATAAACATAAAAAGTTTATGGATTGTGGTAAAGCGCAAGGTCTATTGCCAGACTAAAATAAATAAATTACCTTATCCGTTTTTGTTCGAGATGCCTGACAAACTCCACCTCGCTCGGTAAAAGGAACATCACCGCTGCACCTACCGCCGTCGCACGTCCAGTTCGCCCTACCCTGTTGACAACCACAGAAATAAGGTATAACTCTAAAATTACTTTATATTACACTACATTGCTTATAACTTTTAAAAGGGTTAATCAATTTTGAATCAATTAGCTAAGAACCATTCCGTAATCTGCTTTCAAAAAAAATATCATCAAAATCGGTCCATCCGGTTAGCAGATACTACCGACGCCACTGACAAATACAGTGCTTCTATTCTCTTAATGTCTCTCAGCATGTTTTCTTCGAGGGTTAGTATAAATATTAACGAATACTTCACTGGTAGCACAAAGAGAGTATCACACGTTTATGTTACGACCAATTGATGATGTTTGTTCTCTGAAAATAGACATTTGTGACTTGAGGCGACTTTAAATTAGCCATCGAAACTTTAGGGGGTGATTCTACACGTGAAATTGAACAACTTTCCCAACGAAAACATAAAATTTAACAAAAAAATGACTTTAATGGACAAATTAAACTTCGTTAATTATTTAAAGTGACCCAAATTATCTAACAGATTTCAGCTATGGAGATTTTTTTTAAATCACTAAGCATATCTTAATATATATAAATCTCCTGTCACGATGTTTGTCCGCGATGGACTCCGAAACTACTTAACTGATTTTAATCAAATTTGTACACCGTGTGCAGTTTGATCCAACTTGAGAGATAGGATAGTTTTTATTTCGATTCATGGCCTTAATAATTTATAATTAACAATAAACTGATTATCAATGTTGATCGTTGTCATTAATCGTAAATCTCTAACAGATGGCGCCACGGCAACGCGGGGCCGGGCTGCTATAATATTATAATACAAACTGTTCCACGAAAACCATGTCGGTTTATCCGGGTAACCTCTACAAGGTACATCAGGTAATTGATATTCATTTATTTACCTGTGAACATAGTCGGTGGCAGAGGCGGGCGCGCAGTACTGCAGAACAAGATCTACCCGAGGAACGTCCAGACCCCTAGCTGCGACATCCTATATGGGATAAATTAACGCGTTAATAAAGCGAATGTTCAGCGACTAGCGCGCCAAGTCACCCCGTAGGTATATTTTATGGCATTACGATAGATAGGAATAAATTGAGTAGAATCCTTCCTTTCGTGTCTATACACTGTAACTTGATTGGTATAATCAAGAAGGTATGTAGCAAACTTGACAAACCCTTAGTTTCAGACCGCCATATGATTTCTGAATTGGTATACCGACTGCTGTAGAAAATCGACAAGACGCAACCGCCAGCTTAATTTGTCCTCCGAAGCACAGAAACGCTCGTAATAAATTGCCGCTATGGTCACTCATCAGTTTCCCTGTTCCCGTGTACGTTACTTACCCTTGCTTACTGATTAATTTAGAACAGTAAGCACCATTGGACTACGAGCGTTCTAGTTGATTAAAAAAGGCTTTTAAAGTGGAGAACCTAGGTATCTACTTTTAAGCGCTGACGAGTCGTTTACAGAGCGAACAGAAGCTTTTTAAGGTGTATTAGCGGAAACAGTAATGCGCATGTGACCTCCCGCTGTGCGAGAGATTGCTACATACAACACCGCCCGCTTTGAAGCATCCACTAAGGACAACGGCGGCTAATTTAATATAATTACTCCTACTGAGAAAAAGAGACCACGATTCAGGCTGGGTTAGAAGGTACAACTCAACTTATATAAATTTAAAATAAATCGTGTCACTGTGTAAAATTAAGGTATTAAATTTAATGGACACGGTCTCCTTCCGTCATGCGAAGACAATGATATTACCAGTTTTACAAGATTCCCAAGTCATTTAAGAAGCCTCTGCTCAGAAGTGGGGTTCCCATATCCTTTAAGTTACTTAACTGATTGTAAATTTCTTGAAACCTTGTTTTGACCAGTCCGTTCGGATATTAGTAGATAAAATTAGTTTGAATAGCTTAGTAACTTCTGAATCTTCCGTTACACTGTATATGTATAGCTATGTTTTCCTACAACATGCCTATAAGTAATTTATCATAGGAGTTTCTCTTTGTATTGTCGGCGGCGGCTAGCGGCGGCGCTACAGATGTAATAAATACAGATAATAGCGACTAATCGAGCTGTATTATGTTTGGCCTGGGACCCGGCACTGACTTCTAGGCGATGCAGGGGCGAATTCGGAAATAAATTACACTTCAAAGACGTCAAAGTCCCCAAAGCCCCTCTAGATCCGCCTGCATTTTATCTAGCCAAAAAGATTGATGTAATAGCTTTATCTATAAAATAAATCAGACCTCAACCTGTGCTAGAATTTGTACAAAGCGTCGATGTATGATTTTACGTTTTTAGTAACTAAGGTTTATTATTAGTTACATTTGCGTTTGCAACTTGCAAATTTTCAAATTCAAAATATGTCCAAGTACCTATTTTACAGAAGTTCCTTTACTTCAAGTAAACAGATCTTGGCCTTTTTATGACACAACTAACACCCTACCTAGGTGACGAGTCTCATAAATACATATATCTATATATATAAGGCAAAGGTGATTGACTGATGTATCAATGCACAGGCCAAACCCTTATGGCTAGAAAACTGAAATTTCGCACAAATATTACGAAAACATTTTTCAAAATTCATCCCCCAAGGGGGTGGAATAGGGGATAAAAGTTTGTAAGTAACTTTTTATTCCTTGGACATATTTGCATACAATTTCGTATAAATTGAGTTTGACAAAAATAATGAGTAATGTATTTCAGTATTTTCTAAAATTCAACCTCTAAGGGGGTAAAATGGGGGTTCAAAGTTTGTATGACGAAAAAATTTTTTTTTTACATTTTGGCTCAAAATTTCGTCGGATTTAACTTAAAGCAAATAAATTGTCCGTTTTTCGCGATTTTACAAAAATCATCCCTTACGGATTAAATAAAATTAAATAATGGATTAAATAAAATTATATTGCAAGGTTCTGAATAACTTACAGATTTATCAACGCCCAGCCCAAACACTTAGATATAGAAAGCTGAAAGGCAACAAGGTGTCTTTTATAAAGTAGACAAACACTAAGAAAGGATTTTTCGAAATTAAAGCCCTGTGGGGGTGAAATAAAGGTTCAATGTTTGTATGGAGAAAACAATTTTTTTTTTGACATTTTAACTCGAAACTTCGTCAAGATATACCTTGAAGCAAATAAACGGACACGTGTTTCGCGATTTTTTTTGAAAATTATCCTCTAAGGCAGTCTTTCCCAACGTGGGCGATAACGCCCCCTTGTGGGCGCTGCAGGCTTAAAGGGGGGCGGTAAGAGACCCAGAAAAAAAAGGGGGCGTTGTGTAGGGTAAACTCTTACAAAAAATAAATCGACCCCAAATTTATAATTTCATCTACCTAGCTAGGAAGACTCTTAGACACCGACTGAGCTCTCGACTCTCGACTACATCTTGTGAACATCAACTAATATTAATTAAGATATAGCTCAAACTCGGTTCGATATAGGTAATAGACCGTGGGCAATCATGTTTTAACAAGTTTTTGTTAAATAATCCGATTTGTACATTCCTGTATCAATCGGCTGGTTCTATAATACTTGTTCTTGCTTGTCGAGTACGATTGGGCGTCGAATGAGATAAACGAGTTTATGCACGTTTGTCTTATTCCTGTTGGTGCGTGCTGCTTATGCAATCCTATATAAACGACGTAAATTTATTTTATTTTCATTTGCGGTTTCGCGCATAATAGATAAGCAGTACTTCATTATAACACTTACGTATTTCTCAAAACAAAACAATGTCGGAAGTAAAAAAGAAGAGACGGCAATACTCTGCGGAATATATTAAATTCGGATTTATTGAAAATCCCACAAACCCGTCGTCGCCTTTGTGTCTTCTATGTCTAAAAACATTTTCGAACGAAGCAATGAAGCCTTCAAGACTGCAAGATCATTTGAATAAAATGCATCCAGATAAGAAAGACAAGAATGTAGCATATTTTCAAGACCTAGAGAAGAAGCATAATACTCAGCCAAGTGTATCAAAACTATTTTCGGCGGCTGCTAAGCAAGATGACGACGGACTTCGAGCTTCGTACAATATCCCTTTGTTAATTGCTCAAAAAGGCAAACCACACAACATCGGAGAAGAGTTAATTTTGCCAGCAATAAAGGAAGTAATAACTACTGTGCTTCATAAACCGGCCGCAGATATTATCCAAAAAATTCCTTTGAGTAATAATTCTGTGCAAAGACGAATTGATGAAATGGCTGAAAACATTGAAGAATCATTGTGCAATCATCTGAGTACTAGTCAATTCTCAATTCAGCTCGATGAGTCCACTTTACCAACTAATGAAGCGTTGTTGCTATCTTACGTGAGGTTTATTAAAGATGAGAAAATACGTGAAGAACTATTGTTTGCCAGAAATTTGGAGACAGATACAAAAGGCGAAACCATATTCAATACATTGGAAAAGTTTTGTGAAGAGAAAGAGATTCCTTTGAAAAATATTATATAAGTTGCTACGGATGGCGCTCCGGCTATGACAGGGCGCTATAAAGGCTTCATAGCGTACCTAAAAAATAAAATTCCAGATGTCCTTGCTATACATTGCGTTATTCATAGACAACATTTGGTTGCTAGAAACTTAAGTGAACGACTATTTCAATCACTGCAATATGTCATCAAAGCAGTCAATAAAATCCGTAGCAGCTCTTTGAATGATAGATTATTTCATCAGCTTTGTGTTACTAATGACGAAGATTTCAACCGTTTGTTGCTTCATACTGAAGTTCGTTGGCTGTCAAGAGGCAATTGTCTGATTCGATTTTATAACCTGTTTGACTCTGTGATAGAGTTCTTGGAAACTAAAGATACAGAACTGCGCAACAAGCTCATAACATCAAAGAATGATATAGCTTACATGACAGACCTGTATAAATTGTTCAACGACATGAACCTCCAACTGCAAGGCGATGAACTAAATTTAATTAAAACAAAAAATGTCGTTGCTGCTTTCGCAGCCAAACTGCTTCTGCACAAAAAGAATATGGGCAGACGTGATTTTCACAATTTTCCGAATTTATCAGTATCCTGCAGTAACGACGACTTGTTTGCCTACTGCCAACATTTGGAAAACCTCCACATTGACTTCACCGAACGATACCAGGACATTTTAAACTTGGAAATACCAGACTGGGTGTTGGATCCGTTTTCAAATGTCAACATAGCAATGTCACCTCAGCTGGAAGAAGAACTTATAGAATTGACAACAAACGAAGAAATAAAAATCAAGTTCAAAAAATGATATCAAGAATTTTGGCTACAAAAACCGATCCTGCAATTGTACCCTAGATTGTGGTCAATTGTTCAACGATTCTTGATAGCATTCCCATCGTCATATTTGTGTGAACGTGGATTTAGTGCTGTGGCAACGCTGCTTACTAAAAAGAGAAATCGTTTGCGTGTTACCGAACGTGGCGACTTGCGGCTGTTTTTGAGTAAATTGGAACCTGATATCAACAAAATTATTGAACAGCATCAGATTCAACCTTCACATTAGTTTTTATATAAGAATTGATTATGTTTGTTTTATTTTCAATAAAAGATACTCTGTCCGAATACTATAAAGTTGCGTTTCAATAATCAGTTATAAGTACTTAGCGGTTTTTAAGTATGTTTAAAAAGGGGGGCGTTAAAAAATAATTTATTCTTAAAGTGGGCAGTAGACAAAAAAAGGTTGGGAACCCCTGCTCTAAGGGGTCAAGAATGAAATGGGTGACTAAAAGAGTTCTTTGCACGAGCGAAGCCGCGGGAAAAAGCTAGTATTTTATATTCGATTTTGAAAGTGACGGGACTCGCTGTATCAAGAAGATCAATGACGCAGGCTGTAGGTAAAGTTGGCCAAAAATGTGGTCTACCTCTCTAAGGTTGAAATTCGTTTGCGGGACATAAAACAGCAAGGTTGATTTTCCCTAGCAATAATGAAGTGACAGTTTCTGATATTATGTCATCTCATTATAAATCTTTGTTACATTGTAAACCTTAGCGATATTTTGATTACACGGGAAGTTCTGTGAAAACTGACAGACCACTTTCTTGGCCGACCGTACCTCGAAAGAGACAACTTCATTTCATTGGACATGAAAGGGATGATATTTTTTAATATGTTCACTTTACCCTTAAAACGGTCCTGTAGAAGTGAGAAGCCAATAGCGTATCAATTAAACGTGCATACACAAAGGCAGACGAGGCGAGAATCTGGCCATTGTTACCGGATTACGAATGATGATCAATACAACGGCTTGTAGCCGCCACCGCCGCGCCGCCATGCCCACACTAGAGGCACTAAATAACTTGTATTACATCGAACTGTTTGGTGAATGTGCTAGTCAAGTAAAATTGTTTCAAAATCAAATCCAAAGTGATAACATTGGATTTGATTTTTTTACAGCACTAAAGGGCTTTTTTTCTGTCTAGATAACCGAGCAAGGGGACAATTTTACTATTTCTTCCGGGCTGGACTGGGAGTGAAAGAAAAACTTAGAATGTACCAGCTGCCAACTTTTCCCAGGCACTTTTTGTATACAAAACAAAGATTGACACAAACACCAGGATCCGAGATCAAAAACTCTGCTTTTAATACAAATTAACATTTCACCCCGCCCCATCCGGAAATCGAATCCAGAAACTGTCGGTTCAGAGGCAGCGTTATAAACTACTAAACTAAACCTGTGTCGTCAAAATGTATAAATGAATCACTTACAGTACAGATAAGCACGCCACTTCTGGCTTTTCGGAATTGCTTGAAAACTTCCATGCGTTGCTCGTGAGGCATAGAGCCGTGCAGTTTGAACATTTCAATGTCAACTGGTATCAGACCTCCTTCTGCCGGCGTTTCATAATCTACCGCCATGTCCGAGTCTGATGATGAGCTGTCCTGGCATTAAGAGAAAGAAACAAAATTCCAAGATTATCGTACTTAATACTCAATATTTTATTGCATCCATTGGTTTTACATACAGGCTGTAAATGACAGCTTAGCAAATACTTAAATGGTGTTAATCTACCCATAACTATCATCAGCTATAAGTAATATTTTTTTACCGGAAACATCACGTTAAGGAATTTTCATTATTTACCTACTTTGGCGCTACGCAATGTATCGCGAAACCGCGCCCCGCGCGTCATCCCCCCGCGCCACGCTGCTATCGGAGTGCGACGTACATTGCTGGTTTTCGTGTTTTACGTTGTTATGATTGTTTTTTATTGCAAAACGGAGTGTATTCAACTAAATAATAAAAAATGTAAGCAGAAAATATTAAAAAACATGAAAAAATATTGTAAATTTTCCGGAGAAAAATTCCACTGGAAAATCATTCAGAATGATGGTCTGAGTCCAGGGTTTCAGTTTTTGCTAAGCTGTCTTTTACACCCTGTATAGGTGTTATCGTATCAACCACATAGTCATCTTCATATACCACATAGTTTTCAAATTTAGGACGAGGCCCTATAAAATCGGTACTGCTTGATCACCGCTATACACAATGAATTCCACAGAAATATTTGATTTTATATTGAACAATATATCAGACAATTACTTAATGAATCCGATAAGTGTAAAGCATTAAATATTGTTATCTACGTAGCTTGCATTAAAAAACAGAGTTTAAGATAAATATATTTTTTACCTCATCCCCACTACCATCATTTGCTTTTCTTTTCTTTGGTTTCTTCCCTCCATCTTTCTTAACTTTCACGTCCTTCCCTATAAGCACGCTTTCAATCAAATCTGCATGATAATCTACCATTTCTAAAGTTGCCATGAAGACTATCATTTTACCACCCTTCTTGTTCAAAACGCAATGTTCCACTATCATCGCAGATAAAGTTACGAGTCTTAGTTTCATTGGCACAACTATAAACGTTTGGTTCACTGAAGCTGGTAACACCAACTCATCTTCAATCACAGCAGTCTTAATTGCTTCTATAAATACGTTTCCAGCAGCTGTAGAGTTTACTTCAGTTTCCTCTTCACCAATATTTTCTACAACTGGATTTTTTACTTCCAATTCCTTTTGAACTTTAAAATATTCGTAGTCTGAATCACTGTCACTATCTTCTTCTAGTTTACTTGTTTTTTCTGCAGTATCTGTCTTGTTTTTATTATGGTCTTTGAAAAGTTCTGAATGGTTTAAGCCGCTAAAAGCTTTAAGTCCTGCAAGCGAAATGGTTTAAGAATAAAATATTATTATTTAATAAGTATTTACATTTAAATTAACAATGTTGCTACCATACCTCTTTTTGTTTCCACCGCCTTTTCTTCAGCAGACTTCACAGAACTACCTTCAACTTTCTCCACTTGGTCTTCACTTTCGACTGCCTCTATTTTATTTTTTGTTTTAGATTTTTCTTGTGCCTTGTCTTTTTGCTGTGGCTTTAATGAATCTGCTACAACTGCTCTACCTTCAGATGTATCTACAAATACAGGATCCACCATCGTAAGTCCCGCTAAATGTTCTACTGCCTAGGAAATAAATTAGAACATTTTAACTACTACCTACTTTAATCTTATCAATACAACTACACACATCAAAAAAGTCTAAGCAACACGCACTATTTTTCATACAACAGAGGCCTCTTTGAGAAGCTGTGAAAAGTATTTAAGACACATATTTTTAATAAAATCTTTAGTGTGAGCAAGTTCTATACCCGAATTTAAAATTCCTATAAATGAACTTTATCTAGCTTGAAGTTTGTGAAAAAGAGACGAAAATGAAAATTTAATTTCACCATTTCCATACTAAAAGCAAAGAAAAACTGCGTTTTCATTTTCATTTTTCCCTCTTTTCCACAAATTTCAAGCTAAATAAAGTTCATTTATAGGGATTGAAAATTCAGGTATAGAACTTGCTCACACTAAAGATTTTATTAAAAGTACGTGTCTTAAATACTTTTCACAGCTTCTCAAAGAGGCCTCTGTTGTATGAAAAATCGTGCGTGTTGCTTAGACTTTTTTGATGTGTGGTTAACTATTAAAAATCACCAACCTTGGTCAAAGTTGCTGATAGTAAAACAGTCTGCCTCTCTTTCGAAAGAAATATTTCCGTCAAATGATGTTTAGCTACTGTTTTTTCTTCGTCTACCTTTTCTTCAGTTTCTTCTTCTTTCTCTTGTTCATCTTCATCAAAATTCTTCTTAAAACTTTGTTTGACAAGTGCCATCGGATCATATGTCGCAGCTTTTTTGTGATCTTCAATAGCTTTGACAATAGCAGCTACATCTTTCTCATATCCCATATCTAGTAAGCGATCAGCTTCATCCAAAATGAGACAGCTAAAATATATTTTTAAAAGATGAACCAAAATTTATTTATTCATAAATGAAAGAATAGGTAATGACGAAAACTTACTTGGTTTTAGAAAAGTTTAAGGACTTTGTGTGTCGCAAGTGGTCATTGATTCTCCCTGGTGTGCCAACTAATATACTTAATCCTTTTCTAAGCCTGGCCTTCTCTGCTTTTCGTTTCTGCCCTCCACTCAACAAACCAGGAACTACCCAGGTAAATGGCTAAAAGAAAAATAGAGACTATACAAATATTGAAGCAAAAACTTATTAATTTTAACACTGGCTATTTATTTATTTATTTGGCATGTTTGATTATGAAAAAGATCATAACTTCCTACATAGCCTACTTATGTGAATTTTTTAATTTTTTTTTAACAGCCCATATACGTCTCCACAGAGGGGCACGGGCCTCCCTTCGAAACACGAAGGGGATTTAGGCCATAGTCCACCACGCCGGCCCAATGCGAGTTGGTGGACCGCTCGTCTTTCGAAAATGATTTTTTCTTGGACGAACGGGTTTCATCACGATGTTTTCCTTCACCGTCACTTATGTGAATAATATATATTTTTTATTTTATATGTCAACTCATGTGCTTCACAGTATACAGTATACACGTATGTAGTAAAACTTACTGTAACATGTACTTTTGCAATAAACTTATTTTTAGTAAATTTTTAAACTAAGAATTGGACCTAACTATTTAACACAGAAGCCTGCATAGGTGAGCATTAATTAATTAAATGAAAAGGAAAGAAGCAGAAATTGAAAAAAGTTATGTAAGAACAATAGTAACAAGGCTAAGTTTGTAATTATTTCATTAACAAGAAAATTTAATTAAGACAAGGGCATGGACGGACAAACAAAGTCTCTGGATGCTACTAAAATCACAAAAATAAATTTATTAGCCTGTGTCCACACATGTCTGGTGGTGAGCACCTGGTATCATAAAAGACACAGTATTCTAGTTTAGGTAGCAGCCTCTTATAATATTGCATATTTGTTTAATTATATTAGGAAATTTGTGCACAAATTGTAGAGTTCATAAAAAAAACATTAGTCGAAGGAGAATCGAGTAAAAGTGTACCTAAAAACATGTCAAGTTAATTGTGGCATTATAAAAGATGTTCAATTTTTGTTGCTTAATTTATTTAAAAAAATGTCTGAATTCACTTGGAAAAAAAAACTATACCAATAAATGTAAGTATAAATAGACTGAATTGATTTTTGAGTATGAGGCCCATACAAAACTAGCCATTATCCTAGTTAAAACATGTAATAACTCTATTAACTTATCTGATTTTGTTAAAAAGTGTGAAACATGGTTTATTATTAACCTTCTCTTGTAGCCAAGAAAAACTTACAGTAAGTGAAAATATTGTACCATGGTTTGGCGATGCTGATGCATCAAGATAAATTAAAAAGAAAAAACAAATTTAAGATAAAATAGAGCCTTTTCAACAAAAATTAATCAATGATTTCTAAAAATCTTGGAAATATGGTAACAACCTACCTTTACCAATTTTATGAATAATTCATAAGTCTGGACTGCCAGTTCCCTGGTAGGTACAACCACCACCACTCTGATGCCATCATGCCTGTTAATCTTAGGTCTGATGGCTTGAAGACCTTCAATGACCGGCAGGGCATAAGCTAATGTTTTACCAGAACCTGTTTGTGACCTGCAAACAAAATACTTGGTTATTCAGTAAATGTAGACTAACTTTATTTTATTTATTTATTTTATTTTACTTATAACCCTTAGTATGTAAATATAAAATAAAACTATTTACTTCAAAGAATATAGAATAAAAATAGGAAAAATCAACTGTTCCTTCAAACTCAACAAAATATTTGACTACACAACAAAATATTTTTCTAATATGTATTTTGGGAAAGCAGTTTATAACTTTTCAGTCAAAATAAATATGTAACTACAAAATTAAATGATTAATACACATACCTGATTAAAACATCTCTTCCTTTTAATATTACAGGAATTGCATTTTGTTGAACAGTCATTATTTTATTGATTCCTAAATTTTGTTGTAAATTAGCAATACTGTGAGGATGTATATCCAAATCAGCAAATGTAGTGCCAGCAAATACTTTCTCCACAATTGGTTTTACTGCTCGTTGACCAACTCGAGGCACATCTGGATTGTTTTTGAATAATGATGAGATCCAAGCTCCACTGCGAGGTTTCTGTTTGACCATTATATCATCGCTAAGGTCCTGATAACTTTTCCCTTGAAATTTTCCTTTATTTTCACTCAAGTCACGTAGATTTATGTCTAAATCTCGCGTTTTAGTGACAGAAGACAGTGTGTGTTTGGGAATCTTTTTCTCAGGCTCTCCAACACTTTTATTTGTTTCAAATGACATCTGAAATGAAGTTTGAGGCCTCTTTCTTGCTATAGTTTTCCCAGTAAAGCTTGGTTTAGATATAAACTTGTATTCTGAGGCGTTATTTGATGTTGGTGCAGCTTTCTTTTTTGCCTAACAAAAAATAGATAAAATTTAAAAACTGTAACAAAAATATAAGTCCGATACGTTAGTAACGACACATACCTTTTTTGGAATTGATATATTTAATTGTAGGTCGTCCATTTCTTTCAATATAAATAATTTAAGCTACAATTTTTAGGTTATGCACACGTTTGTTGACGACTCGCCGTGACAGAACTCTACTGACATTTTGGGTAACGTTCAGAAACCAAACCACAGTGACGTTTAGAAACATTTTATATTTAGAACATTTTATGTTTCTATACCTACACAATAGTAAGGGAACGTACCCATACTACGTAACCTATTTAGGGGGGGGGGTGGGGGGTCTTAAAAATACTGCGATCAGTCACAGGAGTGTGGGGGGGTGGCTTAGATTTTTGTCACGTAGTCGATTTCACCGGGAGAAACGTCCTGTTTTTTGGACTATCATTTCCAAAAAACAGTTTTTTGGACTCTTTTCATATATAAACTTTTAATAGTTTCTATATGAAAAGAGAGTTTCATATAGAAACTATTAAAAGTGTTTGTTTTTAAAATAAAACATTAGTGTGTTCACATTTCAATGATCCGTGAGTCAAATTATTATTATTTGTTACACTTTCTGCTTGCAAATTGATTAAAAATCATACTTGTCAATACTACGTAAAAACTTGAGGGGGGGGGGGTCCAAAAATTAAAAAAATAGGTCACGTAGTATGGGTACGTTCCCTAAAATGCGAACTCAACCCGCATAATAAAAGAATATTATAACTTACCTATTTTTGTTTTTGGCATCACATCATAAAAATATATAAAGCAAGTATTCTAGAACATAATTTTAACAGTTCCATAGCAAAAAGTAGACGTTAGCAGAAGTAAAGTCTGGCCATCGAAAGCTGTCCACTAGAAACGGCGGCAGATTTAAAAATTCGTCTTTCGAAACCTGTTTTCTAGACATAAATCCAGACTTTTATGAACCTTACAAAGAAAACAATTAAATCAAATTAGAAGAAAATGAAATTGTGTTAACTCCGTTTATTCAGTGTATAAGTACTCAGTGTTTTCTAAACAAATACTACATACTCAAAGGTGTTTTCAGAGGACGAATTTTAAATCTGCCGCCGTTTCTCGTGGACAGCTTTCATTGGCCAGACTATATTGTAAAACCAAGTAAGAAAAATACGAAATAATTAAGTATTCAGTCATATCGTCTCTTTTTTTTTTCTTTTTTTTAACCGACTTCAAAAAAGGAGGAGGTTCTATGTTAGACTGTATGCATCTTTTGTTAGGGTTCCGTAGTAAACTACGAACCCTTACAGTTTCGCCATGTCCGTCTGTCTGTCTGTCCGCGGGTTTCCTAAGAAACCCTTGGTACTACAGAGCTAAAATTTGGCATGATCATACATATAAATCACGCCGACAGAACTGTAGAGTAAAATCTTAGAAAAAACATTTTTTCTGGTGTCTCCCATAGACGTGAAAACGTTTTTCGATTCAGCACTCCGTTTGCGAAATATAAATTTTTAAAGTGAAAACTTTTGTCAAACACAAGTGTCCCCCCCCTCTACCTGCTAAACGGTTGTTTCTTGAAATGTGAAAAAATTCACGGTTGTAGAATATACAACAAAATTTAAAAAAACTATCACACATAAGTTGGCCTTTCAAGTTTGCGAGTAATAGTCGACCAAGTGCCAAACGTTTTTGGGATTAATAAGAATATGTTTTAGGTGTCGTTATATAGGGTTTTGGGGGTGTTAATTACGAAAATGACATCAAAGTTATTTTAGCTGCAGGACGATATTATTTCTAATAGTAATATTGTCGCAAAAAAAATACAAAAAAAAAGATTTAAAAAATTATAATTCGCGCTCGCTTCGCTCGCGAATTTTATACTTACATTCACAAACTATATAGAGATACTGACGTACTTACATTCGGTCGTGTTAAGACCAAAACTAAAGTTATTTCTGAAACTACAAACTCTTCAATACATTTGTTTTTAGGGTTCCGTAGAAATCCACGGACCCTTATAGTTTCGCCATGTCCGTCCGTCCGTCTGTCCGCGGGTTTCCTAAGAAACCCTTGGTAGTACAAAGCTGAACTTCGGCATGGTCATACATATAAATCATGCCGACAGAACTGAAGAGTAAAACCTTAGAAAAAAAAATATTTTTCGGGTATCTCCCATAGACGTGAAAGGGCGATATTTTTTTTTTCTCGCCAAAATCATCGAGTGGGATGTCATAGGATGTTTTTTAAAAGATAGAAGGGGTTTACTACGAAAGTTTTTCGATTCAGCCCTCCGATTGCGAAACATTAATTTTTAAAGAGAAAATTTTTGTCAAACACAAATGTCCCCCCCCTCCCCCCCTCTACCAGCTAAACGGTTGTTTCTTTAAATTAGGAAAAATTCACGGTGGTAAAATAAACAACGAAATAAAATTGAAAACTATCACACATACGTAAGATGGCCCTTCAAGTTTGCGAGTAATAGTCGACCAAGTGCCAAAAAAATATATTGATTGCGCGGACAGATCTAAAATATAAAATGGTGGAAAAAAAAATTGTTTCGGGTGTTTCCCATACCTACACGTGAAAGGGCGACGGATTTTTTTTTTCTCGCTGATATCATCGTGTGGTTTGTCATAGGATAGCTTTTTAAAAGATAGAAGGGGTTTATGACAAACGTTTTTTGATTCAGCAATCCGTTTGCGAAACATTAATTTTTATAATGAAAAAATGTGAAAATTAATTCACGAGGGTAGCATTTACGACGAAGTTTACCCTTATCCCAAATGGCTGCCATACAAGGTTCTACGCTGAAAGTGAGGCGAGGTCGAAAGACAAGTCCAGGTGTCGTAAATTATTTTAACAGCAGCTCGATTTATTCCTAACAATAAAATTGTCGCTAAAAAAAACTTTTAAAAAATTTGGGCTCGCTTCGCTCGCGCATTAAACACTTCTGTTGTATTCTGTTGTATTTAGGCCAAAATTGAAGTTATTTCTGAAATTACAAACTCTTGAACACATTTGTTTTGATATCACTTATAGTATTTGGAGATTTTAACATCAACTATGACAGTATCGATATTACACCAGTTTAAAATTAATATGTAAAGTTGTCGATTTTTATGCAACCGTTTGCATCCACGCGAGGTGGTTCTTAAACAGATGGTTTTTTTTTCATTTTCCTTGTGGCGCTGGAATTTATAACTCCTTAAGTTACCATCTTTCTTTGTGGCCTGGTTTTTAGACATTATTAGCGATTTAACCGTCAATATGCTCGTAGAATTAAGAAGCCAGCTGCATATCTGTACCATGCTGCTACGGAACCTTACAATGCGCGTGGCCCGACACGCTCTTGGCCGGTTTTTTAATGTGTGTTCACCGATTTCTCCGCCATGGATCGATTTTCAAAATTCTTTTTTTGTTCGAAAGAGTATACTCCAGAGGTAGTCCCATTGTAACCAGGTCAGGATCTGATGATGGAATCCCAGGGAAATCGAGGGAACCCTCATATTTAATAGGCACTTTCACTGTTTCTTACATAGGTACTTTCTATTGTTTAGGTACACTAAAAATAGAAATATAAATTAACTTTTTATTAAAAAAAACCGACTTCAATCAGCATGTAGCGCATTTTGTATGGGAGATCATTTTTTTTTTTCGTATTTTGACCTAATATGTTCCTTGGGAAAGTTGTTCAGTTTCATGGACTGATTTCAGCACCCGAGAGATTGAAAGAGATTTACCTAAAGCCTTGTATACCGCTTGGGACTTCGTTCCCGTGGGAATTCGGGAATATTATGTAGCCTATGTTACTCAGGGATAATGTAGCATCCTAACCTAATTGTGAAAGAATTTTTGAAATCGGTCCAGTAGTTTCGGAGCCTATTCGTTACTTATATAAGTACAAAATACAAATCTTTCCTCTTTATAATATTAGTATAGATAGGCACTTCTATTCTGTACCCTAAGTATCTACCTATACAGGGCTTTAGGTAAATATCTTTCAACCTCTCGGGTGGTTAATCAGTCCATGAAACTGAACAACTTTTCCACGGAAAATTAGGTCAAAATACGACAAAAAAATTTGAGTTCCCATACAAACTTCATCAGCATATCGAATTTTGTATGGGAGATCAATTTTTTTTTCATATTATGACCTATGTTCCTTGGGACAGTAGTTCAGTTTCATGGACTGATTATCCACCCGAAAGGTTGAAAGAGAGTTACTTAAAGCCCTGTATGTATAGGAAGGTAAGATAAAGTCAAGAGCACATTAATCTTGACAAAGCTACCTTATCCCGTCACAATAAGAGCAAAGCTTTCATAACCGCTAGCATACATGACTGTTAAATCAGTGCACTTGGAATTCAGTGAGCAAACAGCCCTGTACCGAAGGGTCTAGAGGCGTGAGGGCGAGGAGATCAGCGGCGTCCAACCGTCACGACCCGTGGTCCCCGCCCGCCTCCCCCTTAGCTCACAAATACTTATCGAAGGGTTGTCGAGTGTCCTGCAAGCAAACATTTACTGAAAGGTAATTTTACATTTTCGTTAGTAAGTATATGTTTCAGTATGATAGGTTAGTAGTACCAACATAGAAGACATATCTGTTAAACATTTGAAAGCCTTACCTAAGAAATCTCCCGTTACAATTTGATTCACATATTCTGGGACACCCTGTATACCTAATATGTATATTCTCTTTGTACTTTAAGCCTATCAGTGAGGCTTAAAGTACAAAGAGAATATACATATATAATATACATATTACCTACTTGGTCTTTGGCATTTATTGCGCAACAAGTCAAATTAATGAAAACTTCAAAACGTCAACTTCAAAAAAACAAGGTAAATTCTGTACTATTTCTCTTCATCATATATTTATTCATCATCATTAAATTCACGATGAGGACTCCTAAGTCTTTGTGTCTTATGTAATTATTAACAAACCATCAATTTCGATCAGATGGTCTTATTGGCTTTTACCCAAAGATGACACTCTGACCGCCATACTTCATACAAAATGTTGTACAAATATTTTCCGTTATTTCCTAAATACAGGTTTAAATACTGACAAATGGGACATCAATTAAAACCCACAACTTGTAAGGAAGCTATTGCGAAATGGGAGAAAGATAAGGGTCAGGTAGCGACCGAGGCGACTGTCATAGAGTTGCAATTCCAATGGCCACCGATAGAGAAGATGGATGGAGCACTCTCCACTCTTGCTGCTTGCGAGTAAGTCAAATCATCATCATTCCAGTCGTAAGACAAATTACAAAATCTTGGGTCCAAACGGTCCAATAGACATCGTAAAGATGACTCTCTGACCTAAAATGGTAACTGAAGTTCCATTTTTAATAGCCATTGTAAGGGGTGTTATCTCTCTTAAATTAAATAGTTCTTCCTTCTTGCCGTAACACTTAACAGAACATCAGATGGACGAAGTTTTATATACCATAATTAGGAGTGATAAAGATAGCTTAATAAGCTACATTTTACGCGAACGGAGCCGCAGGCGAGCTGAAAAGCACATCTTAGGTGTTCAATGGCCGTGTTGAGTCATGTTCATGGGTCCCTTTGGGACACAAACAAGAACCCGAGTCAATTTAGAGGCAGCGTCGACCTAACATTGAACCAAAACCATTGTCAAGTTTGGTATAGTATACCATACTGTTGTGTAGAAAGAGGACTGACAGACATAATAAGAGCCTCACAGACCGGCGGCTGACGAGTAAAAACTACTACACAACAACAGGAAGGGATAAGTAAATATGCACAGAGTTGAGCCGCAGGGAAACAAGTGAGGGGGTGGTGCAATCAGACAAATAGCAGACCAGGTCTCTCAGAGGAGGATTATAAATAGACTCAATTTAAAAACATACCTTGACTAGCGTGCTAAGTATATAATGCTAATTATCTCATGCTTTCAGAAAACTGAGCCTTTCCTCCAACATGATTGACAAGATTGCCGGAATCGCTGGCATGAGAAACCTAAAGATTTTATCTTTAGGGCGGAACTATATAAAATCAGTCACTGGACTCGTAAGTTTTAAACATCTATACTAATATAATAAAGAGGAAAGATTTGATTGTTTGTGTTTGTTTGCATTGAATAGGCTCCGAAACTACAGGACCGATTTAAAAAATTCTTTTACATTAAGAATCCTACATTATCCGTGATGGACATAGGGTACATGGTTTTCCCGCACGAGAACGAAGTCCCGGGCGGAATGCAAGTATTTAATAAAGCAAAGTCAACAATACCTTTATTTAAAGAACATTTAGAATGTTACTAAAAATAAGTCAAAGATTGAAATACATTATATAACCCGTATGCCATACGCAATAAATAATTTGAATTTACCCCATAGGTATCATACCCCATGGATAAATTCAAGGGAATATAACACATTTAGTGTCGCGACGGGAACAGACAACGGTTGGACATACATATTATGTATCTCGTAGACATACTTAGGATGTCCAGGTCTATAATTCCTGCCCCACGCCTGTAATCAATAACTCCCGCAACCTTTTGTCGGTTTACCTTTTGGGATTTCTTGAGCTGATTTATCCTAAGGGAATGGATTACCTACGCTAAATATGCCATCAGTGATCGGACATCACTCCTACCCTGACGGCTGTCACTCTTCGAGCAATTCTCTTGAGTTTACCCGGAAAAAGTAGTCACATTTCTGTATTATGTATTCAAAATAATAGTATTCAATTTTAGGAAACCGTTGCTGACTCTTTAGAGCAACTTTGGATAAGCTACAATCAAATCGATAAATTAAAAGGCATTACATCCATGAAACGTTTATCAGTACTCTATATTTCAAACAATCACATCAGGGATTGGGTGGAATTTAATCGACTTCAGGTACTTCACCAAATTACTAACCTTTTATTTATTTTAAGTAGTTTGTAAAAAGTTTGGTTGTTGGATCATGCCCAATGCGTTGGCATCATCATTGCGAATTTGAGCAGTTCAGACATAGAGCCATATCAAAAGAAATAAACTAGACACTCAAAGGCTAATGTTACCCTCGAGATATGGCTCCGTGGGACAGTAATTACGTGTACATTCCGATTTCCCAGAGTATAAAATCTAAACATTCCTTATCGTGTGTTATAATCAAGACATAAGTATATGGCGAAAAATAACATTAGTGTCATAGTTTTCAAACCGCCAAATATGTTCTCTGACTTGTTCGAAAACCGATCAAAATCAGCCGGGACCGACGGAAAATCTAATAACTCCTCTATCAATAGGCCTTAATGAATAATATAATGAACTAAGTAATTAATTGTTGAAAAATAAAAAATAAAAATTGTATCTTAGGAAGTACCAACTCTTCGAGATCTGGTGTTTGTTGGCAACCCGTTGTTCGACAGCCAACCGGACGTCGAAACCTGGCGCAACTCGGCCTGCAACCGCTTACGGCAAATCACCAAATTGGACGGTGTGCCAATTGTCAGGGAAAAGGATGAATAGATACATCTCTCATTATTTATATTTTTAGGTACTGTTGAAGTGCCCAAAATGCTTCAATTCTCCACTTACGTTATGCTTTCAATTTGTTATATTGTTGGTAATTTTGCCACGATTGAGTTTCTCTTAGTAAATAGAATTTTTTAGATTTAATAATTTTATTATAACTTAATAAATTAAATATAGTTAAACCTTTATCAGTTTTTGATTTTTAAAAATAAGTTACCATGTTTTAAATCTACTTTCTAGAGCCTTAGGTAACTGCCTATTTGGAAGCAGCGAGCCTTAACTAAGGGCGTTGGGTTATAGACATTTGTTTACCTTTGTTTCAGAAGTTTTAATGTAGGTTTCAATTGAATAATTTTCTTTATAAAATTGGATAAGCATGTACTCAGTTAACTAGAGGAGGCGTTATCTTGGAAATTAGACAAAAAAACATTAAGGCTGATATTTCTTATATACCAGCAGCTCTAGCACGATAACGACAAACTCGCGCTCGGCTCACGCTGAAACTTCACTTTGATTGCGCGAGGGTCCCGCGCAAAGGCTAGCTCGCCCTATAGCGTTGTCAATGTTGACATTTTGACATAGGACCGCGGTGTTGTTGCGGCGCTGTCACTATCGTACTTGGCCTGCTGTATTATAACTTTCAAATTAAATACCAGTCTTTTTTTGGCCCAAGGGTAGATGAGTCAGGAAGAACTCTTAATTTCTTCTTTATAAAATAAGATCACACTTTAGTATATTTTGTAAGCCGTTAGATGGCAAACATTTCTATACTTTAACAGGAATTTGACCAAGAGACGTATTTTTGAAATGATAGTGAGAATCTCATACAAATCTTGTCAATTCGTATGCGAATTGGAATTCTATTGTTTCAAAAATACGTCTTTTGATTTCGTGATACTTTCATGCGAGACAACAATGGCAGATAGAGAACCACTGAACTACAAGTGGTTCAAATTGAAATGACGATAATACTCGAAATAATAGCCGAACGACGTCGCATCGCCTCGCCTGACATTTATGACAGATTATGACTGAGGCAACTCTAATAACTACCTCACACGCCATCTATCTATTAACTGCAGCAAGTTACACAACCGTTATGATTGAATTTTATTTAATCGAATAATAATTAAGTGCCTGCATTGGACAGATTGAAGATAGCGTAGATTGAAGATAATGTTAGGTGAACAACTTCTCGAACGTGGCATGACTAAATAATTGTAAATTTTCCAGTAGACACCACCTCTACATCTCACCTGCGCTGCAGATCCCTAGGTACGGTAATACAATAAATAATAATCCATGTGTCTGGAATCAGCAGTCCAAATAAGTAGGTTTTTGCCGGAAATAGATTAAGCGCATAAAAATGCGTGGCTGACATGAAAATAGAAATCTCCGGAATCAGGATTAAAAGCATTACTTTATTTCAAATCGCTAAAAATGTTCATGTGAATGCATCGCCATTAAAGTCCGGCTTTACGATTCGTCATACGTCTCAAAGCGACTTAATAGCCTGCTTAATTCGCGCCAAAAGGAAATGCGAATTGGCGGGGGACGCCATTGCCGGCGGAAAAGTCCCTCTCTTGGTAGACGCGCGAATGGCCCTGCTATTGTATTGCCACTAATAAAATTTAATGATGTAAACGGATAGCGGGAATTTATCTAACTCGAAACGCGAGGGCCGCTGAGGGGAAATCAATTAATGACAATATATCAGTTGTAAGGGCAAATTGAGTTAGCCACTCAAAATGTTGTGTTATTTGATATCGTTGATTGTAAGCAAAGCTTTTAGAGTTTCAGATTATTTCTGCAGATATTTTGTTTTAATTAAACAAAAGTTTGTCGTTGTAAAGCATCAGTTAGAAACCTCACGAAGCCATTATGATATCGACATTCAGTAATTTAATGGAAAGCCCGTCACTGTGTACTCAGCGTAATGGACCGATAATTGTCCAGCCAAACAGAAGTAACTCTGTTAATCACAATGAGCTCGCACCTTCCCCACACGTCCACTCCCTCACACCGCCGCTGCCATGCACAGCTAGCTCGTCGTTATTTAATTATTAACACTACAATCGACCTAATTTTGATTTCTATTTGACATTTCGATTACGTGTGCCACGTAGCCGGCGGCGAGCGGCCATTTTGTGACATCTGTCCTCGTATGTGTTACGAACTATAAAATTCAATTTCCCCAATCGGCTGGCGCGCCACATTTATTATTCATAGACCGGTATATAGATGCCCGGCCACTAACAGATGTGATCTTTTACGTGAAGGAATATCAAAAAATATGACATGGATATAAAGAGCTCTGATTCTAAGGGACATGAATTTTATATCAAGCTTATGGAGATAGATTCAATTTACGAACCTAAAAAAGTAAAATTGTTTGTCTAAAATCCAAAATTGTTCAGCTAATACGTTAGACATAAACCATTCGATCGCGTGACAAATGGGCGCGCACTGTACCTGGCAATGAATTTCCAATTTAGTTATTGGGAATTTGACGGTGGTTGATTTTGAAGAACTATCAATTTTGTAGTTTCAATTCAAACTGTTGTGGTATGATAGGTTGGTAATGGATTTCGGGTCACGCTACCGATAGTTCTGAATAGTTTAGGTAGAGTATGTAATGACTATATCGGCCAGCTGTCCGGCAGCAGCTACTGAAACGCTCGCGATCAGGGTGTGCTCGAAGCGGCCAATAAATCAATCCATGTCGTCGGTAATGCACAATCCATTTGCTCGCATGTAGCCTAATTGCTGTTAGCGCCGCCCAATGGCCACATTAAGGCTGAAACCCGCACCCACCCTCTCGCCCACATAAGTTCAAGTTGGCTTATTCGAGTGTAATGGCTGATTTTCTAGCTCACGAGACGTAGCCGCGGCAAACGACCGCGCTTACGCCACTCAAAGGCGGAGAAAATGGCTTAAGTGCTTTCTCTATTATACTTAAGGTCGTTCGTGAAAAGGATAATTTTCAACTCTCCAGCGCGCCCGCCCCGCCCAAAACGGTTGCACAGTTGGATATATGTGGATACGACTGTAACGTATTTCACAAAGAAAAACCTTCATTTAACATTTGTCAAAGTCTTATCTTATGAGTATATCTATCAAATATTCGCTAAATTGTTCGCACAATCAAGCTGTCACTAGCATGCAAAATAGAACGTTGCAGTCTAATTGTTCACAATCACATAGACATAAAAAAATAGATCTATGTGCAAGATAACAAGACGAGATCCAGAGTTATGAAATGAGCGATTCAGTATTATTTATTTAAGAAATATGAAAAGTACATAACTATTCGTTAAACTACGTCATAAATAAGACAACACGTGTGTTTTGAGTGGATAAATAAAATCGAACTCAAACTGTTTTCTTGTATCATAACATAACGTTAAACAAGCAAGAATTTGATACGAAATTACGGGATTTTCCAAATACATACATCAATATTTAGATTTTGCAACTTGCAACCACTGAAATGTGATATTATTCATATACCACACATGTTGAACTCGTTGAAATCTTTTATGCGCGCTTTTGTTTTAATAGCAAAATTTTGAAGAACCTAATCTCAGAAAGGTCCACTTTATTTCTAACGTGAAGTGAGATAATATATTTTTAAGTTGGGTAACCTATTGTCGCGGCAAGCGCCGAGGGTCGAGAAATAAAGCTTTTCCAACAAACAATAGTTCCGGCCCTTTGTCGACGAAGTAGAGTAAACATTAGTAGTTGCCCATTGTGCCCCGGCCCTAAGAGGTTACGGCCAGATTACTCCCACTTACCCCGCGTTACCCTTTGTTTGTTTGATATATTTTTGTCTTTATAAAAGCATCTATTCTTTATCTTTACCTATGCAGATACAGATCTGACTTACATCACAAGTACCTGGGGACGACTTGGGTTAACAGATTTCTAGTGTAGAGACAATATAAAATCACATTAAAACATTCATTTTGTATCTTTTAAGATATATTTTTGTTAAGTTTCCAATGGTTTCATACTAATGATGGATCTTAGCGCAGATTTAGTTTTTAAAAGCACAGATGCTAAGTAGATGGTTCGATTCTCCTGACAGAGGGTAGCTGCTTTGCCTACTGTACGTTAAAATGTGCAGGTTTATTTTAAATAAGATAGTCAAAAACAAATAAAGCTAAAAACAAATGCTACTTAACAACAGCATACTTTGCTTGGCATGAAACTTAATCACGAACGCGGAAGTCACGATCATACTATAAATTACTCTTTCAACATTAACACCTACTTTCCATAATAGCCGATAAACCAAATTTAGTTTTCATGTTACCCACCCTCCGCAGCTACTTATATTAAGCAATGATCAATGGAGAATAATCCCATTGTGTCGCCGCACACAAAAAACCCCGTGTCGAAGTGATTCCGCACGCTCTCGCGCTAATATCTCACTCACATTACCGCGCACTCATTGTACATAGAAAGGATTATGCGCCAAAACGCTGACAGTTGTCGAAGAGACAAAAGAAAAGCGAATGCATTCCGAAATACGCATAATAGCTTGTGTTTATTTAATTTAAGTCGCTGGCAACACAGAATAATGGCGTGTTTTCGCTAGCGGCGCTCCGACTTGAGCCGAGCGCCTCGGGGCAATAAAATTAATGAAGCGTGGAGATGGGACCATTTTACTTGTATTATTCGTCTCCTGCGGGCTGAGACTGGAGCGAATGTCCATTAGTTCTGTTTTAACATGTTAGCGAGGTTGAAACGTTGTAAATGCGATTTACTTTACAGAGAGGGTGGAGTGGTCGGAGAGATTCACTCGCGATCAATAGTTTATGTGATCGGAAACATTGTTTGAGATTTCCTTTGTCAGTGACATTTTTACCTCCACTTTTTCTCTAGGTAATTTGTAATAAATAAAGCTTGAAGCTCCACTTTAAGTTTGCTTCTACTCGTTTTCACAATCATAAGTTCTACAAAGTGCTACGAACGTGCTACGCGGCTACGAAAGCTCTACGAGTCTAAAGTTTTAACCACTGCAATTTGCATTAAATCTGATGCGTTATTTAAACTATAAAGAATGTACGAATAAGTAAAATGATAAACAACAGTGAAGCGATAATGAACAATAGGCTCAGAGCATTACATCGCATTAGCGGTTAGAGATGATGATCATCAGTGATCTGTTAGTGCCGGCAGCCGCGCGTCAAGTTCCGACTGATAATATCTTAATCCATGAATTTAGCCCCCTATTGCTTTAAAACAGGCACACACTACTTGTTCTATGCAATGAACAATGAGTCGAATAGAGTCCCTCTCAAAAAAGTGGCACCGTAACCTGCCGTACAGTTTTTGATTAGAAAAGTATGAATTTTTGAGTTTTGTAAACTAAATGTTATATTAAAATGTTGTATCGAGTCTTATTACATAGAGGCCAGCTATTTTAATGGCAATAAACTGAATATTTCTTGAACAGTAAGAGTTTGTAACACCAGTTTCCCATCAACCTGCCGTGTCCTAACGCGACTTACATCGATTTAAAATCAATTTGACTGAATTAATAAAGTGATTTCTTTTGTTCTGTCCACTTTAATTGAAAGATAGTGAACTAAACATTGTCGTTTTGTAAATTATGGCTCATATTTATAAGTAAGTACGAAATTAACTTAAGTTGAACTTTGTCCAGCGTTATTTTGTCATCAACCTGTCGCCGTAAACACACACGCGTACCACTCACACTATTGCAATTTGAACCACTCTCCTCCCATGTAACAACGCACTCAGTCACTGGCTACGCATCAAAGGTGAAATACATGTCCGTTGTTGCCAAATTTTCAAGCTATCAGCGACGATCTATCTGGATCTGGGTTTTGTAACAGGTATGTTATATTTATCCTGTGCACGATATTTTTTCAAATTGAATCGTTTATTTAATGTGAATAATTTGTATTTCTTCTTCAATTAGCCTATTTTTAGATATTGATTTCTCCAGCTCAGTACAACAAAGCGTTTAATAATAATAATTATTTTTCGGCTGATTCTCATTATTCTGTGCCTATTTAACCTGCCTTATTATGACAGGTGAAAGAGAAACTAGACAGGTGAATGAGAAACTAGTCAGATTACTATGAGAGTTGTTGATATTCATTGTTATTTAGTACTGTCGAGTATGTTAACCAAATACCTAAACTAATTGATCAAATTACATACACTAAAAGTTTTTTTATTCAGTATAAAAACGCTCTTCCTTAAAATAATAGTTTATTTCATTTTGTATATAAAGGAGACTGGGCGGGTGCGTATCCAGTGTTGTAAAGGTTGTGTTATATGTCATTTTAAAGGCCATAACAATACCTCCATTTTATGCTATGACACCAAGAACGAAAATTGTGCAGAGAATGAGCTATGAATCGGATACAGTCGTATACAGAATATATTTTTATTATTACACTTTTATCCGCCAGCAGTGGTTTATAAGATTGTTACCAATTTCATTCTAAACTAGAAATAGATTTTTTTAAGCCAATCATGGGTGCCGGACAGGAACAGAAGACACTCGGGTTATTATGGGACCCCGAGAACGACAAGCTACGGTTCAACAGTTCACTCAACAGAGTCGACAAAGAAGTCAGAGAAACCACACGCCCTCTGACCAAAAGGGAAGCACTCAGCGCAGTCATGAGTATTTACGACCCACTTGGACTACTCAGCAGCTACACCATAACAGCAAAGATTGGGCTACAGAATCTATGGAGCCAGAAGATGGAATAGGACGAACCAGTTCATGTTTTCTGCGACGCCAGACAAGACGCCTACGCTGCAGCAGCCTACTGGAGACTCGAGCAAGAGGAGGGAGAGGTCAAAGTCGTGTTGGTGGCAGCCAAAGCCAAGGTTGCACCACTCAAGGCGCTAACCATACCCCACATGGAGTTGCAAGCAGCACTCATCGGAGCCAGATTGGACAGTCATGTTATAAAGGAGCACAGATGGAATACCGACAGCGTGATATATTGGACTGATGCCCAGATATTGCTGCATTGGATCCGCAACAACAACCGACGCTATACACCCTACGTGGCGCACCAACTTGGAGAGATAACTGAACTCACCTTCGTCCACCAATGGAGATGGGTACCCACGAAGAGCAACGTAGCCGACCTAGCAACCCGAGCAGGCTACGTACCTGAAAATGAAGAAGACCCCTGGTTCAACGGTCCGGAAGTTTTGAAGATGCCAACGAGCGAGTGGCCCTAGAATGTACCAAGCCATGGAGAAGAAATCGAGCAAGTTGCCCTCCACCTGGTAGAGCCTGAAGCGACATACCTACCTGATATCAAGTGCTTCTCAAGTTACGAACGCTTAATAAGGACAACGGCAAGAATGTTCCTCTTCATAGATCAATGAAGAGGAAATAAGAAGGATTTGGAAGTTCATCATCTTAAGAAGGTTGACGATGAATGGATGAAGAAAGTACAACGAGACGACTTTGCACAGGAAATAGAAATGCTGAAGAAGAGCAAAAGATTACTACGGGCCAGTCTACTTCACTTACTTGACCCGATCATGAGAGATGGGCTACTACGGCTTTACGGAAGAATAGGAGCAGCCCCAGGACTAGCTGACAAATACTGGAGGCGCTGGCTGAAGGAATACCTGCCCACACTGATTGGTGTCTCAAGGAGACGCATCGCAGCCTCACCAGCCACTTAAGGAAGGACCCTTCCGCCGGAGTCCAGCGCCAAGCAGACTTGCTAGCCACATCTGCGTTCCGCTGGTGCACGGAAGTGCCAGTGCCATTGGGGAAATAAGGAAGAAGTCAGTTGCGCAGTTTAAGACTGGTCTCGACTGATGGGCAATACCGTCCTGGGCAACTCATCTTGGAGGGTAGCGGGATTTTAAGCACGGTCTCCCGCCGTAGGCCGACCGCAGTCTATTCACGTCTGGACTCATAGCTATTGACGCTGGAGTTCCTCAGGGGTCCGTACTCTCTGCGACTCGTTTCCTGCTGCACATCAACGACATGCTTATGCCTGGAGTTGTTGCGTACGCAGATGACAGCACAGTCATGAAGAGATATTGTCCAATGCAGGAGAAGGCGGGGATAAAATTCGATCTGAGAGGGAAGTAATGTTAGAGCGAGTGAACTCAATCTTAAGTCTTGTCTCCCTATGGGGAGACATTAATCTGGTTAGTTTCAACGCCACCAAAACACAAGCGTGTCTGTTTTCCGCGAAACGGAGTCCCTTTGATCTGACTCCTACTTCTGAAGTACATCTGTACCTGTCACTGATGAGCTTCAACTCCTCGGCATGAAGTTATCTGCCAACCTTATCTTCGGCACATCCATCGAATCCAAAGCTCAAACTGCAACCAAAAAGCTAGGCATCCTTAATAAGGTCAAGCGATACTTCTCGCCTGACCAACTCCTAACCCTTTATAAGGCGCAGGTCCGGTCGTGCATGGAGTATTGTAGCCACCTTTGTGATGATTCGGCCAAATATCACCTAGCCGCCCTGGAACCGGTGGATCGCAGAGCCAGGAGGCTCATTGGTGACAAAAAGCTAGTAAACAGTAAACTCCAAAGGCTGACTCATAGGCGCAAAGTAGCTTGCCTGTGTGTTTTTTACAAGATGTACTTCGGGGAGTGTGCTCATGAGCTACACGAGATCATTCCGCCTGCCCCTTTCTTCTACCGGACGTTCAGCCAGACGCACCGCTGGGTACCACCCTTACCTTGTGGAGAATCCCCGGATCCGTACTGAGCGCTACTCTTCAACTTTGTATTCTCTGCCTGCGTCTGTATGTCCAGGCACATATGACCCGCATCTCTTTAAAGTTCGAGTGAATAGGCATTCTGGTGAGCTTGCTATATCCTCGATCGCATTTTTGCTTCTGGACTCGTAACTATAAAAAAAAGGAGTTGTGGTCATAGTCGTCGACCCCTCACTACCCAGGAACACATGGCCTAAAGGCGTCATAGAGAAGGTTTATCCGGGTCCAGATGGTCACACACGCAGCGCCGAGGTCCGCACGCAAGGAGGGATCTTCAGGAGGCCTACGTCGAAGCTGGCAGTGCTACAGAAGGACAAGCCCGCTGTCAACCCATAGAAGGCTACGTCAAGACTTCGCCGGGGGGAGGATGTAAAAGACAGTGGAGGAAAAATCGTAGTATATAAAAACAATTTTTTTTTAATCTAGCCTACAAGATCCCACTGCTAAGAACAATTACGTAGTAATATTGTAAAATTAGGTATTAAGTTTTAAATCTAGGGCATAAATAGAATAATTATAGCATTTGTAGTTTATTGCCTATTCTTAGTATAGAATCACATTAACCTGTGCCCGTTTCTCAGTTAACCTGTACGATACCTCATTCACCTGTCCACCTATTTTTTCTGCGTACTCTCAAAGGCACAATTCTTTAAAAAACCTGTTCCCTCTTACATATTTATATTTAAGAGGGGGAATACATTTTTTTTATATTTTCAAATACGTTGTTCTCACACTTTTTTGAAAATGTGTAAAAAAATTCAGGCGGTGCCACTTTTTTGAGAGGGACCCAATAGGTAACCAACTGCCAGGGCAAAAATATGTACCTAAGTTGAAAGCGATTTATGAATCAGGTTTCTAAGACAGAATATTACTTACCTAATCATTTCATCTCACTAAATACGATAGGTTTCCGCTAAACACATAAATTGCTACTTTTATACATTCCTATTTTAGAGAGGTAAGATTACATACATTTATTCATACAAACTTCCATTAAGAACAATGGAAAAGCCAGAATGTTTTAATTTAATACTTGTTCTAAAAGTAATAAAATGTTGGAGAAATGTGTAATAAAGTAAAGTGTGTATTTTTCATGTGACATAAGTGATTATGATCATATTAAATAATTAATGAATTAATAACTGTAGCGGCTAGCCGCGTATATGTTAACAAAATAACTGATGCAAAAAAAAACTCATAGAGCTATATTTGGACCGAAAGCAATGTACCGCGCCTTCGGCAAGGCAAGGGTAGGATCTGGGGCTCTACTCTGTACATACCTATCTACGACCGAAGTTTCGAAGCGTCGGATGTCAGTACTTGTCCATTTTACGCTATACAGATGACAGTGACAGGTAGCGGCCGTCCGTCGAGCCTAAATAGTAGAGTAGAGCCCCTGAGCGGCGCTTTCCGCCCCCGCCTCGCCGCGCATACTTACCTAAGACGGTCAAACTATAAATAAATCGTCATAACTTGACTCGCCAATATCGAAATTCTTGTTACTTGATAATCTCTCGGGCGCTAAACTATAGTGCTCATTACACGACCGTTTGCTGCCCTATTAGCATATCAAGCCTTATCTGATGGAACACCAGCCGCCGGCCAGCCACTGTTGAAGTATTGCGTTACTCAAACTGGGCACGTGGTTAAAACTTCACTAAAATCTTTTAATGGTCACCAGTGCCATGTGATTTTTTTTTGTATTATGCTTGAAAAATAATTTATGAAAATTTTAAATGTCTCTTATACAAATATTCAAAGAAATAGATATTCTGACTTTTGCATCCCGATATATATGTAACAATCTTTTTTAAGTGAATAAAAATGAACATATGTTTAAGAAAATAGCGATAGGCACAATGTAAATACTAGGACCAAGCATTTTATGTTATGTTTAGCCTCTCAATTGGGCCCTTGTGCGTGATATTGTTTGGGCTAGCTATTCCAGCCAGCCAATGTCCTCCCAGAAGCACGCTAGACTTTTTACGTTCCTGCATGCCTCTGATAGGGATCCCGGGTTATGCAGGATCTATGCCCGTTGTACTTCCACGCTGTGGCATTCCATCATAGCAAGCGCTGGAGTCTCTTCTGTCTCCATGCAGCTGCGGCATAGGGGACTGTCTGTGATGCCCATGTTAAACATGTGCCTGTTTAGCGGACAGTGGCCTGTCATTATTCCTACCACTCTTCTTATGTGTTTTCTGGGCAGGTGCAACAAACTTCGTGTTAGGCGTTTGTTTAGTGTTGGCACGGCTTCCTTGGATTGCCGGCATCCTTGTACCACTGTCCATTCCTCGTTATGTTGTCTCCTGGTTCTGTCTCTCAGTCAGGATGTAAATTGTTTGTAAGGTAGAGGCATGATTGGTTCTGGTCCAGCTAGTAAAGTCCTGGAGCCTCTCCTTGCAAGTTCGTCAGCAGCATCATTACCTAGGGAACCACTGTGACCCTTTATCCATTGCAGGGTAATATTGTTTTCCGCTGCGATGTCCTCCAGCAGATTGTGGCATTCCAGGATTAGACCCGAGTTGATGCTGTTACTCTTCCCATACAGCCATTAAAGTAGCGGTTACGCCATTAGTCGACATTTATTGTGTCGTAACGAAATTTATTTGAAACAGCGTTCCGTAGCATAACGTTGCCGTTTCGTCTTGAGTTTCGACGCCGTTTCGAAAAGTGGGGAATAATCGTAACAGTAACTTTCAGTTGCATTGCCCCGTTCGCCGTGTCGACACATCGCGACTTATTGCTTACTTCTATTGCGTATTCAATCATTCAATTACTCACTTACTCGTTCCGTTCATTCAGTAATGAAGTATTTCGTTTTACTTTTTCGTGGAAGTGTCATTTAATTAAATCGCCGCCATCAGAGAAAAATGTTTGTATAATTTTCTTTCATTGATATTTGCTTATAATCAATAAAAAATACTCTGCGAAATGAAATTCATCGTGGAGTTTGAGGTCGCTTAAACAAATTCACTAATGCGCCCTTATGATTTTATAAAACAGTGCAAATGTTTCTGATATTGTTGTTTAATTTCATTACAAAAATCTACAAAAGACCGTATTTTCGAACATCACAAAAGATTTTATTAACACAGTTTGTATAAATGTAACCAAAGTATATTCTAGAAAACTGATATATTAGGTATTATGTAAAATAAAGTGAAAAAATATGAATTTATTTGGGAGATAAAACTCAACACAATGTTTCGTAACTGTGTTTATAAGTGTCGGCATGTGTTGAGATACGTTACAGTGCGACTGTTTTTACAAAATGGTGTTTTGCTATTTTTCTGTTTACAGTGGTTCTCAATATGCCGTACAAATTGGTTTTGACAAAAAATAGGCCCAATGAGAAAGTATCTGCGGTGCCGGAGGGGACCAAGTTCGATATAAAAATATATCAATGTCACAGTGTATGTGTGACATTGATATATTTTTTGTATTAATGCGTTGAAGTCGGATTGAAGTTCCATGAGCGCACTCAAACAGATCATTGGTTGGTTGTTCCTTTCTCAATAATATTATTCTTGCAGTTTAGGTTACACAAATTTTAAGTTTTATATTAAGTAGGTATTTAAGTAGTTTTAATGCAAGTAGGTGGTGAAGATGATGAAATAGGAGGTGGACAGTGAAGTCTCCAATAAAGGATGCTGCAATTTGCTTTACCGCCGTAAATAAATAATGTTGCACCGTGATGGTCTGCGAAGGTAACTTATCTATATCATCTGCATAATAAAAGCACGGAAGATAGTCACATCGCGTTATGTGTGCATCGGTTGTATTTGTTATTATTTTTTTTTTTTTGTAATAATATTTCTTTCTTCCTATTAAACCTTTTATATACATTGTAGGTAGGCACGTGTAGGTATATAAGTATACTTACATGTATAATTAAATTGTATTTATGATAGTCATTAGTGAAACACATATTATATTTATGATTAAAATGTATAGATAAATAAGACTATTGTATAATTGAGTACATAAATGTGTGGGCAATGTTTATAATTTCATTCAGATATGTATACTTGAATCACTTAATTTATATTACTTAAAATCACTTTAAACTTATTTATTTTTTAATTTATTTATTGCTCTTTAATTATTCGTGTTTTTATAATTAAGTATTATAACATTGCAGTTATACATTATTTAAATTTTATTGTATTCTTTAAATAGACGTTGTTGGTGTGTGTGTGTGTAGGTACATTGTTGCCGTCATGTCGGAATAGGGTGCACATAAAACCAGCGCCATGACTTGTGGTAGTCTCAAGTCATGGCTTTAGCTGAGTGCTACCCTTTTGCACGGCACGTCACAACGCAGAAGACTCACTCTTAATTTAATTAACTATTTATAAATATTTGTTCTTTTTTTGTGTAGATATTAAGTTTTTTTTTTATTTGTATTTTTTTGTTTTTTGTTATTTGTTTTTTTTTTTGCGATTACACTTTCCTTTAATGTCTCTGTGTTGTGATGTCCTTTGTAATAAATAATTTTCTATTCTATTCTATTCTATTCTATTCTATATCAAAAGAAAAAAAATCAAGCTGTTCCATAAATTTGTGTCGAGCAGATCTCGAAATTGGTCTTATAATGAATATTGTTTAGCCTCTCTACTACACTACAAAAGGTTTTGCGTACTTGTAGTTAAACGTTTTAAATTAACCTTATAACTTATCTATACTAATATTATAAAGCTAAAGAGTTTGTTTGTTTGTTTGTTTGAACGCGCTAATCTCCGAAACTACTGGTTCGAATTGAATAATTCTTTTTGTGTTGGATAGTCCAGTTATCGAGGAAGGCTATAGGCTATATAACATCACGCTACGACCAATAGGAGCAAAGATATAGTGGTAAATGTGTAAAAAACGGGAGAAATTATACCTAGACTGACGGACATATCAACGCACAGCCTAAACGGCTAAACGTAGGCACTTGAAATTTGGAAGGGACGTAGCTTAGGTACCGCAGAGGTGCACTAAGAAAGGAATTCCCGAAATTCCCACGGGAACGGGAATTAGCGGGAAAATCCTTTTGTATGAAAAATCTAAACCGCTTAAGTTAGACGCTTGAAATTTGGCATGCAGGTACCTTAGTAAACTTAAAGCTAAGTTGCAACAGGATATTGCAAAATTCCCACGGGAACGGGAGTTAGCGGGAAAAAACTTTTGTATGTAAAAATCTAAATCACGTAAGATAGATGTTTTCAATCTGTGTACTCTGTACAAAAAAAAATTAACACGCAAACGAAGTTGCGGGCATCAGCTAGTAATGTTGATAAAATTGGGATAAAATTTTGCTATCATGGTACTTTAATGAAAATAGTTTGCATTTTATACATTGTAACGTGTATGTTTTTGATTCTCCTATTTCATAATTAAGTGCAGTTGAATAAACATTTATATGTGAAGATTTAAAAGGTTTCTCGAAGAAATTAAACTTTTTTTAAATACTTTTTCCTTTAATTTTTATTTCCCCTTGGAACAAAATTGCATATTCCATTTCAATAATGTTGTTATCTGTACTTAAGAACCATTTATTTTTGTGTTCCTTACCGGAAAGTAAACAATTTTCATTCAGTAATACAGCAGTGAACACTTTTTCACCCGTTGCCAATTCTTTTTCATATTTGACGACTGGGTAATCTAGGTATGCTTGTAAATCTCTTTCATTGCTATTCAATTTTGACAATTCTTGTAGTCTATTTGCTACTTGAGATAATGGTAAGTCTCCGTTTCGTAATAGATTTTTTATTTTGAAGAGCATACTTTCGAATGGATAAGCACTTAGCGAGGGCAAACATCCGAATTTGGAAACATCATTTACTATGTGACATAAGTTATGGATGTTACTGCCAACTGAATCTTGGCCATATATATCAGCGATTTTTTCGACGTAGTCTTCAAAAAGCTGTTGAGAAACAATTTGTATTCAATTATTAATGAAAACTCCTGACCTGCTTGTCCTTTTTCTAAAATAGATCTCATCTTCACTTTTCTGTAAAAGCTCGACGATAGACGAAAGCGCTTCGGTTGCTTATAGCTCATTGTTAAAAAAGAACAATAGTTTTCTGTAACACCTAAATATTGAGAACCAAATGTTTTCTGTTTGGTCAAATCCAAAACTTTATTGTCGTAACCGTTACGATACTATGCGTTACTGCAAAAGTTAACTGTAACTTAGTTTCGACAATGCGTCGACAATTTAATCTTAATATTTACACATAAATTCGATGTACACATAATGTGTCGAGAATGAAAATTAAAAAACCAATGTCGTAAGTTGACGACACAGGGACAACACATAGTTACTGTAACATTTTTCAGTGCAAAGTGTTGACGCCGTTACTACTCGCTGCAACCAAAATCCACACAGTAAAAGAGTTCAGTAATAGTTACGACACTGTTACGGTATATTGCTAATCTGCGACTTTTTGAAAATTTTGCTACCGAATGTGGTTGTATGGGTTTAGTGCCTGAAGCACTGAGGCACTGTCGGATATGACACGTATTTTTTGGCCATGTATGTTCCTTATCTTTATCACATCCGCAGCTCTGGTTATGCCCAAACATTCCGCTTGGAATATTGTATTTTGTGCACCCAGGGTGGTTGCAATGTTGATGTGTAGTTCTTGTGAGAAGGCTCCTGCTCTTGTACCGGTTTCCGTCTTTGAGCCATCTGTGTATAATCTGACCTCGTTTATGTCCGAATAGTCGTTTTCTTCTGCTAGAAGTTCTATGCTGTAGTGTCGTTCAAAAACATACGTTTTAGGTATCCTGTCACAAGGGGCATCCATAATAGGGAAGTCTCTAAGAACTTCCTCTAGGATGCGTGTGTGAGGAACTGTAGGATATTTCCTCCATTCGTTGGCCGCCTTTATTCTTATTGCGGCAGCTTGTACAAACTAGGTGAAGGGGTTGTAAATCAAGCAGCACTTCTAGCGCCACCGCTGGAATTGTCTCATGCAACCTGTAGTGGCTACGCACGCCAGTCACTGTAGTTTTCTTAGTTTGTCCGTTACGGTGCTGAGTTGGGTTCTGGGCCACCACACTAGAGAGCCGTATGTTATGGTTGGCCTTATTACGGTTGTGTATAGCCATAGGTTATTTTTAGGTTCAGGCCTCATTTTTTCCCTATTAGAATAGAATAGAATAGAAAATTAGTCTTTTGCATTGCCAAAAGTTGATGCAGGCTTTGTTAATTTTCATGTCTAAATGCTTTCCCCAGTTCAACTTACTGTCTAGAATGATGCCCAGAAATTTGACTTCAGTTGATAGAGAAAGTTCGGTGCCAAATAGTTTCGGCAGTTTAAGTTTTAGAAGTTTCCTCTTGTTTGTGAATAGTACTAGTTCCATCTTCTTGGGGTTTACTGATAGTTCGTTTTCAGTGCACCAGTTTTCTATTATTCCAGTAGCTGTGCGCATAAGGTCACATAAAATGTTCTCAAAGGGACCGCTAACTAGAATTGTTAGATCATCCGCGACAATCCGCGTAGCCAACAGTGCAGAGGTTTCTTTCATTTAGACGCCTAATCAGGTCGTCCAATACCATGTTCCAAAGGAGGGGTGATAGAACTCCTCCTTGGGGGTACCCTCTTGCCACAATACCTCTGGTGGTTGAGTTGACTGTTACTTGGATGGCTCTATATCTAAGTAGATTGTGTATCCATTCGCAGACCGTGTCTTTTACGCCATATCTTTTTAAAGTTTGGTTTAGAAGGCTCCTTCAATGTCAATGAGTTTTTACATGAAAAAGCCTTTTCAATATTTTGCACCACTGTGTGGAGTGCTGATTCTGTTGATTTGCCTTGTCTATAGGCATGTTGTTGGGGGTGCAGTGGTGTTTGTTTCAGGGCACTATCTCTTAGATACCTATCTGTAAGCCTCTTTAAGGTTTTCAGCAGAAAGGAGGTCAAGCTGATAGGTCTGTATGATTTTGCTAATGGGTAGTCGCTTCTTCCTGGTTTCGGGAGAAAGATGACTTTAACTTCCCTCCATTTGAGCGGTATGTGCTAGACAAGCTTTGAAGATGTCAGTAATTTGTGGCACAAGATGTTTCAGACTCCATTGCAATAGCCCTGGGAAGACACCATCTAGCCCTGGTGATTTGTATAGCGAAAAGCTGTTCACTGCCCAGCAGACTTTGGCTTCAGTAACGATCTCGTTTGCTATGTCCCAGTCTGCGGGTGTGGTTTGTGTGGTTGTTTCGTCTGCCCATGCAGGACCAAGCATAAACTGGATGTATTAGACAGTCGACTCCACAAGGTCACTCTTTTATGGGTCAATGTATACGTTTCTATAATAAGATTCCCATGTGTATTCAAAATTTACCTTTGGACAAATTTAAGACAGTAATTAAACAAAAACTTTGCAAAAAGGGCTAAGTATTACAAAATTTCTGATTAGGTATCTATCAGACAAGCAGCCATGGGAATGAACTGCTCAGCTCTAAAATTATTTCATATTTAGTTATAATTAGTAAATAAGAAAATTTGTAATGCGATTAAAAAGAGCAACCTCAGAGTTTCTTCTCTGGGGAAGACTGCACCTTTGCGAATAGGCCTAGAGTCAGTAGGGTCAAAAGAACAAATGTGTATTGTATGTATTTAAATCCTTTAATGTATGTTCGTGTGTATTTAATGTAATTTTGACTTATTTTAAGTAACATCCTGAATGTTCAATGAAATAAAGATATTTTCGCACCGTGTGGTGATCGGTTGAGAATAACACCACCCCATCTCTTTCCGTGGGTGTCGTAAGAGGCGACTAAGGAAACACAAATGAGACCTGCCTCCTAGTAAATCCATCCCAGGCAACGATACTTCATTTTTTTCTGAATCTGAGGTGTCGTCCTATGGTCGCATGTGGTGTGGTAGGCTTTGTAAAGGGCCGTCTGGTTCGCGACCACCCTCCTACCGAAGTCCGACGCCAAACAGCTTGCTGTGTTCCGTCGGTGCGTGGGAGTGTCAGTGCCTTTATAGGCATTTTCTGGGTTAACTCGCTCCATCGTCGACCTCATCTTTGACCTTTATGATCAAGATTGAGGTCATAGAGTTAACTCATCTTATAATAAAAAAATAAAAAAGATTTGATTTTCTTAGCAAAACCTGAAAACATTATTCCTAATAATTTTCCAGTGGAATTTTTCTCCGGAAAATTTTCATTTTTTTCATGTTTTTAAATATTTTCTGCTTACATTTTTTTATTATTTAATCGAATACACTCCATTTTGCAATAACAGACAATCATAACAATGTAAATCAGCAATGTACATCGCACTCCGATAGCAGCGCGGCGCGGGGGGATCGCGCGCGGGGCGCGGTTTCGCGATACGTTGTGTAGCGCCAAAGTAAGTAAATATTCCGGGAAAAAATAATTACTTATAGCTATATATGATATTTATGGGTAGATTCCACCATTTAAGTATTTGCTAACCTGTCCTTTACACCCTGTATATGTATAGACATTAGAATTCTTATGCCTTAACTGATTATATTATAAATCACATCCATCTATGCCGACGACGGTGAAACGTAAAAGACCGAACAAAGAAACATGGTTGTATTTAATGTTAATCTTACGAGTATGTTTCGTAATAAATATCAAAAAAAGACAGCATTTCTGATGTTGAGCATCTACGTTTAGTAGTAATGCTAATGCCAACCAGACAATAACACGATTAGTGCAACAAACAGCGACGCCGGCGCACATCGAGGGCCCGCAATCCGATGTTATCGGGCAAGATCTGCAGCCGATAGCCACTCCACTTTGTTCACTGCGCGAAAATATGTAACGCCAGGCCGATCACAGCACGATGACGTGTCTTTGAGCGTTTTGTAGGCAGGGCATGTTTATTGGGAAATAAAATATCAAGAATTTTTAAATTGATAATTCTATTTAAATTCTTTCATTCTTATAGTTACTACTCGTAATACTGCTTTATAAATTGTTCACCGAACTGCAAAGTCCTCCTCTCTCTTAAACGGGTCCATGGGATCACAATACGTTTGCCGTTTAAACAAGTTTTTAATTAAGTTTAAGAGAGAAAGAGAGTACATGGTACTAAGGTAAACCAAAAAAACCTTACTAAATAAACCGATTTACAAAATCCAAATATTTTCACATAAAACTTTATTTATTTTTAGGAACAAAATGTTCGTACGCTCTCGCAAAAGCACCCGAGTTCGCTTTACATCCGAATGATAAACTTTTATGGGGCTGTTACATAACAACAATAGGCCGAGAGCTCGCCCAGCCCGGAGGTTTAGTGCGTCCGATTTCCATACAAAAACTTCTATTTCCCGAACTAAATGGCACGTGAGAGCACATAAAACTGCGGGAAAACTACGCCCGGTCCCGAAGCTAGTTACCTATTGTGTTCTACCTACTGATTTTATATTAGTTTTCATCCCTTTTGCATTGTTCATGTAATGTATAATAAAACATTTAATAGTATTTACTCATTTCGAACACATTATTAAGGTTTCTGTTATAATCAGGTATATCTTTAAATTATCATGTCTGGAACTAAAAGAATGATGCCAAAGTAAATCAATCAAAAGCGGAAAACTTCAGCAATAAAGCCATTTACAACAAAAGCTAGCTCGCAATAAACTAAATCAAAGTCGAAAAATGTTAAGTAGGCTGGATCGTAAAAACTTGAGGGATTCTGCCATGTATCCACACGTCAAGTTGGAGTCAAGCCCGGCCGCGCCATCTCCCGAGGAAACGATTTGTCAGCGACGCCCCCTCTCGATTGAATAATTCAAATAATCGAGGTATTTATATGTAAATAGCGGGCCACATCTCCATACGAAAGGCCCGATCGGTACATAAATTTGGAAGACGACGCACCACCGATCTGATTTATTCGGCAAGTTTGGAAAAAGTGGCGCGCGTCAGGAAATGTTTGTCTAATCGCGTTTATGGCGAGCCGAGATTTTGCGCCTCGCAGCACAAGGGGTCGACCCAAACCGTCATACTATATCCACATACAAAAACAACTAGCATTATTGCTGATGCTGATGCTATAATTTTTTACTAGCATTATTTGTTTTTTCTCATTCTTCGCATAGGATCTCAAACCAATACTGACACCAAGCAAGCCTAATACTTGATCATAGAACTTTTCTACGTAAATTTTATTTATTTTTAATTTAATTCAATGCTTTTAATTGAAGATAACTTGACACCTCACAAAATAATTGGTGGCCTTATATTAAACATACATGATCAATCAAAATATCAAGTAGAGGAAATACACATAGAGGAAATGCAACCTGAAATCCATGTAAAGAACATGAAATACATTGTAAACGCAATCCAGGATTGTCGTAACAGAACAAGTAATATTACTCATATTAAATTAGACATTCATTCGCGAGAATAACAGTGGAGTACGTTATTCGGCAGACTAGGATATCATATGTTGCTGGCACTCTATTACTCATTGGTACGGGAGTCCTCATCAATCATACGAGCCGCGGTAGTGTTAATAATCGTGCTACACCTATTGTTTATTATTTAGAGCTGTCGTAACTACCCCCTTTAGTAATTTTTGGAGTGCTCTACATGAATGGAACGAAATTGGAATCATTAACGGGTTGACTGAATATGTTAAATAATTAATAATGCTAATAATTTGGTTCAGGAATATGATGAATTGATCAGCCTAAAAATCAAGTAAAGCACTTATTAAAATAGGTATAACGCTGTTTATATACATGGTATTAAGTAATTCGATCTTATCCTCTCAGGTGGTGAATCAGCCCATGAAACTGAACAACTTTCCCTAAGAACAAATGCCGAAATACGAAAAAAAAATTTTTGACTTCCCATACAAAATGATTTATCAGCTGATGCAATTTGTATAGGAAGTTAAAAAAAAATTTTCGTATTTCGGCATTTGTTCTTAGGGAAAGTTGTTCAGTTTCATGGGCTGATTCACCACCCGAGAGGATAAGATCGAATTACTTAACACCCTGTATAATACCAATTGTACCTTGCATGCCTTCTTTTATTTCTGGAACTATCCGAACAGTCTTTAGTGTACAGGGACAACGGCACATCATGCTATCCAAAACTGTCAAATTTCTTCAATCGATTTTCAATTTTATCGCCAAGCATTAGAGTTTATTATCCATTGGGGAAATGTGACAGTTTGTGGTAACCTGATGTGTCGTTGACTGTACAATTTGTATGTACTTAGGTACCTGCAGCTCGAGCTCGATGGCGACAAACTCGCGCGGTGCGCCACTTGGCTGACGGTGAAACTTCACTTTGATTGCGCGAGAGCCCCGCGCAAGGCTTGTTCGCCCTCTGGCGTTGTCAATGTTGACATTTTGACATAGGGCCGTTGCGCATTACGCGCGCTATCACCATCGTACTCGAGCTGCAGCATCTAACTCATTCTTTACAAAAGAAGCAAGTACCTATAACTTCTATCAAAGTTGTTTCTACATGAACACAGCTTCAATTCATACCTGACTCTATATTCCCCGTAGCCAAAAACTGTCGGACCGGTCAAAAGGTTAACAAAAAACATTGGCTGTATTGAGTGAGAGGCGAAATAAGTAAGCGAGCAACAAAACGCACTTTATCAGGTGGCAGCCGCTTTATCCCACTAATGACCAACCCCTCCAGGGTAATAAAAGTCGATATCAGCCTCACACTCCTAACACTGCCCACCCGGTTTTGATACTCGCAATTTTTTTTGTTTAATTGCATACTAAACAAGCATCAACATACGTCTAATTATGTCCTATTAGAGTAGGCAGGGCATCTAGTGGTCATGGCACCTTGGCACCACATCTGAATAACAAATGCAAAGCCTGTGAAGGTTTAGAAAATGATAATAAAATTGCTAAGTACTAGCTTGCCCAAACAAATATTTCAACAACCCAGGACAGATTGTCCTGGCGCCGCAGAACGAGGAGAGCCGACTCCAAATAACGGGAAATGGCTAGGACAAAGAAAAATAAAATTGCTAAGTAAACAATTTCTTTGTACCTTTTTTATCTGCCCTCGGCCTTTCCCAGATGGTTTGATGTGAAGGCCTGCGAAGGTGAAAAATAAACAATTAAAATGTTTTTAAGATTTTTCGTGTACGGTGGTGGTAGATAGGTTGTCATACTTGCACAAACACAAACAAAATCCTGTAAGTAGTTCCTTTCCCAGTTTCCGGTACATTCTGTTTTTTTTTCTGTCTCAGCAGATGATTTAGAAGAGAAATAAAGTAGTCCCGCTGTATATAAGTATTTTATTACTAATTCCCACAGGAAAGATTTTACTTTTTATTAAGATGGTTACCTGCGGAAAGCTAGCAGGTAACCAGCTAGATTGTGGTCAAAAGCGAACCCATTTTTAATAAAATAAAAAAAAAACATGCATTTCGTTTTTCCGACAAGTAAATAGAGAAACCCGCATCATTTTAGTAATAATAACTGGATGTCATGGTCAAGCTAAAGTTTACGGTTCTTTTGGATGAATATTTTAGACTTAACTTATTTTTAGAAAAGTTTTGCGAAAGGACCAAGTAATATCGAGTGGAGTGCTTGCCCAGCGAAGCGCGGCTGAGAATTAGCGGCGGCGGGAAAGAAAAATGATTGTGACAGTCCGGCGAGCAACGCTAATGGAGTCTGCGTCTGCGAAAGCGCCACTTAGAGGCGTAGCGCGCTGTGAACACGCCTTATTGTCTCCAACACACCACTGCCCAACTCAGCTATTATTCCATCCTTACTAACTTATTTAGTTTTCCTGCAGTGCTGGATATTTCATTCTAAAAAAGACAAATAACCGATTCAATAAACGAAATATGAAACTCCCTACCCCAGACGCATTAACACACTAATCTTAGTTTTAAAAGATCAACGGCAAGATAACGCTTATTCAAACCGACTATCTGATGTGTGTATCTACTTAAATTCAAATCGCCATTGTAATACAGAGGGCAATTTGAAACAAGTTGGAAGCTCGCGGCAATAACGGGGCCCCACCCCAACGATACAACACTCCCCTCACAAATTAAGTGTAAAACAAACCTAATGAAATTTAAATATCTCTCCGACGACGCAATAACTGCACAAATAAAATCATGTCGCGGGGGAGAGTAATCGCTTCTATTGTGTACACATTGTACGAAATTATGCCACTCAGGAGTTTTACAACCTTGTCAAAGTGAGCTCTCGAGTTCCCCTGCTTATTATTCTCTATAGTTTGCGAATGTTTTGAGTGTGACAGAGTAGCAGGGGTCAGGAGCTGTGTAAGAAGGGGCGGGTTTATTCTCCAGACGGTAATAGGCTCTGAGGGCGATAGGCAAACCTCTCATTGTTAGCTTGTTAACAAATAATTCGCAGTAACGCGGTTAGCGTGTATGGAAATGAAATCTGCTTGCGGTATCCGAGCTTATACGCATATTGATTACATTAAATTTGCATTGATGAAAGCATAAATTGCTGGTATATATCAAAACATTAGCTTTTACATAGAGGGGATATAGCTTTTATAAATCTCAAAATTCGGCAGCCGGCTCTGAACTCTTTATCATAAAGCACGTAGCTGCACATTATTCAGATGCGGAAACATTATAAATCTACCAGATTGAGCGGTGCTCCAAACGAACCTTTTAAAAAAACACGTCTGCGCCCTCAAAGGGAAGGATACTAATTTTCTTTCAAGTTTAAAAGAAGCTTCCTCTCAAGAAGTGGAAAAAAGTTACAATCGAAAAGGAAATTTGCGTTTTAAATCCTCTAATGAAGCTGAGAAGTTTGTAATGGAGGGGCGAAAGGCTGCGGTACGAGCAAATTGAGGAAAAACTTGAGACGTACCTAATCGGGAATACGGCGGCTGAGACTTTGTGCAATTTCAACGAATGATTTACTTCTTCACGAATACCAATTTATTTCACGAAAAGGATTTTGCGGGTTAATAAAGAACACCTACGTTTGTAGGTATGTATGTCTATATATATGTTTGTGTCCGAGTTCTGAGACTTTTGGAGGCTTACGTCCGCCCAGGACTTCGTTCCTACGTGCTACGTGCCAAATTCATTCTAATCTGTTCAGTTCAGGCGTTTTTTTATATAATTGAGTAACCAAACATCCATATAAAGAAGCCTTGTGAATTTGATCTGTTTACAAATGTTTTTAACCCCCTACAAAAAAGAGGGGTATTAAAAGTTTGACGCATATCTGTGTGTGTATTTTAGAGTAAATTACGGACATCAAGTCAAATCAAAGAAATTATGTTTTGTATAACAAAATTTATTCGTATAAATACTATAGACATTTTTACACTAAAATTCGAAGACAAACATGCAATTTAGCACAATTCATAGATAAATGGTGAATTATCCAGTATTTGACTTGAATACGTTACGATAAGCACCTATTCATTTTAAAAAAACAACGGCTTGCACTCCGGGATTGCCGACAGAAGTGAAAACTTGAACATTAACGTTGTGCATTAATATTTAATTTAATTTTTTTCTATGCTGACACCGGATGACATATTGACTTTTGCAGTTTTAATTTCCTATATTTATCAAAGGTTCTTAGTCGCAGAAAGGAAAATCCTCCGAAAGATTCTGGGACCCACAAGAGGAGATGAGGGAGAGTGGAGGCGAAGATATAACAGAGAAATAGAAGAGCTAGTGTCCGAGCCAAATATTATCGGAGAAATAAAAGCCGCCCGACATCGCTGGCTCGGCCACATAGAGAGGATGGGGGAGGATCGCGCTGCCAAAAGAGCATATCTTGGACAACCTTCCGGGCGCCGCCCGGTGGGTCGTCCAAGATATCGCTGGAAAGATGAAGTCGCCAAAGACCTAAAAGAACTGAAAGTGCCCGACTGGTCAATACTGGCACAAGATCGAATAGAATGGCGCACTTTAATGTCGGAGGCCAAGATCCACTTTGGGTCGTTGAGCCAGCGAAGTAAGTAAGTAAGTATATTTATCAAACATCCCTCCGTGACATCTTGACTTTTGCAGTTCTGATTTCCTATATTTATTAAACACCCCTCCGCCTTACGGATTTTCGATTAGGGTCACGTGACAGACACGTAATTTTTTTTACCCATACTTCAAAATGCACAACGCCGCTAAAGAAGTTTTCACTTTAAAACTAATCTAGAGACAAAGGTAACATTTTATTATAAGATCAAAAGATAAGACATTTGGATTTGGATAGGAAAAATTAAATTATTTAATAGATGAATTACAAATTAAAGAAATATAAGAATTACATATTTATACAATGTTACAGAATAAAAATATTTTACAGGCACATGACTGAAAATTGTTTCTGCAAGTAATATGTAGACGACAAAGTATACCTAGATTTCTTGTTTTGTATTACACAAATGAAATTGGTTACATCAATATAATACCATTCCACACTGACTGTACAATAATACTAGTTTTGCGTACAAATTCAGTCATAGTAACTGCAATAATTTGTTTGAAACCAATCTGATATAGCTACACCTGTTTGTGAACGCACCCAAAGCCAGCGCCATCTAACGGTGATATCGCGTAAAAGCGACTTCCCACTGCATCCGATCCGAATCCGTGTACAGTGCTTCTATTTTCTTCTTGTGGTTCGACACATTTCGTATTTCGAATAAGTAAATTGATTTTCAAAAGACAAGAAAGATACAAACACTGTTCGCCGAGAGACATTAAGAAAATAGTAGCACTGCAAGCCGTTCATAGTGGCTGCATTGCCACTTTTATGACTTACAGTTAATAGGACAACGAAACTCAAGATTGTATATGTTCTGAGAATAGGGTATACATACATACAAACATACGCTCACGCCTGTAATCCCTAACGGGGTAGGCAGAGCATCAGTGGTTCTAGAATAGGGTATATATTCTGAAAATTTACGACAGATACTTCCAAGCACATCAATACCTCTTGCGCTATACAAATGACATGTGACAGTGTATACGTCGTAGGCTTACAGAATAGTTGTTCAATTAAACAGCAACAAAGGCATCTTACTGCCGTACTCAGAGACGTCAATTAAAGTTAAGTACTGTTAAACTCTGATGTTGTCTCTTTCACTCTTGTTGATATAAACAAGGATAGCATGACGTTTAATTACTTCTTAACTTTAATTGACGTCTCTGAGTACGGCAGTTAGATTAACTTTGTTGATGTGTAAAAAATAAGTTTGACTGATTGCTTCAACGAAAGCGTTTAATAAAAACAACGAAAACTATTTCTATCTCTATTTAACAAAGCTAAAATATAGGTTGTTATCTCTTGGATTACTTGTCTTTTAATTCAATTCCTTCAAAAATTCAACAGCTATCCAAGGAACACAGATGGAAATATGAAATTTGCAATTCCATACAAATTGAGCTAACTGCTCAATAACCTCATTATGGAACGTTCAAATGTTTTTATAAGACTTTTATATAAGGTCCTAATTTATTAGTGACTTTTCTTTTAACACGTTATTGTGTAGGTCAAAATATATCATTTGAGTCAAAATACAAAGGCATAATATTAAATTGAAAAGGTCTTGAAAAATTTTGTTATGATATTTTTTCATTACTATGATGAATAAACCCATCCATTCAAACGTAAATAATAATGGCAGTAGTAGAGCGGGCGAGCGGGGAGTGGCCGGCTTCAAGTGATAGAGAACCATTCCTTTATGGTTTTTTTTTTTTGCTATATTTTATTTTAAGATAATTAAATTTTATGTTGTTTTTTGGAATACTATTAACCTATACAATAACGTCTTTGAAGGAAAGTCACTAATAAATTAGGACCTTATATAGGTTCCATGGAGAAAGTTGTTGAATTTCATAAACAGATTAACTTTACAGTATCAGATGATTCAATTTTAATTGAGAGAAAACACCTAAGTACTACTTTTCACGAAACTTAACTTTTGTCAAGATACTCATATACAATCGACTTCAGAACCAAAAAATAATAAATAAAAGATCAGTTTTACAAGCGGTCACTGATGGGTATATGACGGTTTACTGTGCGACAGCCGCGTTTGCCGCGATTGAAGGCGAATTGATCGTCTCTCCGAGGCTCTCCAGCAGTTCCTTACGGTAGTCATCGAAGTCACCGTCAACCTGCGACAATGATTTATCCGTAAATACACGAATTGAAAATGTATAGTCACAAATGAAAAAAAATTAAATGGTCATGTATAGTGATCCATTGATCATGTATAGTGATCATTTAGTTGATCATGTATTGTGATCCATTGATCATGTATAGCGATCAATTGATCATGTATAGTGATTATTTATAGTGATCATGTACTGTGATCCATTGATCATGTATAGCAATCAATTGATCATGTATAGTGATCCATTGATCATGTATAGAGATCATTTAGTTGATCATTTATAGTGATCATGTACTGTGATCCATTGATCATGTATAGAGATCATTTAGTTGATCATTTATAGTGATCATTTAGTTGATAATGTACTATTTTTCGTACAGAGGGCCGCACATCAGGTTACCACACGCGTGCACTCTGTTGATTTTGTAATGAAAACGGGATAGCTTGAAGCGCTTTTTGAAGAGCTTGAGGAAACTTTTACTACACGATATCCGAAAAGAGTTAGAAAAGGCCAAACAATTATGCTTTAACTAGTTTTCCGCCCGCGACTTGGTCTCTGTGCTATACAAATCACTACACGTCGATCTGTTGCTTTTTTTTGACGTATAGAAAAGACAAACAAACGAACAACTACACTTTCAGATTTAAAGGATTGAAGAAATTGCCCGTACATGTCCTAAATTACTATTACAAAGGTGCGCAAAATCCAAAGTCTCAGTCTCACCTCATTAATAGTCTGGTCCTCTATGACGTAGAGTGCGCAGTCAGTCTCTCGTATGAGTCGCTCGTCGTGGGATACTATCACCACGCCGCCTTTGTACGCGTTGATCGCTTCGGCCAACGCGTCTATACTCTCGATGTCCAAATTGTTTGTAGGTTCATCCTGTTTGTAATAATTATAAAGTCATATACAAAAAGCCTACTCAGATTTCGTAGGTCTCTTCAAACACGCAAATAAAAATAAACTCGAGCGTTACCAAACTTACGGTCTTACGTTTCATGACACAAAAAGTATCACATTTTTTTACAGAATTTAAAAAACAACAATAATAAAGACCATTACAAACAAAAAAAAGAGCAGGTTTTGAATTACAACTGAAATGTTTTTTTTTTTGTAGAAAGAGCAACAAACTCGGGATACCTTAATTTTTATTGAACAGTTAATTTTCCTAGCAGAGAAGCAGCAGTTTAGTGAAGAAACATCTACTGAAATACGAAAAGAAAAATTGGGCAATGTGGCATCCGTTTTTTTAAGGTTATTAAAGGAGTTGAAAAAGGAGTGAATGACCGGACAAATTTGGCACAACACTAAAAGGAGTCAAGAAAGCATACTTTAACGTCAGAGGCCAAGATCGAACCAGCGCAGTGATAGTTACAGGTCACGGCCAGATTTCCTAAAGTTTCTAACTTTAAGTGACTTAATTCCAAACTTACCAAAATCACCACATCAGGGGCCATAAGCGTGAGCTCGGCCAACGCCACACGAGCCTTCTGCCCTCCACTAAGGTCCTTCATCTTGATGGTGTGAGCGTGGCTGGCCAACCCGAAGGTCCCAAGGGCTTTTCTAGCCTTCTCGTATTGGAGCCCGAACAGCCTTTGAAGGTACTCCGCTGGAGATTCTTCAGCTGTTAAGTGCTCACCAGAATGCTGGTCGAAGCGACCTATCCTCTGCAATAAACAGAAAATGTTTGGAATTCTATGGCGTGCGCGACTGTTTGTAGATATAGTTTCAAGACTTGAAAATACAGCACATGAGAATTCATCACTCTTCGGAAGTTAGAAGTTGTTTTATTTTTATTTATTTTTTTAGCGAAACCGCTTTGCTAAAACATGTAGGAATGGCTCGTAAATCTTTTGGATAGATTTCATCATTGTTGACCTTTCTGTAACTAAAAACGGGACAATTCAGCGTCCCGAAGCTTTTCTTAGGGCTACTGAGACGGAGTAACAACAAAAAACAGACTTCTGTTTAAAATCGTCACGACAGCATGAAATTTTATTTTGAATTACCGACTAAATCTGATGAATCCATGAATAGAATAGAATAGAAAAATCTTTATTTTATAGGACATTCAGGATGTCACTTAAAACAAGTCAAGATTACAATGAAATACATACAAACATACATTAAACGATTTAAATACATACATACATGACGATGACTTAATGAATTTGAGTCTGTTTTTAAGTATAATTCTAAAATACAATGAGATAAATTAAATGAGTTTTATTAATACCAGTCTATGATTCCTAATAAGTTCTCCTTTAATCGGACTGAGCTCGCCGACTAATAGCTTTAGGAAGGTGGACTTGCCCACTCCGTTGGGGCCGACGATTGCGATTCGGGAATTCAAGTCGATACCAAAGTCCACGCCTTTGAATAGAGGTTTCTGACCAGGGAAATTGAAGTCCACATCTGTAACAATAAACATTATTTATACTTCAATCTAAAACTATATTTTGTAGAAATCTTTTTCGCCACAAAATAAACTAATGGACCTGACCAAAAAGGAGGAATTTTGAATTCGATAGAGTTGATGCAAACAAAGAAATATATCGTTCGACACGAGGCGAGAAATTCAGAAATTATGCTCCAGACCTCATGATTCTGCAATCATCGATGTCGATAACCGGAATGTCTCTCTTTACGCTATACAAGAAGCCAATTTTATACACAGGCATATTTCAATAAAAAAACTGCACAAGTCGCGCAGGAACTTGAGCAACCTGTTGACATTGATTTCTTTTTAAAAGCTCTAAATTATGTGGTTAAATATGGAATAAAAGGCCAAACCGCGTTATTCCGAGTCACGTCTTAAATGACAGCCACAAGCTTTTTCTTCAAAATAGCCGATGTCTCCTGGGTAGTCTTTAACCTACAGGAGGCCCTGGGCATATTATGATAATGGCTCTATCACTCGAACAGAACATCGCAATAGTATTGAAGATTCTTCTTTAAATAGTGTAGGACTATTTAAACATTAATACCTACAAAAGCTTGATTTTCGGGCATACACTCGTCACTTCGCGCTTAACACTTGCAAAAGCTAATAAGCAAGTAAATATTCTAGTCAGTAAATGTTATCTACTAGGGACAATGGGGCCCCATTGATCGCGGTGCCCTGGGCATTTGCCCACAGTGCCCAGTGGGAAAGAGGGGCCTGGATATCCCTACATCCTCCCCTGCCCCCTTAATAATGAACAAACCGTACTGTGAAGGCCGAGTATGGGCGGCTGTAACGGCGGCGGGTCGGGGAAGCTGAACTTGACGATGTAGTCCTTCGGTTTCTGTAAGAGCGCGGCCGGCGCCGGACCGTCTTCTTCCTCCCTCTGCGTTTTACTTTTGTTCTTCTCCTGTTTGCGGGTCAACGCTTCTTTCTGCTTCTTTTCCTGTTAAGGATATTTTAAAGGAAATAAGGTCTATTGCAGAAAATGTCCAAATTCTTTGGCACGTTTTATTTTCACGAATCATATTTTCATCGTTTCGAAAAGTAAGATAAGTAAAAGAAATAATACAAAAACTAAAGTGTCAATATGAGCTAATTGTAAAAGTATATTTTACAAATTTTGTTTCTAAGATAATTAAGAATAAAACAATGCTTAGAAATTGGGCACTTTTCAGGTTGATTAATAAAAATATGTAGTAGATATTTATTTTTCATTTACTCGTATAATTGTATTGCAATCTGCAAACACTGTCACTGGTAACATAAACATAAATATATCTTTAAATCAAAAAAACCTTTACGATGGCTACTACAAAGGTCTAACAACAACATTTACCTCTATTTGCATTCATAAATGCACATAAACAACCATTCATCTAGTTCTAAAGGATCTAATTCTAGACGCCATTAAAATAAAGTCAACCATAAATTGACTAAAACAAAAATCTCTAACTTACTGCTGCCTTCTTCGACTGTCCGTGCGCCTTCATTTCCTTCAACTTCTTCTCCTGCTTCTCGTATTCCTTCATCATCTCTTTTTTCTTCTGTGCGTACATCTTCTTGAACATAGAGTAGTTGCCCTTGTAGTAATAGAGTTTCTGTTGGTCTAAGTGGATAATCTCATTGCAGACATTGTCCAAGAAAGACTGGTCGTGAGAAACTACTAGTAAGGTCTTCTTCCAGCCTTGGAGATAGCTGAAATCGTTTAGTTGATCTTTAGACCACATGCGAGGTTTTTCTTATAAATTATTAATTATTTCTGTGACTCAAACTTAGCCTAACAAAATTACATTTGTTTATACAAACAGTATAACATTTTGTGTGATTAGTGGAAATCAAAAATAATGTATTAGTAGAGCAAATTATAAGTTTTCTTTAGACGATTTAAGAAAACAAATACGAAAATCGATGATTTCCAGATTATGCCCCACAATGGTGTAAAATTGAAAATTGATTATAGTTCCGCTGCTCAGCGTTGGACGTTGAGCCTCGTCCATTGATCAGCAGGATTCACTGCTAGCAGGTGAGGCTGAAGATTTATGAGCACTGAGATGTTATGACCCCACACACCCCAAGTTTTTGCTTTGCCCCAGTTCGAAAAAAATTACCAAACAATTTGAGACGTGACAAATATAATGCTGCCCAAAACATATTTATATTCTTGACTCGGCTACCATTTATTAGATGAATACGAAGAAATTGAAACTTACTTATCCAACCAAATGACAGCGTTAAGGTCCAAGTGATTCGTAGGTTCGTCGAGTAGCAGCAACGTTGGCTCAATGTATAAAGCTCTGAAAAAAAAAATCATTTGATTACATTCTTTACATGCGATTTCACTCAACGTACGCGATATAATTCATTTTAAGTCATATTATTCATCATCCCTAAATTACTCATCATCCCCACATTGTTCATCATCCCCACATTACTCATCATTCCCACATCAGTACTTTCAACATTTTCTCAATGGAGAGCTGCAGACCCTACTTTAAAAAATTTCAAATTTTAACCCTCGCATCCATATATATTTTTGAAATCTGCAAATTTGTATATAAACACATAAATCTATTTACACAAGCCAAAGACCACTACACCACATTGCTGAATCTTCGGAATAAAGATAAACTAGCCCTCCCTAATTCAAATCTAAAAATTCATAGTTCCGGACCCATACGCCATGTCGATAAAAATCTACAATAAGATAGGTACCTACCTATTTAAAAGAAGAACAAAAATTTAATGTTTTTAAAAATAATTTTAAAAAGTTCCTCACTGAGAAATGCTATTACTCACTTACTGAATTTTATGAAGACAAATAGAAACAAACTTAGCCACTCACATACACTCACACAAATACACACACGCACTCATGCAGATACATATACATATCCCATAATCATACACACAAACAAACATACCTAGATACTTTTATTTTGTGAACTATAATGTTCATTAGCCTAAAAAATTAAATAAATAAAAATAATACATAATATATGTCAGTACTTACTATAAACTGATCTCATTTTTGTTTTAAGTATGTGTAGGTATAAGATAAATGTTATTATACATATAAGAAAAACATTGTTGTAGTGCCCCAACGGGGTTCGTGTATGTGCTTTAATGATGTAAAACCTTAAAAAACTCACGATACAATAAAGAATTTTATACACCACCTGCATTTGGAGCACGTATAGTAGGTGTATAAAGTAGAGTAAGCTACTCGGGGATAAAAGTGTCTTCGTCTTGGGCAGACTTGAATCCTTCGCTTCATTCAGGATTCTTACCATAATTCCCTCACTACGTTCGGGAATTAACTACAGAATCCTTCATTTCGCTCAGAATTCAATATGCTGCCCGTGACATTATACACTGTTTTATCCCCTTGTTGCTTAATCTACTATTAAATTTTGACATTACTAAACATACCCACATTATTAATCATCCTCACATTACTCATCAACCCTACATTACTCAACATCTACATTACTCACATTACTCATCATCCCCACATTACTCACCATCCCCACATTACTCAGCATCCCCACATTACTCATCATCCCCACATTACTCATCATCCCCACATTACTCATCATCCCCACATTACTCATCATCCCCACATTACTCAGCATCCCCACATTACTCATCATCCCCACATTACTCACCATCCCCACATTACTCATCATCCCCACATTACTCATCATCCCTACATTACTCAACATCTACATTACTCACATTACTCATCATCCCCACATTACTCACCATCCCCACATTACTCAGCATCCCCACATTACTCATCATCCCCACATTACTCACCAATTCATCATACACCATATAATTCATCATCCGCTACATCTTTCATCATCAAACACTAATATTTTCTTATTATGGTGCTTCTATTTTCTTATTATGGTTCGGCGAATTTCGTATTTTGAATAAATAAATTGATTTTCAAAAGATAAGAAGAAGACAGACACTGCGGAGACACATTTAGAAAATACAAGCACTGCACATTAATCCGGACTGATTTGATTATTATTTTTTTTATAAATAATGGGTTTGCTCTTGACCACAATCTAAAATTCACAGTTCGCAATAAGATTCATTCATCGTCTTTCACATTTTATTCATCACTCATCATCCGTAGTTACCTGGCCAGTGACACTCTCATTCGCCATCCTCCCGAGAAGTTCTTGGTGGCTCGGTTTTGCATCTCGCGACTGAACCCTAAACCCGCCAGGATACGACGCGCACGAGGTTCCGCCGAGTCTGCGCCAATTGCCTTTAACTCCGAGTATACCTGCACAAAAAATATTGGATTATCAAACTTCACACGAACATTATAAAAGCGAAAGTTTCTGAGTGTGTTTGTGTTTGTTTCTTCTTCACGCTCAAAAGGCTGGACCAATTTTGATAAAATTAAGTATGGATGTAGCTGACACCCTGGATTCAAAAATAGGCATAATTTGCCACGGGAACGAAGTTTGAAATACATTCTGAGGGTTATAAGATGATGAGTAAGCGGTTATCCGCCTTTCGCCCACAATACAGCAAACCTACAGTATACCTGTGATGATTTGGCAGATACGAAATAACTTAGTTTTTCTTTCACTCCCAGGCCAGCGTCTCGCCCCTCTGTTCAACTTATGCGATTACGAAAAATGGTTTGTTTTATCGGGAATTTTTTACATTTTTCGAAAATTGTTTACCTCATTCAGTCTCTCCTGCACTTTCATGTTTCCTTTTTCTGCTTCAGCTTCTAGCTCTTTACATTCCTTGAGTAACTCTGAAAATGAATAGATGATATCTTAAAATATGTATAATTCTTCTGTACGTGTGTTTGCCACCTTACTCCTTCTAAAAGCTTACTCCTTTCGAACGAGTTGGTTGAAATTTTGTTACAATGGGTTCTTGTATGGTTTGAAAACACAATTGGACCCGGTAGGTGGCTCTGCTGTCGGTTTGTCACCAAATTTGATTTGTTTTTAAGAGAACATATCTTAGCAGCAATAGTAGAAGGATGCCCACTTATGGTACCACAAAGCCTCAAGCATCAATTATTTTCCGATTTCAGATACCAAAATACAATAAAACCTCAACATACTTTTGAGCATGGCTCTTTTGATTCTAATTACAAAATCGAACTTACCCGTCCTCTTAACGTCAGCTTCCAAAATAGTGTCAACGGCAGATTTATCATCAGCTGTGACCTCTTGCTCACACAATAGAATATCTATATGGGGTGGGAGTGGGAAGGCACGCTGCGCCAAATGCCTGAGCAGTGTAGTCTTGCCGTGTCCGTTGGGACCCACCAAGCCGTACCGACGGCCGTTGGCGATCAACAAATTCGCGTTCACGAATAAATCTTTTCCTTTCGCGCTGATTGTGAAGTTTTCAACCTTAATGTCTACGGCATTCTCCAAGGCCGCCATTTGTCCTGTGAACAACGTTTTATGTAAAATACTATTCTAGAACATAATTCCACGTCAAAAACGACTTCAATCCCAAAAAGACAATTTTTTCGAGAATTTCCCTCAATTTCTTCAGGATTCCACCATCAGATCCTGGTTTCCTTACCATGGGACCACCCTTGGGATAATCCCTTTCCAACAAAAAAAAGAATAATCAAAATCGGTTCATAAACGACGAAGTTATCTGCGGACATACATAAAAAAAATATATATATACGGTCGAATTGAGAAACCTCCTCCTTTTTTGAAGTCGGTTAAAAACAGATATCGTTTTCTGGCCAATTTAGAGACATGAATTTTAATCTCTCAGAGGGCTTTTAAACTTAAGAGCTTTTTCTTTCACACATCTCAGAGTTTTAAATCAATGTATCTAAATTTATTTTTTGGAATTCAGTTTTGTGTCAGAAATTGCATATCTGATTGTATCTTAGTCCCACTCATTTCGATCATCACGTCTTGCGCTAAGCTCGAGGAGGTTTTATTAGGGGTTTTTTTTATGTGAGTGTCGTAACAGCATAATGAATTGGTATCTTAAAGAATATTTAGTTGGGAATACATTTATTTAAAAAACTGATATGTGCATGCATACACTCACAAACACGCCCGACGCACACATAAATGTTTTAATATTATTATTTATTCTTTCTTTATTTTTTATAATGTGGTACTTCATTTTTTATTCATTCCAACAGACTGCATCATTTACTGCTACTGCGCTAGCGATGCGATCCACTATTTAAATAATTTATTAAACATTTGCAAAACCGGTGACCTAGTCCTACAGTAAGCGGAAGCGACCGGATCTGTGTCATTTTTCATTTGTGTTGAGTAAATTCATTACTATGGTAGACAGTTAATTTAACTATTAATTATTAAACATGGATGCATCTCCATTTAACCGAAGTGCATTAACGCGCCGCAGCCCTCCGCCCCCGCCATAACCTCATCCTCACGCACCCAAGCCCCCGCCCTCGTCTCCGCCCTGCCAACATGAAGATCCTCCTAAAGTGATATCCACTCCTGAGATTCAGAACTGGATGACCACCATCGAGCAGTTATTGAACGAGGTATGTACCGTTTCAATGGAAGGAAAATTAATCTCCGAACAGAAGCTGAAAATCAGTAATTTGTGCCGCAAAGTGAGTCATGGAACTTCGCAAATGGCAGTTGAGTACCAACAACTGAAACGGAAAGCTATTCAAGCCCATATATCCCTCCAAGCCCTTAAAGATAAACAAGACATCTCGCAGCAAATCCAGGAGCTAAAAAAAGGATTGACGAGTCTGCAAAACCTGTCACAGGATCTGTTTCCTTCGCCGAAATGCTTAAGAAAAATAGTAATAATTTTCTCAAGACCGAAACAGTAAACTCTGTTGCAATTTACCCAAAGGACAAGAAGTCTAGCGAAGAAACAAGGTCCTTGGTACAAAAGATCATCGGTCCTGATCAGATGAAACTGCATGTGAGAGGCTTACGTAAGACTATCAACGGCGGTGTCATCATCAGCACTGACTCCAAGAACGACATCGAGACGCTCAAGAAGTCTGTGCAACTGACTACCTCTGGTTTTACTGTAGACGAGCCCCAAAAGCGTAATCCCAGGATTTTAGTGATTGGAGTGCCTGCGTCTATGAAAGAAACTGACGTATTTGATTGCCTGTACAACCAAAATCTGTCTGACAAGCTTCAAGTCGTTACACGCGATACGTTTTTGACCTCAATTAAGCTCAGTCATAAGTCAGGTGGGAAAGACGCACAAACGTGTAATTATACATATAATAGACGTGCCTGGATATATACGTAAACACCTAATAACGAGCGATAGAGTTTTCATTAACTGGTCATCGTGTCCTGTGCGAGATTTCACATTAGTTACTCGATGTTACAATTGTCAGCAGTATGGACATGCGGCGAAGACGTGTTGGAAGGAGGCTAAAACCTGCGGACATTGCGGTAACTTAGGTCACGCTATGAAAGAGTGCCCTAATAAAGTCCAACCAGCAAAGTGCGCCACCTGCTTGCATTACAAGAAGCCGAGTAATCATGCGACCGGTGATAAGGGCTGCCCGGCTAGAAAAATGGCGGAAAAATGGCACATAAACTATATAGACTATGAAAGTGCATAAAGTTTCAAGTTTTATTAGACAGTTTTATTTTACAATTTACAGTTTTACAATTTAATTAGAAGTCTATAAGTTTTATAAAATATATTTTAAAAATTGTATTCAAAAGACGTAAGAGTCTATTTTTTTAACTTTGTATTTTGTGTTGCTCAATAACGCCTGAGACATGCAAGTTATCACAATAGCAAACTGGGTCAATGAAGCGAAAATCACCTTATAGATTAATTTTGCAATTAAGTATTTTAGAAACATAAAAGCGAGTTATTTTACATTAATAAGGTATTTTAAAGTATAGGTTAGTGGAGCAAATTTTTACTTAGTAAGTTCATATTACGGTGTAAGGAATTTATTTAACATTAAGATATTTAATTATTTGTGTTTGTTTATAAAAATAAGATCCCTTTTTGCCTGAGATACAGGTATTAAGTTAACCTAGTTCAGGCACCTGTTATTTTTGCTCTAATTAATAATGCTTAGCCTTAAGTTTTACTTGTAAACAATAATTATGAATAAATGATTTTAATTTGATAGGCGTGAGTGTATCAAGAGCGACTAGGTGACTAGGTACCTAAAAAATCACTCACCAGCACTTTTCTGCGCCTGGCTGACAGTGAAATTAGAATCAAGATCACTGTGGCCCTGCCCACCCTTCTTGGTCAACAACTCCATCTGCTTCTCATACTCTTGCTGCTTTTTTAACTTCTTCTTCTCTTTATGACTCAGCTTCTTTTCTGCAGGCTCTGATTGCTCAGTTTCTTTTAGGTCTTCTACCTGTTTAATGTTATTTATCATGTTAAGTAGGCTAGTTCGGTGGCGTAAAGACCAGCGTATCGGACTTAAAAACGAGAGATACCGATAATTATCTACCTGCGTCTGTATTTCCGAGCGCATATAACCCATACTTATTTTATTTTTATTATAAGATGGGTTAACTCTTGACCTCAATCTTGACCATAAAAGTCAAAGATGAGGTCGACGATGGAGCGAGTTAACCCAGAAAATGCCTATATACTATAAAGGCACTGGTACTCCCACGCACCGACGGAACACAGCAAGCTGTTTGGCGTCGGACTTCGGTAGAAGGGTGGTCGCGAACCAGACGGCCCTTTACAGAGCCTACCACACCGCATGAGACCATAGGATGACACCTCAGATTCAGAAAAAAATGAAGTGTCGTTGCCTGGGATGGATTACTAGGAGGCAGGTCTCATTTGTGTTTCCTTAGTCACCTCTTACGACACCCACGGAAAGAGATGGGGTGGTGTTATTCCCAACCGATCACCACACGGAAAAACTTCTTTAAAGTTCGAGTAAATAGGCTTCTCCTGGATGAGCTCGCTACATCCTCGACCACACCTTTACCCAGGGCTAGATTGTGGTTAATAGGAAACACATTCTTAATTTACACTTATATTATATAAAGAGGAAAGATTTCTCTGTTTGTAACGAATTAACTCAAAACTACTTGAATTATTTAAAAAACATCAATTGAACAATTGAGCAATTGAAAGCTTATTAGCGAGTGACATACTCGTAAACTACATACTTTTTCCGAAGTCCCGGGCGGAAAGCTAGTAAAAGATAAATTTAAAAAAACATGGCAATTGTTCCACTGTATTAACCTGATCTGAAAAACCCTGAAACGCGGTCTAAAACCGAACTTAGAGTAAGAGGATTTTTTGCTTGCTGTATTTTTGCCCTCACCTTGTCGTCTGCTTCTCTGGATGCTTCATCATCAGATTGTTCGCCTTCCTCTACGCTCGGTTCCTTTACTTTTTTCTTTTTGTCCTTATCCTGCCACAATATTATTAGGTCTTTAAATTTAAATATGAAATTACCGTTCTCCAAAACTTCTTTAGGAAAACTACTTCTTTCTTACATTTTTTGCATTTTTTTCGGCAATGCGAAATCCAAATTTAACAAACAAATGTGAGATGGTCTGGACAATATTAAGGAAGTGAAGTAAAAATGTATTAATTTCATTTGAGATCTCTGTAATATGGTTATGTTTTCAAATAAAACAATTTTATAAATAGCTGTGCAACCAAAGAATTAATGAACAAAATATTTTTTTTTTAAATCGCCAATTTTATACTTTAAAGCTTAAGGCACAAAATCACCAAGGTGGCGAATTCCAGCATCCAAATTTCGTTTAAAAAAAATGTATTTTTGTTCTGAAAACCAGTTTCTATTATTGACTAATTTATTATCAATTGATACCCAAACGGGCTACGCTGAAATTTGATAATTACACGAAAAAAAAATTTGTAAAAAAAAGCGTTCCCGAAATGACGATAATGCATGAAATTTTGAAATTTTTCAAAATCTCTACATGAGAATTTCTTAAAATATCTGTTATATCTCGTAAAAAGTCCAACTATAATGTTTCATGAGACAACTTAAATTATTAAATTCGTGCCAAACGTAAATTATTAAATTTATTCAATTTTAATACATAATTATTAAAGTAATTTAGTGCCAATTACTTACATCAGTTTCTTTAAGTTATGGATTAGATTTTTTTTAAATAAAACATGCTTTTTTCATTAATTATTCTGAAAAATCGATTTCGGGAAGCCGTCATTTCCGGGAACGCGTCATTCCGGGAACGTTCCCGGACATGACGTTTCCATATAAAATTGCGTAAAAAATCTATTACAGTCATAAAATCAGGATTTTTCAACGCTAATGTAAAAAGAGATTTCAATAATCTCTAAGAAATATTATGTTGAAGTTAAATTATTTTTGTTTTTTATTTTTACAATTATTGGCGTTCCCGGAATGACGCTGAATTGATGTACGGCCCAATTTCATACAAAAACATGTTTGCCTCTTCGAATTTTCACATTTTAATAAAAAACACAACAGGCATCCATTTGCACTCAGGTGCTTTAAATAATTACCCACTAGCGTTGTTTCTTGCATTTTGCTGAAAAATTTTATCTTAAAAAAATTTATGCGTTCCCGGAATGACGAACAAATTGTCCGCCATACTTTGGAATTGAATTATTGAAAAAAATATTATTGTATTTACTAAGAAACTTATAAATATCATTTCATTATAATGCTAACTACAATAAAAAATACTTTTAAGTCTAAAAAATTTTTTTAAATATGTATTTTAACTGTTGTTGTCAGCAGATAACGACTTGGGGACGCGTTCCCGGAATGACGTTTTGGGGGTATTTTGTGAAAAAAAAAATATTCAATCAATAAATTAAGAAAAAATCTTTTGGGGTACGAGTTAAATAAGTTAATTCGAATAATCTACAAAGCATTATTTTAATTAAAATCAATAAATTCTATGATTTAATTTACTCCTACACAAATTCGCCACCTTCGTGATTTTGTGCCTTAAGATGAAACATTGCTTACAATTTATTTAAACTAATAGAAAAGGGCCTCCGTTGACAGATTTTTTGGCCCGTTTGAATATTTGGCGTTTATTTTATTTACCTTGGATTTCTTTGGTGCTTCCTCTACTTTTTCTTCCTCTGGCTCATTAATTGTGAACTTTTTGATCTCTTCTTCGATATTATCTATGTTGTTCTTTTTTCTATGGTGTTTACCTGTAATAGTTCATAGATGCACTTAACTCATTTATTTTTAAAAAATACACTTGCTTTATTATAAAATAAATAATCCGATAGTGGACTTATATCCAATTTAATGTATATTTGTATGAGCTCTGTTATAAATGTTATAATTATAACCTAAATTGTTGCTCTAATGTATTGTTGGCAATTAATAAATTATTTTGTTTCTTTCTTTACATGAATCACTAAATTGCAGTGAATGTACTTATGTGTCGCAGACATTTTGTAAACGGTGTTACGTGTTACCAAATATCTTACATCGTAAGATTCCGCATTTTATAAAATCGCTGCCATGTAAAACGGCAGCGCGAAACGGGACATTCTACATATACGGGTGTACGGGTTGTATGTGGATGTGGCGGGTGTCACATACAAAAAAGCACCTTTTTTAAACAAAAAAAATCAATTCCACTGTAGCCGAAGACAAAATAAAAATATTAAGCCACAATAATAACTATATTTGTCCTGACGAGAACTTACTTTTACTTTTAACTACAGGTGCTAATTCCTCTTCCACATCTGAGGTTTCCATTCGCAGCTCCTTATCACTATCTTCATCAGGCCAGTCGTCTTTTTTTCCTTTTCCTGTAAAAAAAATACATTCTAAATTATTTTGCAGCTTTTTCTCAAGAAAATCTTCAATGTTTTTCTTATTTTATGTTATTTTCTGTCGCGCTATTAAACAATTCACTCTAATAAATTCAATGTTTCAATAAAAAGCAATAGTAACAGCGTAAAAAACAAAACCTGCCATCCATCTCTTTCTAACAGTCACGCGGCATGGCAGGCGGCCCCGCGTGCTGGTCTCATTTTCGCGGTACATAGCGTAGTGCTAAAGTAGCTAAATAACGAAACTTCACGTTTCCACCATTTGCTAAGCTGTCCTTTACACCAGTTATTTATCATCAATCATCATGGCTAAAATATCGTTCCTTGTACCTAGTTCACACTGAAAGTTTTGCGTTGCTGGCCGCCCATAAATGTTTGAATTTCGAATGTTATATTTTTTTAAAACATGAAATCTCATCAGTTGATGAAAATAAATTTTGGCGGGATATCGCTTGTCAATTGTTTTTTATCTCAAGTTGAAGTTCGTTGTCCGTAGCAAAAATGGAACTAACACGAAAAGATTTTAGGGCGAAGATTTTTTACGATTTTAAAAGTTCGCTTTCTCTGCAAGATTGCAATGCTCGTCTTCAAAATGCTTTTGGGAGGGAAGCACCACATTTGAGCACTATAAGGCGTTGGTATGCCGAATTTCATCGCGGCCGTGTTTCTCTCCATGATGAAATTCGTGAAGGTCGACCCTCAACTGCGATCACGGAGGAAAATGTGGCTACCGTCAGAAGACTTATTGAAGAAAATCGGCCATTCACTTATGAGGAGATCTGAGGACATTTGGGGATTGGTATGAGCCAAATTCAAAAAATTTTACATGAATATTTAAAAGTTACGAAACTTTGTTGTCGGTGGATTCCTCACGAACTCACTCCAGAACAAAAACGGTATCGAGTAGATTGATGTAAAGAAATGCTATTAAAGTACAATCACGGATATTCTAATGCTGTGTATGATATTGTGACAGGAGATGAAACATGGATATATTGTTATATTCCAGAAAGAAAGCAACAGTCTTCTGTGTGGGTGTTTGAAGGTGACAGCAAACCAACAAAACTGAGGCAGGCGAGAAGCGTGGGCAAACAAATAATTGCATTTTTTTTCTCCAAGACGGGTTCTGTCTGCACGATCCCACTTGAGCAACAAAAGACCATTAATGCTGAGTGGTACACCACTATTTGTTTGCCCAATGTCTTAGAAAAAGTAAGGGAAAAACGACCTAGAAGTCGCATCTTCTTCCACCATGACAATGCTTTGGCGCACACCGCGAACGAAACAAAGACATTTTTGGCTTCTGAAAACATAGAGCTCGTGACCCATCCCGCACACAGTCCAGACCTAGCACCGTGCGATTTCTTCATTTTCCCAAAAATCAAAGTTTTATTGAGAGGTTCGACATTTACGGGGCCAGAAGAGGCAGTGATTGCTTTCAACCAGCACGTAGAAAACATACCCTCAGACCAATGGTCCTCGTGTTTCCAAAAATGGTTTGAACGGATGAAAAAGTGTTTAAAATGTAACGGAGAATACTTTTAAAGCAGGAAATATAATATTATACAAATAAATTGTTTTATTTATGAGTTACGCAAAACTTTCAGTTTGGCCCACGTACATGTTCAGTTGTTCATATTAGTGCCTATAAATGTGCGAACTTGAATTACATTGAGACCGTCATAGCACATTTATTACCATAATATTTAATAGGATAACTTACCCTTTTTTCCCTTTGCCTTAGCTGTTGGTTTGGCAGTATTACTGGACACGTTGCTAATGACGGATTTAGAATCATCCTCATTGTCTTCTTCCTCGCCTGAAGACTCCATTTCTTTATTTTTCTTTTTATTTTTTGCTAGAATATCAAGTACCTATTGAGTTTTCAGTTACAATGCTTCAAATTTTTTGATGTCTCGGAAATCATCGACTTCCGGAATGCACACAAATACCTATTTCGAGGAAATAAAAGAAAAGGTTGCGCTCATATCAAATCACTAGCGGAGGATAGAGCTGTGTGGCATTTATTGCACCGACAAGAGCGCGGCTCTTAAAAAGAAGAAGAATATTTTAAATACAACAAAACTTTATTGTTCAGTATTTCGTTAATCCCGGGAAATGGCGTCATCGACTTCGATTACATCATCTTACCAGGAAATTCGTGAAATCCCTAAGCAAATGATGAAATAAATAAAATCGAAAGGCCTTCTTCTTAAACTTTAGTTTAAGGAGAAGACCTTAAAAAAATTAACTTTTGGTTTTGTAAAAAAAAAACTATTGTGTTATAAACTTATTTAACTTAATACCAATATTATTAAGCACCTTTTTATCACCTATCCAATAAAAGGTGCTAAGTAATATTTATTTTAAGTTATTAAAATAACTTTAATCCTTACTAATATTATACTAAATGTGAAAGTAACTCTGTCTGTCTGCCTTTTCGTCTTTCACGACTAAACTACTGACCGGTTTTGATGAAATTTAGTACAGAGATAGATTAGATTACAAATTACTTTAAAACTTAGTTTCACGCTGATTTGCCACAAAAAAGAAAAACACCACTTAGACAAACTCTTAAACCAGCAAAAAAATGTCATAAGCTAGTTTTAACATTGTCTAAGTTATAGCCATTTTTTTTGTGGTAAGGCCTACAGTAAAAGTCATGCACTGTTATGGGGAAATGGGTGAAAAGGTCCCAAATAAGTTGACTAATCACCCACCTGTGCCTGGCAGGCATCCCCTCTATATAGATAGATAAAAGGCCTACAATAATTAAAATGAAAATACACTTACTTTTCTTTTTAGAGACAGGTTTAACAATTTCATCTTCAGAGATCTCTTTGAGCTCCACATCACTGCCTCCATCCGACCAATCGTCGTCTTTATTAACTTTACCTGTAGATAAATCATTTAAATAAGTACTAGTTACATTTACAGGATTGGATGAAAAGACACATTCAGCAAAAAATGTGTATGTCCGTACTACTATGTGGCATCTTTTTTTCTAGTTTAGAAGTTATATCAAATTTCAATAATTTTTCCATATGTTTCCATTATATCATAAGCTTATCTTGTATATCTATATCGATTTCATGAGCTTTATGGATTTTGATTATAGGTTTATTTTTTTTAGAGGTAAGGAGCACCCGCCATTTCAACCTTATTTAGAAAAAGAGATGAAATTGTTCCAAAAAATACAAAAGATGGCACCACCACAACCCGAACTTCGCCTCAGTCGCCCACTGTAAGACCCTCCTATTTATCCTATGCAAAAAATAAATTAATGTAAAAATAAAAAACACGACAGTAATAAAAAAAACAAACACAGTAATAAAAACTGAAAAGAAAAAACAAGTAAGTCCAGTAGTTGAGACTTTTGTTATGTGTGCATTGTAATCGGCACCAATGTAAATCCTTCACTAAACAATGCGAGTTATTTGTTATGGTCCTTGCTAACCTTTAACTACACTCGGCTTCAAAAAAATCACACCTTTTAAGAAATCTATTTTAAACATCATTCAATCGTATTTGTATTATGAAATATTGGTAATGTTCGGTATCATTTGAAAGGTAAGGAAACAGAGAATGCAAAAACAATAATTCATTCAATGTTTTTTATTGGAACTGAGAAAAATTTACAAAACAATAAAAATCCTTAAAAACCCTAATGAAATCTGATTAATTGAATGAATGAATGAATTGTTTATTTCTGCACACACAAAAAAACTTACATTACTACATTATATTAAATAATTGATTTAAAAATTGAAATTAAAAATTAAAGCATATTAAAAAAATTGAATTAAAATAAATAAAGTAAATGATTAGTCTTACATAAATAGAATAAAACAGAAGGAAATGTGCTGCAGAAACAGGCCGTAGCTCAGTGACAATTTTGCCGCTGGATGCGACAAGGCACTGATTTTCAGCTACCGCCTGCGAGGTGTGCCGAGTGCGCGTGTGATCGGTGTTGTGTAATGTGTTGTGAAAGTGATAGTGTGCTTATGTAGAGATATGTTTAAAAATTCGTCAAATTAATAAGATTTAATTATCAGTAATAATAATGATTGTAGAACAATTATAATCAATTCAATTATTATATCTGAGAAAAATGTTAAAAATAAAATAAAAAAATTAATAGAATGTCATTAGATTAAAATAATAATTATTAATTGCATAAATTAAAAAACAAAAAAAATACATATAAAATGTCAAAACCAGTTATGAGATGAGATGTCGTCCAAGGAAATCTAAGCAACGAAGTGCTTTGGGAATACCCAATTTTTGTTTTTCAAGAAGAAATGCCTTGAAATGTTTCTTGAATGTAAACTTTGTAGCATGTAGCCTCATTGGGGGAGGGATATTATTCCAGCACCTCGTTGCCTGGTGTTGGAAGCTTCCCTCAAATGCCACAGTCTTATGGATATAAGGTATGAGTGGACGACGAACTAGTCTGTAGTGTAGTGTGTAGTGTACGTCATTGTTCAAAACAAAGTTGCTTAAAACTAACCTAAAACCTAGTGTTACCCCCCCTAGCCCTAATGACGTCTTCCATGCGCTCCCTCATGGATCGCACCAACTTTAGGACCTCTTCTTGAGGGATTCTGTCCCATTCCTCAATAACGGCGTCTTGGAGCTCCTGAAGAGTCGTGGGAGCGGGATCACGGGATCTAACCTTGCGTTTCAGCTGATCCCAGAGGTGCTCTATCGGGTTCAGATCTGGACTTCTCGCTGGCCACTGCATGACAGGGATCCCAACCTCTTGAAGGTAGCCCTGCACAATTCCAGCAGTGTGCGCGCGAGCGTTATCGTGCATTAATGTGAACCCGTCGCCAATAAATCCAGCATAGGGGACCACATGTTCTTCCAGGACCTCTGTGATGTACCGGTGAGCAGTCATCGACCCTTGCCCGCGAGCACCGCCGGTCCGAGAGACGCAAGAAAGTTCAGTTTTGCCGTCGGCAGATATCCGCCCCAGAACATGCAGGAACCGCCCCCGTATTCTACCGTCTCTTGGATGCAGGCTTGGGCAAAATGTTCCCATTGTCTTCTGTATACTCTTTTGCGTCTATCGTTGCAGAAAAGGCACACTCTCGTTTCGTCTGAGAAGAGAACAGCTCTCCATTGGTCCAGGGTCCAATTGACGTGGGCGCGAGCAAATTGCAGGCGTGCTCGCCGATGCACTGCGGTTAATTTTGGACCCGTGGCAGGTCTTCTAGCCACAATATTTCTCTCCTTTAGTCTTCTTCTAACTGTAGAGACACTCACGGCCCTTCTACGAACTGCTTGAAGCTGCTGTTGCAACTCAACAGCATTAGAGAACCGATTTCTCAAATACTTCGATACGACGAATCGGTCATCTCTCGCAGAAGTGCAGCGATTTCTACCAGACCCACACCTTCGGACAAAGCCACCGGTCTGCAGGAACCGCTGATACACTCTTCGAACAGAAAAGCGACTCAAGTGCAATTGCCGAGCAACATCACACTGACGTAGTCCTGATTTCAGTAGTGCGATAACTTGGGCGGCTTCAGCAGCAGTAGTGTCCATCTTCAAGGACGTTTTTCTGATGAAAGATATTCTTCTGTGTCTTCTTCGACTGTTGGTAGCAAATTTATCCCCCAATAAGGTGTATCGACCCTTTTATACCCAAAAAACAAAACAATACAAACAAAATTTGAAGAGGAGAATCAGTTCCATTGTCATTCACAGTGACTTAAAGTGTCAAGCTTTTTCTTTAATCAAATGAAATGGATATTTTTTTAAAGAGTTTTTATAGGGCTCTCAAATGATACCAATATTGCTACGAATAACTGCTTGTATTAAGGATTAACAGTGCTTAAAGCCTATTTTTACGGACGTGCGATTTTTTTGAAGCCGAGTGTACTTGAAAAACGATTTTTGGCTCGCTCCCACTTAGTAACTTAACCTGTCTTGCTCATACGCCTTAAAATGAATTCTCTATTTTACTCAAGCTACAACCTTAAAGTTGCGACCTTGAGGAAAGCCTAGGGGACAAAAGAATATTTTTTAACCAGATAAGATTTTTATTTTTAAAACGGGATTTCTACAAAAACGTAAAATTGACCATGATTCCACTAATAATTTATAAAGTGTCATACCATTTCGGAATCTTTACTAAACGGGCCAACTTTTGACGTTACTTGGCAGAATAACATAGTAAACTTTTTTTTCAATACAGTGCATTAAATCTGGGCGATTTAATTATTTTGAATTTTTTGTTGGAAAAAAGTCTCGTTATAATCAAAGCTGGAGCAGCTGGTTTTGAAATTTTTTGAAAATTGAGGCAACAAGATGGCTGTCTAAAAACATAACACAGTAAGGGACTTCTGGCAAATTTTACAGAACGCACAAAAACTGTGCTGTATGATTATTTGAATCATAGACAAAAGTGTCATATATCAATCGACGCGGTTTGGAACACTGAATTGACTGATATCAATAAAATTTGTCTATTTGGAATAGTACACTCAAAATCTCACTTTTTAAGCTATTGACACCTAGTATTTACAACTCACTGGTTTTTTTAAATATATCCTAATGTCAAAAAAATACAAAACACGGTAACTCCAAATGCATACTGTGTTTTGGTTTTGTTCTTGTGCCTTACCGTGAATTTGTTTTAAAAAATAAAATAAAAATCGTAGAACGACGTGGAATAGACTATTTTATAGAGCTTAAAAATGTACTCTGTGGTACCTAGAGCATTACTAGGTGACTCAGAAAAGGCGAAAACATTTTTTTTTGTGCAGATGTTCCATACTGTGTTTTGATTTTAGACAGCCGAGGAGTGAAAAGACTGTCACAGGGTGTTAAATTTTTCTTTATTTGTAATACCTATTATTTTTAAAAACATGCAACTTAGTTTTTTTATATATTTTTCTGATAACTAGTATGACTTGCCTTTTCACCAGGTTCCGGCTTGACATCGATTTTTGGGACACCCTGTATATGTAAACTAAGAAGCCGCCATTGAAATTGAAATAATAATAAAAAAAATGTCATCTACCCTATTTTAAATACACCTAATTTTCCATTAAATTATTTCAAGTTTTGTAATATAAGGGCTCCCATTTCCGCATTTAGGCTCTAAGATGGCCCATTATGCTATCCTATTTCAGCCACATCAGCTATGACCAGAAGCTCAGAAACCTCCTGGGGAATTCACAGGCCAGGTAGTCTTTAGCTTTCTATTATTTTGTACTAAAATAGAAGGGTACAAGACTACCTGTCACTGTCATCTGAATAGTGCTAAAGAGTGATGTACTGATACTGAGCCATACCCACTAGCGGTTTGATATTAAATGATATAAATCCATGTTATGATTATGGATGTGGCCTTTTTTTTTAACCCCCGACAAAAAAGGAGGGTGTTATAAGTTTGATAAGTGTAACATTCTGTCTGTGGCATCATAGATCCTAGACAGATAGACCAATTAAAATAGTTTAATTTTTTTTATGAATGGCGATTCCGCCAGAATCACGTAGCAAAGGCAGGGCCGGATTTAGGGGGGGGCAACCGGGGCTACAGCCCCGGGGCCTCCACGAAAGAGGGGCCCCCACAATAGAGACTTCGATTTTTTTTTTTTCAAATTCCAACTAGTAAACAAGAGTAAAAATTTTTTTACGCTGTTTTCGCTTTTAGAAATTTTTCTTTCGCTGTTTTACCTTGCAAGTTTCAAGTGTGAGTTTTCTTTCTTTTTCTTGTCATCTTCAAAAACCCTTTGCCTGTTCATGGCTATCCACAATAGAATAAAAGTTGCCAATTCGATAAGGAATTGATAGTATATTCTGCGGATTTTAGCAGCCTATTCCCCGTATTTGCGTGTCGATACAGCGGTACCCGCTCGGAAGATTCCGTTCGTTCACGCTAAAATTTAATTTCAGATAATCCTCGTTTCCGATTATATTTATATGTTTGTTAAATAATAAAATAATCTATACTTGGTTCCACAACAAATTATTTATTGAAAAACTCAACTGAAAAAAATTGTCCCCTTTATTTGGAAAATAATTTTGGGCCAGGGGGCCTCCACTCTTCTGTTGCCCCGAAGCCTCTCGACCTCTAAATCTGGGATAGTGATTAAAACTATCCACTTTGCGATAGTTTTTTTTGTTTGAAAATGTAAGTTGATTACTTGGTTCTTAGGTAGATGGTTCTTACCTAAATTTTATTAAAATTAGTTCAGCCATTTAAAAGTTATTAGCAAAGAACTACCAGGGGTGATAAAAAAATTTTAAATTTAGACTTGCTAAACTTGTTCATCTGACTGTATTCTTTAATTCAATTTAACTATATAAGCTTCACAACATAAACAAAGCTTTATAATTACCTTTCTTTTTCTTTCCAGTTTTTGTTGCAGGTTTCACAGTATTGCTGGTGGTGTTGCTTACTGTCGACTTGCTTTCATCCAGTTCATCATCTGACACATCTCCGCCTTTCTTCTTACCCTTAACTGATACAAGAATATAATATGAAGTTAAAGTTAAAATATTGGTTATTGTTAGATAGTTGCTTTTAGTAAAACGAATGCGAAAAATACACACACTTAAAACTGAATTTTGAATTCTCTGGTTAGTGATTAAATAAGAAAATTAGTAAGGTATTCCATTTTAATCAACCATTGTGATTGATGGCGTGGCGATTTTCTGATTTTTAATGAATGTCACATCATAACTTTTGCAGCTTTTGCTTTGCTTGATCCTCTAAACAGGCTTCTATGTTACTATTCAATTCACGACATTGCCACTGAATGTTATTTCTCTTTACAGGCATGTATTTTCCGTTAAATGTGCACAACAGACGTCAATAACATGTAAAAAATTAAATGCAATATTGGTAGCTGCAAATATACTACATAAATACCTTTTTTCTGGGATTTCTTGGCGGCGGGCTTAGGCACATTTTCGTCATCGGATTGCACAATGTTTTTCGATGAGACCAGGTCCTCATTGTCACTCCAATCATCACCCTTTCCTTTCTTCTTCCCTTTCACCTTCTTTGAGGTTAAGTCACGAGTTTCCACCTTTTTCTCCTCTAAATCGTCATCGAAGTCCTGACTTTTTTTGTTTCCCCTTTTCTTCGACATATTTTACAAATTCTTGAACTCCTACAAATGGACTAAGGTAAATTAACAATTTTTAATTTAAAAATTGGACGACAATGGTCGATCGCAAAGAACGTCAAAAAACGTTTTGTCAAAAATGTCAACGTCATGCATCATGAAAAAAGAAAAGCCTGAGAAAAGCAAATGCAATTTAGCCCATACAGCCAATTTTATGCTTATTTTTACAGCTTTTTCGTACACCTTTTAATAACAAACTACTATAAAACACTAATTTAAAAAAATATATATCACCTCCGACATGCTGTTTCGTCTATTCGAACATTTCACACACACGCTTTAGTTAGTTTTTCATGTTTTTGTTAAAATCTGCTCCTTTTTATTTCTGTAGCGATCCTTCCCATCCCAAGCAAATTTGACAAGAATTGCCATGACCTTTAAGTAAGTAACTCTAAATAAAACGGGTCATGCACATCCTTACTAATATTATAAATGCGAAAGTAACTCTGTCTGTCTGTCTGTCCATCTTTCACGCCTAAACTACTGAACCGATTTTGATGAAATTTGGTACTGAGATAGATTAGAAGCCTGGGAAAGGACCTGTAATCCACGCGGGCGGAGCCGCGGTCAGAAAGCTAGTACAAAATAAATGAGTTGTAAAACATTTTTTAGTTCAACCTAATTACAACCATGGCATCAGAATCTGGTAATACATAAGGTCACAAATAAAAAAAATAAAGAGCTCACGTTTCAAGTGACCTGGAGACGTATTTTTGAAACAATAGAACTCCAATTCGCATACGAATTGACAAGATTTGTATGAGATTCTCATGCGAATCTTGTCAATTCGTATGCGAATTGGAATTCTATCATTTCAAAAATACGTCTCATGTTATTTAACGAGATGTTTTTCTTTTTTTGCGCCGACGACTGGACATCTACATTCTACATTGATCGTTGGAAGATATAGATTTCAACAAAATGGCTTTGAGCAACACATTTTACTTTTTTTAACCTTTAAATAAAATACAGACATCTACTATAATTGTCTTGAAGGAACTTTTAAATTCTATTCAGTTTTACGCCCGCACTCGAAGAAACGTTTTGTCATTCGCCACATTTTAAGTCCCGTGGCAACTGATTTCCATCTCTTACGGCTGAAGACGGTATAAAACACTCCCATCGACACCTACTCACTTAAACATAATAAAATCATTCTGTACATGTTTTTTACCTAATTACTAGCGATTTCATTCGCGTGCAACAAAAGAAATGTAAAAGTCTCGCCCCGACCGGGACTTGAACCCGTGTTTGAACACCACAATAATATTCTATGTACAGGGTTACTGGTAGTACGTCACGATCCCTTCAAGGGGTGATAGTAGAGATCATTAGATATCATATCACTCTCGCAGAAAAATTACATATTTCGAAAAAAAATCCTCTTTTTTTTTAACCCCCGACGCAAAAAGAGGGGTGTTATAAGTTTGACCGCTATGTGTGTGTGTCTGTGTGTCTGTGTGTCTGTGTGTCTGTCTGTGGCACCGTAGCTCTCAAACGGGTGAACCGATTTGGATGCGTTTTTTTTTATTTACAAGCAGGTTTTTTGGCGATGGTTCTTAGATACGTTTTATCAAAATCGGTTCAGCCGTTTCAAGGTCATCAGCTCTTTTGTTAGCTGCGGTAGGGTTCTTAGACTCTTAATGTGTATTTACTTTACTTTCAAACATACATGTGACCTAAAACTTGAAACACTCATGTATGCTTAATAACTATGCAGGATTATGGAACTCTTGGTCTGATGCTGCAGCCAGGATATCCAGAACACTAGCACACTCTTAAAAAAATAATAGCAGATATGTCGTGTTTGGACTCGTTTTGTTCAGTATTTTATTCTGCATACAATGCAATGGTGGAAACACGGTGAGCTGATGCTGCGGCCAGGATATCCAGAACACTAGCACATCCTTGAAAAAATAATAGCAGATATGTCGTGTTTGGACTCGTTTTGTTCAGTATTTGATTCTGCATACAATGCAATGGTGGCAACACGGTGAGCTGATGCTGCGGCTAGGATATCCAGAACACTAGCACATCCTTGAAATAAGTTAAAAATTTTGAAATAAAAATTAAATTAAAAATTTAAAAAACCCCCCACGCAAAAAAGTAAAGCGGACATTTAAAAAGTAAAAAATAATACCTTTCGTTGAGCCATCAAATTCATTTCAGAAATACCTATATATATTTTAATTATCGAAATCGATGGATGGCACGATAGGGTTTGCTCATTAAAATGGCGCTATAATGTCGCGTCGGGGTACCGCTTTAGTGAATCAGACCCTTCATTTGATTGACCCTTCATTTGATTGGGTCTGATTCACTAAAGCGGTACCCCGACGCGACATTATAGCGCCATTTTAATGAGCAAACCCTATCGTGCCATCCATCGATTTCGATAATTAAAATATATATAGGTATTTCTGAAATGAATTTGATGGCTCAACGAAAGGTATTATTTTTTACTTTTTAAATGTCCGCTTTACTTTTTTGCGTGGGGGGTTTTAAGAAAAGTGGGTTTTTACATTGTTTTTGTTAAAAAACAACAAAGATAAGGACTTATACTGACTCGGATAAAAACAACCATTTACAATAATTCGTGAGTTACTTTTAAAATACAATTTAAAGAAGTATAACCCACTTTTCTTAAAAAATAGAAGATTTTATTTTCGGAATTGGTACATTTTTACCCCATCTACCCGAGGATGATTTGATAGCTAATGATCTCTACTATAACCCCTTGCAGGGCTCGTGACGTATTACCAGTAACCCTGTTAAAAGGCAACCGTCTACCACTGGGCTAAGCGTTTTTAAAGGTAGTCGAAATTAGCAAACACATTAAACATTTAAATTTATTTTTTCTCGATTGCCTCTGTTTACCGTAGGAATTTTGGAAAATCCTTTCATACTGCTCGTCTCCGTTACTAATGGAACATGCATGCCATCATGGGGGGTTAATTTTCATCGAAAGAAAATGCATTTCGTTGTGGGAGCGAAGTGAACACGAAAATGTTTTCGTATCCATTATAACAAGACAAAATACTAATACTATTATAGCTTTAGCTCTGGATCGATATCATAGCAAAATACTATGATATCGATCCAGAGCTAAAGCTCTTTTAAACTTTATATGCGTAACTGATGAAATCGCAAAAATCGAGAGGCTTTAACACTTTTTGAAAATATACTTAGGATGCGTCTATAGGACACATCGAATTTTTTAAAGAACCGCTCTTGGGACCGCGCCTGACCAAACGAAGTAGTTAGTTAAGGCGACTACAGCACCCGATAAAGGCAGCACACATAGGAATAGTGCCATCTCCGTCTCTCAACAGGCCTGGGCCGGCTGTGCGAACAGTGTCGATACACGTAGTTTACGGACTATGAAAGCGTGCGTGCGTAAAAACATGTTCGAAAGTTAGAAAAATGAGATTTATGGAAAGGTAACAACTTAAATCAAAAAATGCGTTAACTACTTATCGAGAGTGTTCAATCACGAACATTTTGATAGCAAATTCAAGTTCCTGTGTGCATTTTACTATCGTTTTTACAGCTTAAAAGATACACAATATTGGGTATTTATATTTAGAGGTGACTTTGTGAGCTTTTTCTATCGAACCAAAAGTGCTGAATCATGTTTTCAGCAAACTACTTATCTAGTTTATGTCCTGAATATTACCGTAGTATATTTTTTCTTCGATTTAATGTAGTGCGTCATGCTTATCTACGCATCATAAAATCGTAATTTAGGTGCTGTAGTCGCCTTAAATGAATGTAATTTCTTACACAGGTTGGAGTAGAACGGTGGAGTAGAATGACATATATACTAGATAAGTAGGTAGGTATTTATCTTCGCGGATGATCTTTATATATCTATCACTTATCTATCATGATAGATATGATCTAAAATACTAAAATAATCAGGATAGCTTGATATGTTATAATATCTACAAATATACTACAAATCACACTTCTAGGCGCTAGGTGCTCCTTGCTTTACCTACTGGCATGGCAGCATACAACTGACATTTAGAAAATAAAAACTAATCAAAGAAGCAAAAATAGAATGTCATGGAAGTGTTTTCTTTCCTTTGTAACCTAAGATGATGTGCAAACACAATTTATTACGATTTTTTATTTTCATTACGTTATTGTTTGGATTTATTAATTTATGTGCGAGTGAAAATGTGAAGAAAAGCATCGATGACAACAGAGATGATACCGGTGATGTAAACGACGAAGCGAAAGATGAATCCCTTGACATTCCTGTGGAAACTGAAACTGCCAATCTAACATGCAGTAGGAGACTGAATAGCCAAATGCATGAAATAAAGACAGCACCAATCAGCAAGTTTCCATTCATGGCTGCTATGATGTCTCACCAAAATGAATTCTTATGTTCTGGTTCAGTAGTGGCTAATGGTCTAGTACTGACTACAGCTAAATGTACCCAACAGCCTGTAAGTTATTTACTTCTAAATGCCACAAAGGACAAAAAAGACGAAACGACTGCGATGTTGCACGTTATTAAAACTGAAAAGTTTCCAACGTTTACAGGTGGCGACTCGTTAAAAGACGTTGGACTTATTTACACCGAAAGATTTAATAGTTCAGTAGCCTCCAAAATTAAGCTGAGCAATTTCACGTCTGCTAAAAACCTCGTCGATATTGAAGTTATAGGCTACGGACTTAATGCTGAGGTCGGACAACCTAAACAGTTGCAGTATATAGGTTTAGAGCTCCGTTCCCCCTTCGAAGGTCTCGAGGTATTAAGAGCTTATTTTGATTGCGTCGAAACAAAGGTCCCAACTTGTTTCAAAGATATAGGGGGACCAGCTGTATTTGACAACGAGTTGATTGGAGTCGTTACAGTAGGGCAGGAGGAATGTACGAAAGAAATGTCGGCAACATATGCTATACACAAGAAAATGGCTGAAATTCTACCCACGTTTGCGTTTAAAGCCTGGTTAGATGAACGTATTAAGAAAAGTGAGGAACAAGACCCTTCAGGTGATCTGCCAGTATACCCATCAGCACCATCCTTGCGGCGCCAGATCGTCAAAATGACCCAGGCTATTTCAGGGTGCAATTCGCAAAGTTCTTTACATATTTTATTAATGTTATATCCTGTTTTGGCTATTTCTTAACTATTTAATATTTTGCTTGAATTATTTTGAAATGTTTTTCCAAATGGTTGTGTTAGCAAATAAAAAACAAGTATCTAATTAATTTTGTCTCGCTTAGAAGTCATTAGTTTCCGTGAGAATTTCGGGAACGAGATAAACCTTTCTCTTGAATCACTTCATCGATTGGTGAAAACCATATGAAATTCCGTTCAGTAGTTTTTGAGACAGACACGGCGGGGGACTTTGCTTTTTAATATAGGTATGAAGTATGATTCATTATCACCTATTGTGTGTTGCTGCAAGGCTGACATACATACATAGATAAATATTAATACTTATCGCCCCAGGGGGGCTACCAGCGAACGTGAAGCCGATTTCGATGCATCGACATTGATATCAATTTCATGCATTACTTCTGCACAATGTGATTTTAACCGAGGATGTAAACTAAATACACCGTAATATTATAAAAATGAAGGTCAACCCCTCACTGATTCAACAACGCCCAGCGGCTAGGAAACGAAAATTTGGCACAAGGAACCCTTAACATAGATAGACAAGGAGTAAATACGAAATTCTGACGGGAACGGATTCTCATGCATTCTCTAGCGTACATACAGGGTAGTAAATACTAAAATGGTGGAATCTGCCTATAACTATGATCGGCTATAAGTAATTATTTTTTCCCGGAAACATCAAGTTAAGGAATTATTGTTATTTACCTACTTTGACGCTACCGCGCGCGGTAGCGTCCCCCCGCGCCGCACGCTGTCAGAATACGACATACATTGCTGGTTTTCGTATTTTACGCTGTTATCATCGATTTTTATTGGAAAATGGGGTGTATCCGTGTAGTAGAATAATTTAATTTTAAAACAGATAACATTAAAAACATGAGGAAAATCATTTAGTAGAATGATTGTCTGAGTTCAGGGTTTCAGTTTATGCTAATCTGTCCCTTACACCCCGAAGGTTCAGTCGAAATATCGTTTATCGACTATCATCGTTTGTGGAAGCCCCCAAGAAATAAAATGAACCTTTTGACCGCGACAGTCATCTATTCGTGACAACACTGCAGCGTTTCTCAAAGTGATGTACGCGAACCCCTGCCCTGTGATGGGCGGCTTGATAACTGGCGGGCACGTGCGGCACACATGGTGTAGTTTGAGAATTAAGCACAGATTAGGTATATGTACGGAATTAAGCAACAGGAGTCATTATTAGAAATGTCCGTAGATGAAGCTCTTCATGCTGATTTAAAAAGGATGTCTTTGATAGATTTTTGGGCAGCTAGACAGGAAGAGTATCCAGGCCCCGATTAACCCTTAGGCTGTATCTAGGGTGCGAGGATCGGGGGGGGGGGGGCGCTTAAATCGTGTCTTCGCATGCACTAATCTAGCATCATTGCATCTACCCTACATAAGTAAATCTTATAATGCGTGAGGTACTTTGCCTTTATGTAGGGTCAGCTTAAAAAACGGTTTGCCACCCTAAGATTGAATGTTATGCCACAGAATAAATAATAGTACTAACGTAGTTAAGCAGATTAAAAGACAACGTTAGTTTCGCTAGCAGATCGATCTGAAAACTTTTATAGGTGTAGTATTAACCATGTTAAAATTTTCACACTACTACTCTACTCACTTATTACTTTTTGGGCCGTTCGTAACACACCTGGCGGAGGCGCCACGGGCGTAGCCAGAATTCTATTTCGGGGGAAGTTTCAGAAAATAAATTTGGAGGTAACATAACAAATATTGCCGATACTACACTGGAGAGCAAAGAATCCGGGTCACTTGAAGAATCCTAAAAATCTCGGAAACTAAAAATGCTAGCCTAATTAAATAAATAGACCATTCATTTAATACCACTTAAAATAAAGGAATAAAATTAATGATTTACTAAATTATATTTACAAAAAATTACATAAGAAGAAAAAAACTGCTGATCTCGCCATAAAACAAAAACAGAAAACATCACATTTTTGAATATAACATTTTTTTGAATTTTAATTCTTCGTCTTGCCTCCTCGTGCTTCCAATATTGCGTTTACGCGGTTCGGCATACTGTACACCAAGTTCCTGATACGATTTTAAGGAATATTCTCCCATTCCTCTATGAGAGCAATTTTGAGCTCATGAAGCGTTGTTGAGGAGGGTTTCGTTGTTTTACGCATCTCCCTAGCTTGTCCCAAGCATGCTCGATCGGGTTGATATCCGGGCTGCGAGCTGGCCACTCCATACGAGTAATGTTCATCTCTTAAAGATAGTCATTCACAATCTGATCTGTGTGAGGTCGGGCATTGTCATGCATAAAAATGGCATCCTCACCCAAATTGACCATAAATGGACCAACGTGTTCATTTAGGCTTTCTTCCACAAATCTTTTGCTAGTTAAAGAGCCGTTTTATATGAACACCAGTTCTGTACGACTTTCAGAAGAAATTCCGGCCCACATAAGTACAGACCCACCGCCGTAGGCTTCTTTTTCTTCGATGCATGCTTGTTTGAACCTTTCCCCTGATCTTGTATACACTCTGTGTCTTCCATCGTGCTTGTAGAGCATACATTTTGATTCGTCGGGGAACATAACTTTTGACCAATCTTTAATATTCTAATTCAAGTGGATACTTTAGTCTTGAAATACTATGCCCATGCTCCAACTTAGAGCCGTTTGGAGGTGTTAGTGGTTTCAAGTTAGCCTCAGCAAGTCGTCGTTTTACCGTCCATGCGTTTGGGTTACTTCCTCCGAAGCGTCGAAACTGATTTATAAGTTCAGTTCCAGTGAGAAAGCGATTACGAAGCATGTTGTTCACCAAATATCGATCTTCTCGTGCTGTGGTTCACCTGGTTCTGCCTGTTCCTGGTCTGCGTAGGTAAGAGCCAGTTTCTTCATAACGTCGGAGAACTCTTTGTACTGTTGACAGCGACACACCTACAGTCCTGGCTGTATCGCGCTGACTCCGGCCAGTTTCCAGCATTATGGGAATTCTGGTGCATTCTTCCGGTGAAAGAGACAATTTTTATTATTCATTACAGCTTGAATAATAAAAATTGAACACTACCAACATGGTATATATATATACCCACTTAAATGATAGATTAGAAACAAAAGTAAAAGCAAATGCAGAAATTTGAAAGTTCTATCCTCGAAAGTCTCTCTTTTTCTGTTTTTTTTTTGACATAATTTTACAATAAGTATAAAGTTTAATACTTTCATTTATGGAGTATTAAATGGTCTATTAAACACAAATTAATTTAATTAGGCTGGCATTTGTAGTTTCCGAGATTTTTAGGATTTTTTAAGTGATCCGGATTCTTAGCTCTCCAGTGTACTTTACGGTGTTTCGAGGGATACGAGCAGGAAGATGATCATGATTTTGAAAATTTCGGGGCAGGAGGGGGGGGGGGGGGGGTTGAACCCCCAAAACTTCCCCCCCCTTGGCTATGCCCATGGGGGTGCGTCCTCGTAATTAGCCTAGGGCGGTCAGTACTCTTGATCAGTCGCTGAGAGTATCTCACGCAAAGCGCTGAATTTCCTTTTACCCTTTGCTACAATGTGAGAGTGGGTTTTCACACCTGATCATGATAAAAACGAAATACTGAAATCGACTTGATACCGAGTCAGAATAATTAAAGTTACCTACCTACAATTGTCTAAATTTACTCCTAAAATTGACTAAATTTGCGACAAGAAACAAGCCCACCCATCACATTAATATTAAAAAGACATTTCTTTTGACTCTGTATTTGTTACCTTTTATTATTGAAATAAAAACCTTATTTTCTTCAACAGTCAACTTTTTTATCACCATCCAAATTTTTCTTACGGTGTGTCAGTAACGTTGATAGAACGTAAATAAGGAGGAAAAAATATATTTTTCCCAAAATTTTGAGATTTTGATTCCCCTTTTTAACGTCTTAGAGAATGAATTTTGTAAAACTCAGAAACACGGGTGTCACAAATTGTCTTGAAGAGTGCTATTACCGGTTTCAAGTCAATTGGACGATGTTATTTTTTTCCATACTTACAAATATTTTGATTTATTTTCATGCTTCAGACGATCTACTTAGCTTGAAATTTTTCGAAGAAACAGTATAAAACAAAAAAATACGGGTCTGTTAAATTTTCATAAAGTTTACGTGGTACAAAAAATTTAGGTGGTGATAAAAAAATCTTCCTGTATAGTACCTTAGTACCCACACTGGTAACAGTTTTTACATGACCATCAATTTCCTCTTGGGCGATAACTTTTAAAATGCTTCAGATAGATTTATCATAAATCTCTATGAACGTCTGCCGAGGCTCGGTGGGTGGATTAAAGCAACAAAAAATCCCAATCACGTTGAAAAAATACATTTTATCTGTTCAGTTCTCAAACTGTTCAATTTTCATATACTTGCTGACAAGCACCTCGACCAGCAGCGCCAATAGCAGCGCCAACTGAACGTGAAGTTGCAAACTACCTAGCAACTGGAAATTCAGTTGGCGGTGGCACCACCGGTCAAAGCAGACGTCATGTATGAAATTTGGATAGTTCTCAATTTCGCCACCTGAACGAATAAAATGGCGACAGTCATACGAACAAGTAATTTTTTATTATTTTTTCAGTCAATTTCTCTTAACAGTTTATATGATATTGTGAGTAAATAAACTCGTCTGCTGGGTGTATCTCGGTGGGAAGATCGTCTGCTGGAACTCTGAAGGGTGTAACGCAAGCATCTTATTGTTGACGAGTTTTCCCCCGGCGTATTGCTAGCTGTTTTTTTTCACTTACATTTACAGGATCATAATAACTATGTTTTCACATTTTTACCCGGGAGGAAGTGACATATTTAAAGTTATTCGACATCTCGTAGCTTCAGGCTCTAACTGAAAGATGTAATTATTTTCCCTTCTTGCCCGTGGTCCACCAATTCTGTTCACCTGGTGGACTACGGGCAATTTTTTTTACCCGTCGTCCAATCGCTTGGTTATGTCAAAAATTATATTTCCCATTGTCCACCTTGTTTGATCTTTTTGGAGTTACTTCTTATAAGTACAGGGTACGCAGGGTAAATAATTGGTAAGTTAAACAATGTACAGGGATGATGAATATGACCTTTGAAATACAATGAAATAAAAAAAAACTTTATTTTTCTCGCCACCAGTAACAATATATATATATCACAAATATGTGTGCATTAATGTCGAATAAACGCTTTGAATCTTGAAATGTTACAGTTTGTAAGTACTAGTGGAGAGACAGGAGCCCCAAACTAGGTAGACCCTGTGCTATGGGACCCCTGCCCTCCCCGTAACGGACAGTTGTTACACACCTAACTTTAAAATTATACTTATCAGTTTTAAAGTTATAGTGATACTTAAGTTATTTTGGCAGAAAGGGTAAATTTCAAAATAAAAATTAAATTAACAGTTGATTACACATCTAACTTTTAACCATTCAACTAAATTTCTTACTGTAATGTTCTTTCTCTTTTGCAGAGAGAGTAAAATTATATATAAAAAATTAAATTAAATTCCATTGTTCAGTAATTGTAGTTGTATACTCATTATGTCATCGCATCGTCGTTGGCAACGTATATTTTTCTCCTTCTCGATATCGTATTATATGATTCTTCAAGTTCACTTAAAACATTTAGACAGCCGGTTTGGTCGAGTGGTAGTGACGCTGCCTCTTGATCGGCGGGTCCTGGGTTCGATCCCCAGTCGGGGCAAACATTTGTGTGAAAAGCATATGTTTGTTCTCGGGTCATGGGTGTTTGTGTTTGTCTTTATGTGTGTTCCGAGGGACCCACGACACAAGGGAAAACCTTAGTGTGGGCCTTTGAGTGTGTAGCGTTTATATTAAAAGAATCGCACGGCTATATGCGCTTCATTTTCAGCCTGCTTGCATGCTTCCATCGCGCGCGCCTGTGCCGGTTGAATACTATACTCTTTGGGTTGAATGTCGACCAAAGAGTAGCGGGAATGTCGACTTGAACGCGCGCGTGTGAGGGAAATAGCATAATATGAACAATATAATAGCAATCCATGCCAATGGTTAACAAAACTTAACATAAACCCAAGCTACAGCTGAAAAATAAAATAAAAACGTGTCTTACCTTTACTATAACATTTCCTGTGCATTTCTTTTTTTGATAACTCTTACACCTCCATAATACCTTAAAGGTTTTGACTCTATAATACAAATGTACACCATGTACCAGGACCGTGCCGCCTCCTTTTCTATTAACATACCACAGAAATGCACAGGAAATGTTATAGTAAAGGTAAGACACGTTTTTATTTTAATTTTCAGCTGTAGCTTGGGTTTATTTTAAGTGTTGTTAATAACCGGAAGTGCCTCCGCTGCCGGTACCGGCAACGACGAAAAATTGGAACGGTTGCCGGAAGTTACTGTCAGTTTCAATTTTTGACGTTTTTGACAGCTGACATGAGTTGATTTTGTGTTCTTATCGGGGTCTGTGCTTTGATGCGTTGTTGATTATCTAAGATTGAAAATCACTATCGGAATTGTATTACTTACATTCGACTTTTTTGTTCAATTGCAACAGAAGGAACTGCGACAAGTAGGTTTGTTAGTAGCCTAGCCTAACCAACCCGTTAAGGGTTGGTTAGGTTAGATTAGGTTAGAACTGCGACCCCCAACGCACGAGCCGAGCGAGCGAAGCGAGCGTGCCGCGGCAGCGGCCGGCGATGTGCCAGAAACGACTGTGGTTGCGTTAAGCGGTTGTCGCAGTTCCGCTCGGTTAGGTTAGGTTGTTTTGTAGGTTTCATATATTTCCGGTAACATATAACATAGCAGCACATCATTGAGTACCTATCTACTATTATTATTACCTATCATTTAAGTTTTATAATGATTTCTATCGTCTATCGGTACCGGCAGCTGTTCTAGGAGCCGGTACCGGCAGCTGTTCTAGGAGCCGGTACCGGCAGCGGAGGCACAGCCATAAATTTAACTCAAAAAGAGGTCTTTGGCGGGAACTTGGCGTGAGCGGTTGCTTTGTCAATTGAATTTTCGTTTTCTGCGTGAAAAAGTAGTTTAATGTGTAATAATGATAGTGTATTATGCAGTAAATTGACTAAAATTCGTGTAGTGATGAAAAATTCAAGTGATAACAGTATTTCTGCTCCGTTCGGTGCCGACAAAGATCCGCGCGGTTGTGCTTCTCGCCGCCAGTTTTCGTAAAACAGACGCTATCCGGTTTTACGCAGAACATGAGGAGCTTAGGGCTTAGGTTAAGTTGAAGAAAGAAGATTTTTCACTGAAGACATGGCTGTATGGACATAGTTTCCTTTGCCTTTCCCGAAAGGGATAAATTTAACAAAAAAAAAATTAACTCAAAAAAAAATTGTTCTGTGCCAGCGACTTGGGAGTTGGGAGCTTGCCATTCTATAAAACCAAAGAGTATGTATAAAACTAAAACGCAGTGTTTTATACTCCTTGTATAAAACATTGAATTGAGGAAAAGCGCGGGAAACATCCGTTCGGGTGGTTTGGTTTTCTTAACTTTTTTGCAGTTTTTTAATTATTTTAAGGATCGGCTAAGTTATTTTGTAGTATATTGTATATAATTAATATTTTATTTAGTGTAAATAATAATTTGTGTAAATATCTTCTGATTCGGTAAGTTTTTACTGGTTTTTACTACTATGGGGGACGATCCCCCTGACCCGGGGGGCACGGTTCCTCATGTTGGCCTAAACATCACTTATGATGACTTCCAACTCCATGAAACTTCGTCAGCCATGGATACCGAAGACGGTACCCAATCAAAAAACGCGAGAAAACGCGTGCGGTCTTTACACAAAATGTGTAAACACTGCAATAAAAAACGTAAGAAGAAGGATGGAAAATCTAGCCACTTACATTGCAAATGCGATTTAGATGAAGTTGAGGACAGTTTTAAAACTCCAGTTATTTCTAACAATGAACCTCCTATTAATTCACCCCCGGTTACTACTCAGAAAAATTCCCAGCCTCTCAATATTCGAAATTATGAGCCGACAGATTTAGCCCCGTATGTGGTACATGTGCAAAGAGTCCAAACTGATCCTACTGATCGCTCTTCTCTACACCCTGTCCAATTCGGTAATTTTTTAAAGAAAAATTTTGTCAAAAATATTGTTAATGGCAGTTTGAAGAGGATCGGCAGGAACAGGCTTTCCCTGGCTTTTACTATGCATGATGATGCAAATAACTTTATTAATCATCCTGGTCTTATTGACCAAAACTTGAAAGCCCTCATCCCCACTTTTAACGTAACGAGAATGGGAGTAGTGAGAGGTGTCCCAGCAGGTTGGTCAGATACTGAAATAGAAGAAAATATTTCTGTGCCCATTGGTTGTGGTAAAATATTAAAAGTGAGAAGAATCAGAATTAAAACAACAGTGAATGGTAATACAGTTTTTAATAATTCTGAAACAGTAATTTTAACATTTGATGGTCAAGTCCTCCCGAAAAGAATTTTTATGTGTTACACAGCTCTGCAAGTAGACTTATACGTGTATCCTACCATACAATGCTACAACTGTTGCCGTTTCGGCCATACAAAGGTCCAGTGTAGGTCCAAACCCCGATGCTACAAGTGTGGTGACCAACATAGCGGTGAGTCATGCAATATAGAAGAAGAGGATTACTCCTGTTGTCTTTGTTCTGGTAATCATTCCGCAACAAACAAATCCTGCTCCGAGTTTATAAGACAAAAGGAAATTAAAATGACAATGGCTCAGAATAGTATATCTTATGCTGAAGCCTTAAAGATGCATGCTCCAGTATCAAGGTCTTTTGCAGATGTTGTTGCTTCTTCGCCTTCTTTCAAGCCTACTACGATCATTGGGTCTCGTCCCAATTTTAATTCATCTGCTTCTGGTCAATCTCGATCTTATAAAAAAACAATAATTTCAAAACCACGTATGTCTCCAAAGCCTGTCTTGAGTGGTTATGACCGTGCTACTCATGCATCTTTCACAAAAGAATATGACATGTCTAACTTTTCGAGTCCTAATGGCACTGCTATTAAACAAAAAGTCACTGATACCAATTCTGAACCATCCGTTATTGAGAGTATTAAATCTCTCATTATGTTGCTATCTAGCTTCAACATGCTTTCTCCTAATTTACCGTCCAACGTTGCCGAAATAATTGTTAAATCTCTGTCTCCTTATATGTCCAATAATGGATCACAAAATCCTGCAGTGGAACAGCCGAAGTATTTGTCCTAAAAAGACTGAACTTATTTATTTACTTAACACTTATAACCCGTCAATTATTTGCTTATCTGAAACTTGGCTGAAACCTGAAAATTTATTTAGAATATCTGGTTACTCTTCTGTCAGAAATGACAGGAACAACGAAGGTGGCGGTGTTGCCATTCTTATAAAAAATTCAATTTTTTTTAAATCCTTTTCCCTACCTTCTTTAAGTGATGGCATTGAAGCCATTGCTATTGCTGTAAATAATATTTGTATAGTTTCTATTTATATTCCTGATCCTTCTGTTGCTCTTTATCGCGAACTAAATCAGTTGATGTCTCTTCTTCCTAAACCTTTTTTATTGTTGGGTGACTTTAACTGTCAACATCAATGCTGGGGCAGCCATTCTTCTAATTATTATGGTGAAGAAATGTTAGACATGTTGGACTTCCAAGGATTATGTCTTTTGAACGATGGCTCTCCCACTCGTCTTTCTCGCCCAGGTGAAGGCCCTAGTGCCCCTGACCTTTCTATATGTACACCCGACTTGGCAACGTTTCTCTCTTGGTGTACTCATACTTCAACTTGTGGAAGTGATCATTTTCCAATGATAATATCATTCCCATCATTGTGCCCGATAAATAATAATCCCAAACCACGACTAAGGCACAGACTTCCTGCAGACTGGAGTTTGTTCTCCCGGCGTGTAGAACAGAGAATTCAATCTCTCCCTTTAGTTTACTCAGGTAATGCTCCTGATTGTGCTGAAGCTTTCTCTAGGGTTCTGATTGACGTGGCCGATGAAATTTTCCCTATTAAAAACAATAAACCCCGCAAAATTCCGTTTCCTCCTTGGTGGGATAAAGAGTGCTCTGAAGCAATCAAAAGCAGAAAAGATGCTGAAAAAAATTATTGCCAAATGATGTCATCTGAAAACTTTGAAATGTATACTCAAGTTGCTAACTCCACTCGCAGGCTTCTTAAGAAAAAGAAGTTTGAAGGTTGGAGGAGCTTTTGTGCTTCTATAAGTCCAGATGTCTCTCCTTCTCTTGTTTGGCAAAATATTAGAAGATTTAGAATGGCGACTAGCAATCCTTCCCGGTGTCCTCTTTCCCCCGATCTAGCAAATAAGTTTCTGGATAATTTAGCTCCTCCTTCTGTTCCTGAATTTAATTTAATTTCTTCGTCTATTCCACCAAGCATTGGAAATGGACATGCCGGTCTTGATTCTCCATTCTCTTTATCTGAATTAAAAGGTATACTATCATATGTAAAAGACTCATCTCCTGGTGATGATGGTATACCATACTCCTTTATTGTACATTGTAGTGATTCCACTCTTTTATATTTTCTTGATATAATTAATAATATAATGCTAACTGGAGATGTTCCTCTTTCCTGGAAATCGCAAACTGTTATTCCAATTCTAAAGCCAAAAAAACCTTCTTCGGAAGTTACTTCATTCCGTCCAATAGCGTTATCTTCTATTTTGGCTAAACTTGCTGAACACCTAGTTAAAAATCGGTTGGAATGGTTCATTGAAAGTAACAGACTGTTGACTGCTGGACAATTTGGTTTCAGAAAAGGTAAAAGTACTTTGGATAATATAAGCATTTTCATAACTGACATTCGCTTGGCTTTTTCAATTAATAATTCAGTAGTTGCAGCTTTCTTAGACATAAGTGCTGCGTATGATAACGTCCATATTTCAGTGTTACAAAAAAAACTACACGACTTGAAAATTCCTCAAATTCTTTCCTCTTTTATCATAAACATGTTACGCGAACGGTTTATTCATCTGGATTTACAGGATGGATCGAGATTGTCCAGAAGTGTGTGGAGGGGTCTGCCCCAAGGATCAGTTTTGAGTCCTATTTTATATAATATTTACACGTATGACTTGGAATCCTCACTTAATAATTCTGTTAAAGTTTTACAATATGCCGATGACCTACTTATTTACACTTCAAATAATAATATTCAACAAGCTAGTGATACAATATCCAACTCCCTTGATCAACTTAAATGTTGGCTTGATCGCAGTGCCCTTGAACTTTCCGTTTCGAAGAGTACTGTGGTTTTGTTCACTAGAAAACGTGTTCAGCCTATCATCTCAATTCATTATGGTGACTGTGTTATCCCAGTTAAATCTAAAGTCAAATTTTTGGGTGTAATTCTGGATTCTGGTATGACTGGCACTCCACATTCTGAGTATTTGGTTGCCAGGTGCGAAAGAAATTTAAATATTGTCAAATGTTTGGCTGGTGTTTGGTGGGGTGCACACTCATTTTCCCTAAAATTAGTCTATAACGCCATTATTCGAAGTGTTTTAGACTATGGCACATTTTTACTAGAGCCATGTAATGTTTCTGCTCTTAGTATGTTGGACAAAACTCAGTATAAGGCATTAAGGATAGTTCTGGGTGCCATGAAATCTAGTCCTATCAATGCCATGCAAGTGGAGGCTGTAGAGCCTCCACTTTCTTTGAGGCGACAGTATCTGTCTGACAAATTTCTATTTCGTCGTTTACAACTTTCTAATTATCCTCTTATTATTCAGTTACAACGACTCTCGGAAGAAATACATGTCTCATCGTATTGGGTTCATAAAACAATTCCATGTTTAGTTAAGAGTTATCGAAAGTATTTAAATATCCAAACTCCTATATCAAATTCCTCTTGTTATCCCCTTTTCTCTATACCATACGATGCTTTGACTCTTTCTCCGGATGTCCGTCTAAATTTGGGAGTTGTTAAAAATGACTTTGAGGCTGCCCATTCCTTTAATTTTGTCAAGGACTCAGTTTTTCATAATTACCATTCCATTTTTTGTGATGCATCTAAGCATTCTCCTACTGGTAATGTTGGAGTGGGTGTATTTCACACTCAATATAAAATCGTGCAAAAAATCAAGCTCCCCTCCGAGTGCTCTGTCTTTACGGGAGAGTGCTTTGGACTATTCAAATCTGTGGAGTATATTCTGCTAGCTAAATTACGTAATACCGTTGTTTTTTCTGATTCCATGAGTGCCCTCCAGGCCCTATCTAAATTTCCTTTTAAATCTAATTCTGTTTTCCCTATAATTTTGGAAGCTAGAAATTTGTTACTGAAATGTCTTCTTAACGAGCAATCTGTAGTATTTGCCTGGGTGCCGGGTCATTCTGGCATCCTAGGTAATGAGCGAGCTGACCAACTTGCTAATGATGCTGTTAGTTGTGGAGATATGGCATACTTTAAAATATATGCTCATGACTTGGCTTCGGTTCCTGGCGTTTACCTGAAAGAGGCTTGGGGTGAGGCTTGGAGTCTCAGCAGTCGGGCCAGAGGTACACGTTATTGGAATATTCAACCTTCTATCCCAGTTAAACCCTGGTTTAGTAAAATAAAACTTGGCAGAAGAGCTACTTCTGTGATCAGTCGTATGAGATTGGGACATGTGTGCACGCCTGTTCACTTGTTCAGGTTGGGAATTGTTCAGAGTGACTTGTGTGACTGTGGAGAGATCGGTGATTTGGACCATATGTTTTTTAATTGTCCACAATTTGACACTCATTCTTTTATTCAGAAACTTGTAAATGCTAACATCTTTCTTCCTACGTCAATTAAAGTTCTTTTAAATGAAAATAATCCATGTGTATATAAATGTCTTTCGGAATTCATTGAACAAAATAACATAAGAGTTTAAGTACATATTATGTATATAGTTTGCCCTGTATTTATAAATTGTATATAAATATACCTACATGCACCCACATTTTTAAATTTATTATTATCTCATATCCTTATTTTCCTTTCCTGATCCTTAAAGTACTATTTTCCAAATTTCCTTTCCTTTTTCCTACATATTTTTCGTGTCTATGTTTCCTCGCTTTTAAACATTTTGTATAAATACCAATTTGTCATTGGCCTAACGCTTATCGCGATGTGCCATAACCCAAAAAAAAAAAAAAAAAAAAACATTGAATTGAATTGACTTGGGAGCTTTTCTAATTTGCGACTCTCTCAGTAAGTCAGTAACACTCGAGTAACACAGACTAGGTAGATGTCAGTAATACGGTGACGAGGTTTGAAAGAAATTACTAATTTATTCACAAATTTTAGTGTTCTGTGAATAAAACAGTCGAATGAGTGGTGACCAAGAATCAGAGGTAAGTTCTCAATGTTTCTTTTATGTTTTTTGGTGGTTTCATTTCGGAAAACTATTTACTGCTGTATGAAACAAGGCTCCTATCTCTTCATCTAGACAACAGTTTCAAGATTACAACCAGAGAAAATGAGGCAAGAAGGATTAATAGATGACACTGACCAAAAATTCCAAATAAATGCATGTTTCTAATTTCCATATTTATTGTGGTTATCCAACTTTTTGATCAACTTGCTCTTAAATAGGGATTCATCTACAGACTATTCCCCAAAACATTTTTTTTTACTGTCCTTTACTGTAACAAAATTGCCCCGAAAAAGACCCACTGTGTAGTAAGTAATTTGTTGTTTGATTGTATAGTTTTACCTATTTAAGTGATTAAAAATGCAGGCTGTGACTCAATGATAGCCGGTTTGGTCGAGTGGTAGTGACGTTGCCTCTTGATCGGCGGTCCTGGGTTCGATCCCCAGTCGGGGCAAACCTTTGTGTAAAAAGCAGATGTTTGTTCTCGGGTCATGGGTGTTTGTGTTTGTCTTTATGTGATTTCCAAGGGACCCACGACACAAGGGAAAACCTTACTGTGGGCCTTTGAGTGTGTAGCGTTTATTTAAAAAAAAATGATTCATTGATGTCTAGCCCAAACCCTTTGTTTTATAAAGTTGAAATTTGCACAAAGGTTTTCCCTTAACGGTGTAGTCAAGGAATAAGAAATCCTTCTGGGATCATCGTGCATCCTTTAATTAATTATAAAGGTACCTTATATGGTTTTCCAGTCTGCCGGGGCTTCTATTAGGCCGTCAGCACGGCCGAGCATACACCGATACAGTAACCACCTGTTTCCACAGACTTACAACATGGGTCGTTATGGCTTAGATGCAACAGCAACAGCATCCAGAAAATCGCCAAGTAGCTCAAGCCCAAGAGAACAAGGGAGGGATGAAGTTGACAATGTTCAAAGGTTTGTATGCTTTATGTTATTTATCAAATTATTTAATTACTAACATTCTGTTTAGTACTTCATTCCCGTAGGAATTCAGGAAAGTTATGTAGCCTATGTTACTCAGGGATAATGTAGCATTTTAATGGTGAAAATATTTTCCAAATTGGTCCAGCAGTTTCAGAGCCTATTCAATGCAAACAAACAAACAAACAATCAAATCTTTCCTCTTTGTAATATGTATAGACTAGCTGTCCACCCAGGACTTCGTTCCCGTGAGAATTTGGGAAAATTATGTAGCTTGTGTGTTAATCCAGGGTGTCAGCTTCCTCCATACCAAATTTTATTAAAATTGGTCCAGCCATTTGAGCATGAAAGAGTAACAATCAGCTATACCAACTTTCACGTTTATAACATTAGCTTTCCGCCCGGGATTTCATTCCTGTGGGAATTTGTGACAATTATGTAGCCTATATATTAATCTAGGGTATCAGCTACTTCCGTGAAAGAGTAACAAACATCCATACTTTTGCATTAATAATATTAGTAAGGATCATATGTTTTTTTAATAGATTCTTTTTAACAACGCAGGTTAAAAAAAGGTCTAATTTGTGTATTAGCATGAAAAAAACAAGTTGTTGACTTGACTACAATATATATATTTTTATTTACAGCAAATTTCAGCATTCACCAAGCCCTCTATCTATAAGGCGTTACACACAAAAACGTAATTCACTTGATTTGTCAAGCTCTCCACTAACTGATGACTCTGGCAGCAGGTATGTCCCAGTGATTCCCCTTACTTTGCTTAAGCTAGACATTTCTTTAACTTGGTCGGTTTTCCAATGCTCAAGTAAGTCTCAGTAAAAAAAAAATTGCTACATGTATTTATAAAAATACAAAGTGTAAAGTAACCCTAGAAACATGATTGAAGAACCGACCCTTATTAACCTATCATTTATCAGACTATAAATTTTATCACAAGAATTTAATTTCATCATTATAAAATAACAGGACATGAACATTACCATCTCATTGTGTTTATTCATATGTAATAATAATAAAATACAATGCAAGTTGTAAGTAATACTATTGCCATGAGTTAGAAAATATAGATTTATTAATGATCACTTATTAATACTTGACCAAACGGTACTACATACTTGTGTCTGTGTTTTGTATAAGGTAAAAACTCCAGGGTAGTAAATAAGAGCGATTTACAAAGCTCATCACAATAATTTTTAACCTTAACGATTATCCCCAAACTTGCACCTGTCCATTTTAAGAGTCACATAGACAGTGTGTCCAGTTTGGAACCAGCATATTTTAATAACGTTATTTATATGAAAATTCATTGACAAAAGCCCTTGAACTTTCTTTTCGAAAGTTACAGTCATTTCAATTTTTACTTAACAATCCCAACTACACCAAAACCACTTTTTTCTTATCACTAGATTTCAATCAGTAAGCACAAACTGTATAAACTGTGTACAATAGAAAGTGTTAAACTTTAATGACAAATCAGATTTTTGCATCTAGCTCAGCTCACTAACCTTCCTAAGTACATATTTATTTTTAAATTCGATATCATTTGGATTACGATATTAAAATATCGCTTGTTCTAAACTGGATACACAGTACTCTGTTGAGATGTGATACTTTGGGAAATAATTAATTATTTCATTGTATTGGATTCATAAATAAAATCCATTTTTACTTAGTTATTCAACAGATCTAGTGCAGTAGATTTAATTGACAACTTGTTACATTCATAACATTTCTGGAAATCATTTAAACTCTTTCAGTCTTATTCATAAAAATCCCTTAAAACAGCTTTATAAAGCGTTTTAGTTAAAACGTTCAATAACACTATTAAACCCATTTTAAAATACTCTATTCATAAATGGACAATAAACCCGTTATAACTATGAAGCTGTTATTCGGTACTTTAACGTTGTTATGTTGTCGTTCTGAGAAATCCATAGTGTAAAATGAAAAAAAAATATGACAGCGTGTCGTCAGTGACATTTCTAACCTGCAATTTCGTGGTATTTTTAAAATCACTAGAGTGATTATATGCTCAGTGGTGGATATTTTCGATTTTCAAAGTTAATAAAAGTTAATATGAGCGACATAACAAATAAAATAAATAAAAAGAAGAGGCAAAGAAGTGAAAATTGGCTGGAGGAAGATAAGGTTAGTGTAATTTTATCAATAATCTTCTTTGTTAGTAATATTGTTTTTTTACCGACGAAATAATGTTCTATATTTTATTTATGCAGCATTTATTGACGGATTTGGTGAGAGAACGGGTGTCCATTATTGAAAACAAAAATACGGACACAAACACCAACACGAAAAAGGTGGAAGCATGGGCGGATTTACTAACCAGGTACATATTAGCTATCTACCGAAACTTGAGAAACTAGTGAGAGTGTAACCAGCAATGTTATGGTTTAGTTACATGATAAGTAATTTGTGTCTTACTCGGCCAGGACACTAAGAAATTTAAAAAAATATATTTTTATTTCCAGTTTTAACTGCATGTGCAAAGGGGGCACCCGCACCCTTACACAACTTAAATCTCAGTGGAGTATTATAAAAATGAGTAAGAAAAAACAAAAAGCTGAGGAAAGAAAATATATTCTGCAAACTGGTGGCGGTCCTCCACCACCTCCACCAGCGAACCCTGATAGCAATGACATTTATTCTTGGCTCCCACACGAATTTGTCATTGATACAAATGAATTTGATTCTGATCAAATAAATCAGGTAAATATTCCTGTAAATTTAAATATTTACAATACAATACTTTATTTATACACAATCAATAGAACATAAAACATAGTGTACATGTTCCTTTTTTTTTATAAATAGATGTACTTAAGCCAATTTTTATTTATTTATTGAAAAGTACAAAATATTTTTCTTTGTGTAATAAAAATGATGTATACCTTTGCTTGTAGATCAAAGTTAGAAAGCCATCACAAAATGAAAATGAAGTGAATGAGATATTTAAAAAGGTAATGCCGATACTATTTATTCAAATTAGTTTTTAAAATAATTAAGATTTATCATTAATAATTTCTAAAAAATTTCAGGACGTAGTTAATGAGATACACGAATATGAAGTAATCAAAGTGGACAAGACGCTAGATATTGTAGGTACCTTAAATGCAATATGAATGAAGCTTTTTGATTATTTCTAAGTTTTTTAATGCTTTTTGATTATTCTAGGTTACACAGTCTAAAACCAAGGAGGACACGGAGACACCACTTCAGGAGATCCAAAATATAAAAGTATGAGGAGAGCTATAAAACCAAAAATAATATTGCTAGAGGGATGAATTTAAGTTAAATAAGAATACAATGAAACCATCAATTCAAATTATTTTTATGTTAATATTTCAATACACCTAACTACCATACCCTGTTCATAACGGTATGTTTATTGTTGCAGGTTGTTTCCAGTGATACAACAAACTTTAAGAAAAGGCCTGATAAAAAACCTAAAAAAACTTATGAAAATGAGAGCAAGGTAAATGCAACTACCTCAGAAGTTATTATGTAATTGAAAAAAAAAGTATCAAATGTTCATGAGATCATAAGTTTCCTTTTTTGCATTTCAGGCCTCAAAATATGCAGCAAGTATAGCCAATACTGAGATTGAGTGCCGGAAGGAGCTTCATCAAATCCAAATGGAAAATGAAAAGAGAAAAGCACGAAACTTAGACATGGAAGAAGCACTGTTAAAAGCAAAAATTGCTTTATGTAACAAAAAACTTGAAATGCTTCAATAATAATATAATTAATTAAAACATCCGAAAAGTATTATTGTTTTTATTTAAAAATATTTATTCATAAAAGAGTTTCGTTAAATAATTGTAATTATATGCTAATTAACTAAAATGCCTATCTATAAATGCTTGTAAGACACCATCGTTTGTACCTCTTCCTCTGACTTCATTAACTTGAGCTTCAGCATCCATTATTAGATTTTCTCCATCATAATCTGAAAAGCAAATAATTATATAAAAATTTCTAATTGTAAAGTTCTGAAACTTTGTTTTAGCTTATCACAAACTACTGGATAGAGCTATTAATTTATTTTAAAAAATAAGTTGTATGAAAATTACCTGGCACTGTGTCCCCTTGTCCTATTGCAATATTGTGCAATACTGCAAGCGCCACAATTGTGGGTTTAACATTGTGCATGTGTACTGTGACCCCATGCAACAAACATTGGAACCGTTGCTTCCACACACCAAAGCAACGCTCAATACAGTTGCGAGTAGCAATATGTGCCCTGTTATATTTTTCTTCACGTTCATTTTGTGGTCTGCGTAATGGTGTGAATAAATATGGCACTAATCCGTACCCTGAGTCTCCTAAGAGTCTTCCTCTAAACTCTCCTCGCTCAAAGCGTTCTTTCAATACAGACTCATTGAATATTCTAGAGTCATGTGTGCTGCCTCTCCATCTGGCAACAATATCCCTGATGCGTAGTCTGGCATCACAAGTTACCTGCATAAAAAAATAATAATTAATAAGTTTTGAATGGAAAGAAGTAAATACAGTAGTACCTATCAGTAGTGAAGTAACTACTGATAAGAAATTACCTGCACATTTAAAGAATAATATCCTTTTCTGTTGATGTAGTATTGAGCTGCTTCACCACCACATTTTTTTATTTTTATATGGGTACAGTCAATACAGCCGATAACAGTTGGGAAGTTTCTTATCTCAAAAAATTCCCGCATAGCCATTTCTTCTTCAGCTAGGGACTGTGGCATTTTTATATATGTAGCCGAGTGACGAGCAATCGCGCGAGCTACCCTGGCACATATGCGACTAACTGTTGGTTGAGACAGCCCATGGAGATCTCCCCCATCGTCTTGGACCTGAAGAAAATATTATAGATTTAAAAAAATCCATCTTTTAGACAATAAATTACTAGGTTGTTACCAGTATATCAGTTAAAAGCCTATGTTAGGAGTAGAAATGAGACTTACCTCACGACGACCCCAACATCTTATAGCAGTTAACACTTGTAATTGTGGTGAAGTGCCGCACCCTCTCGAGTCCAACTGCAAGTCTTCTTTTACAAGATCAACAACAAAAGATGCCGTACATTTACTAAATCGATACCGCCTTTTAAATTCAATGTCCGGTAAAGTAAATGGGTCTGTTCGCTCTTGGTAGAGCTTTCGGCGGCGACGTGGGTTATTTTCTATTCGCTCAATAGCTTCTAGTGCTTCCAAAGCTTGCATTATTGAAAAAATATCTTTTTACAAATTCAACAACGAAATCACAGCCTGATAAAACCAAAACATAACCTCTTTATCTGTCAAACAAACATCAGCTGTGTCGCGTGAGCGGCCATCTTTGTATTTATTAGAAGCTTAAAGTAGGGTTCACCATTGTATAAGTTATGAAGTCGTTATTGAATACTTATAAAGCATTTTAGTGGTATTGAACGTTTATGAATAACATTTTCAAAGAATGTCCTTATAGCGAGCTTATAAACCTATTTTAACTTTTTATGAATAAGACTGTTTGAGTATTTAACCAGACAGGAGTGGATATAGCGGCTCGCGCCTAAGCAAAAAAGTCTGCCAATAGATGCGGGGGACGAGGTAACACACACTAAATAATTGTTGCCTACAAGCGCATTTCTTTGATCACGTCGCTACACACGCTCACTCTTGCAATAGTCAAAATTTACGAACACTAGCTTACACTGTACGCAAACAATAACAATCGCACACATAACCGTCTATAAAATACGTAAACAACAGTCCAGTATAAATAGACTCTTGTTTTATAGTAAGCTGTATCAAAACAAAGGCCAAGTTATTCTGGTTTTATTTAAATGGAACAGTGCATGACACTATCGATATTCATACTATCGATGAATTTGAATAATCAAAGATAATCCTTGGCTAATCAATCTATTATCTATACTGTTTTACATTGATAAATTGTTGTTTTTAGAATGTAAACTATTTTGAGAATTACATGATTGAATTGGGAATTCCTGTAATGATACAAATACAAATATACTTTATTGCACACCAACATTACAGAACATGAGACTGAGTAAAAGTTACATTATGAACAGTAATAAAGTTAGGGTACAAAAGGCGGCCCCATTGCTAAGAAGCAATATCTTATCGGCAACCTTTGGGTATGGAGAAGATGAAATTACACCATATAAGTGTGGGTGCAAAAATACATACATAAATATACTTACATAAACTACATTACACACATACAATATACCTAATACAAATAAATACATATAATATATATACTATACATAACATACACTTTACGGAAATACACAATAGAAAAGTAATAACATTCTACAGAAAGGAAAAATAATAATAACAAAAAACACATAAGGAATACTATATAGAGACAACCCAGCCGACTATCACTCGACGACAAGGAACTTATAATTGCAAACCAGTTCAAAGTGCCTCCTCAGCAAAGTTATGTATGATAAATAAATTAAATTAAATTATGAACTAGGTTTTTTTTACTTTTTATTTTATAATCAGTAGTTTTATCTATTTTTACATTACAAAAAGTTATTTAAAAAAATTCAACCGACTCTAAACTTAATTGAAAGGAAGAAATAACAATGTCTTGTACAAACCATTTAGTTTTGAGGTCGAAGCCAGCTCTTATTTCGCTTTTCAGTTTTATCTGGCATCGACCTCAAAACAAAATTGTTTTCGTACATAACAACATGACATCGTTATTTCTTCCTTTTCTGTTAAGTTTGAAGTCGGTTTAATTTTTTGAAATTACTTTTGTCGTAGGAAGGCTCGTGCCCCTCGATTGGGACATGTATGGGCTAATGAGTACTTTTATTTCTTCTGCTAAACTGATTTGATGAAACTCACACTATACAACATTACGAGTACCTATACAGGTCGAATTGATAAGCTCCTTTTTTGTTAAGTCGGTTAAAAATTATGCGAGTGTCATCCATCGATGTTATAAATTTGACATTAAAAGGTAAGGGTAAAATATAAATGTAATTGCACATGGTATAATAGTTTATTGCTAAAAAAACATTTATTTAGTTTATTGCTAAATAATTTTAATGTTGGCACTGCATTCGGATTAAATTTTCTTTTATTCTTAGACTGTTCTTTTGAAATAATACATGAAGATTCAAAATGGTCGGAACAAACTGTACTAAGACGTTGAGGTTCCCACATGTTATGATTTTCACAAGCTTCGACCCACGCAGCCCGAATACCCGGTTCTGTTGGAAATCTGTAAAAGTGTACAGTTAGTACTAATATACGTCAAAGTACCGAAATATCGATATCAATTCTATGTTTGTGCCACCCCATCACTAATTTCACCCGGTGTGACCAACAACAATAACTTAAAATTAATACAGTAGAATATACTTAGATATTTAAATTAAAGTTAACTGATTATTATTTATTTTTAAGTAAGTTATTGTATAGAATTTTATAATTTCCTAGACTTAAATATTTATTACGGACAGTATAGACAGATAGATGCTTGGTAGTTATGACGGTTAATTTTAGAAGGTACTAGAATGTAAAAAATCGGTAATTTGTATACTAAAAAAATAGTAAAATAGAACTACCTATATTATTGTACAGCTAAAATAACGATTTGACTATTTGATGCTTGGACATTTTGACAGTTCCTTCGATTATAAGAATATTAAATAGGGTTTTAATGTAAAAAGCGATCAAAATTGTGATGTATGTATTGTGTATAGTGTATAGTGTGATGTATTGTTATATACTTAGCTGAATGAATGTCGTATTATTAAAATTATAAACTTATTAATATTAATCTCAGGGGTTAGTACACACTTTTAAAAGTCCAAGTAAGAACTTATACGGTTACATGGCAACACTTACTTATTGGAAATATTTTTCGGATTTTTGATAATTTTGCACGTTATTTGGTAATATTTAGATAAAATAATACTTACAAATGGTAAGAAGTACCATCCTTCTGCAGACTTGATGTCTCTGCCCTTTTTTTGCATCGAAAAACACTACAAGTAAGCATTTTCTTTGGAGCTCGTGCCACGCGCAATACTACTCGGCGAATGGCAAAGTCCGCGCGGCAACTAGTTTTATATAACGTATACGACCGCCGGTCGTGTGTCCTTGAAAGCACTTGGCAGAGGGGTACGCGCGTAATATCCACTCCTGTCTGGTTAAATACTCAAAGTTTAAACTATCATACATGTGCTTTAAAGTTAATAACATTGGCTAATTGGCTAGATTATAATTTAATGTATCTAAATTGAGCTGGTAATGTCTGTTTTGCAGCACAATGTTTGCTAAATCTTTACCTTCAAACATACGACTCAATTCATATTCCAGTGATGATGTTGGCAATTGGACATATGAAACTGCAAATCTCTCGGTAGAATCTTCTAGTAAATCGAATCAAATGGGAAATGAAAATGTTCCTACATCACTTTTTAATAGAGGTGCACAACTTCATGAAATAAGCAATCGTAGCACAACCAATCAAAGTCGGAGACTACCAGAATTGCATACAGATACGCATCAGTCACATGCATTATTTTTTTGGTTGGTAGTTTTTGGATCCTTGATTGTTATTACATATGCACTGTATCATGGTAATATTGCAAATCAAATATCTACAGCAGTTCCAACATTCAATCAAAATATTTATAACAAAGCAAGTTTCTACAAAGATTTACACTACATTGGAGAAAAGTTTAATATACAAGGTGATTCAATCCTTCAATTGCAAACAGGTAAATAACTTCTCTATTTCATAGTCCTTAGGGTAACTTTTATAAATGAGTTGTTAATATTTTAATTTTATTTCTACAGCAATTTCTACTATATTTGAAAGACAGGACACAGGTTCGTTTGTCTTTACTTACAAAAGCAATGAATATGGGTTTAATGCTGAGAAATTTAATGAGTTCATAAATACTATCGCATCACACGCCGCCAAATATTTACGTAAGTAGTTTATTGTAGAAATCATCACCTTACCTGCTAGGGGGTTTATTCTATACATGGCGAATTTGAGAAAAATCGTAATCGACTTATAGAATGGGCGTTTCCCCACTGGCCGGCACCGGCGACGGCGACGGCGAGAGTGACAGAGCTATACTAGGAAGCAAGAAATCGGTAGTCGGTAGGTAGTAGAGTGACAGAGATACTTGCTTCCTAGTATAGCTCTGTCACTCTCGCCGTCGCCGTCGCCGTGCCGGCCAGTCGGAAAACGCCCAATAGACCCCAATTTTGCTTTGATGTTCAGTATTTTGCTAAACATCAATTTTTTCAAGACAACCGCATATGTAACAAGTTAACAACTAATTATAATTACTTATAATGTTCCTTTTTGGTGTAGGTAACGACAGTACATCTGTTAAACACCTTGTGTTAGATGGCTCCAAATTGGAAATGAAGACGCACAGTGAGCTCATTACAAAATATCGCAAAGAAGTAGCGAAAACTGGCGTAATGTTAGTCAAGGAAGTGGACGAAGTTCCATCTGCCCTTGCTATGGCTTTTCATTATTACTGTGATGAATACAATCCACTTGTGAAAAAGAGTGCTATATTTTTCACTTTAGACATGACAAAATGTTCACATAATCCTGGTAAGAAACAATGCCTTATCGTATTTTTTTAAGAAGTCCTTTTTTGGCAAGAATACTTGGGAAAAGAAAGAAAGCATAAAAGTAAAATGATAAAATGTAGAGGAAACAAAAGAGGTATGTTATGTACATTTGGATGTGTGGCCCTTAATCCTAGGATGAAAACTCCGAGAGATTCGTTCAGTGATGGATAAAAGACTTCATATTTGCGTATTGAAATCATTTGTGACGCAATAGTTCAAGAATTATTGGCAAAAAAGTATGGGCCACACAACCAAATGCCTGCGATTCTCAGTAATGAAAATAAGATGAACCGGTTGATGGAGCCCCAATTTTATCATTAACATCTACAGTAACTCATAAAAAAATCGGTTCCGGCTATAAATCAACCCAAAAAACCTAATACTTTGGAAAATATTTACATTTATTTATGGGCCACAGGATTACGTAGGGCCCACTTCATATCTGGTAAACCAGCAGCCCGAGATAAAAATTAACGACGCTGGCTCTATCACATATAATATGTGACAGCATATAGCGGCAAAAATCTTCTTATGAAACTCTCATCAGAGAGAAAAACGTGAATCAAATCTGAAGCATTTGGATGGGTGGATCACGTTCAAAACCTTCTGCTTCAGCCAATACTGCGTCACATAAGTTGCGAAGGTGTTACAAATGAAGAGAATTTCCGTTACTGAAGGTGAGTATTAAAAAAAATGCAAAACATTCAGTATTTTAGGAGATATCGACGTTTCATTTTTGTATGGAAAATTCGTCAGGGTGACAATGATGTAAGGAATCTTTTTCACGACAGGAAAATTATATTATGGTGGTGATTTATGACCATGTTAAAAGCATGATTCGTCGTATAAATAAAAAATAATAATAAAAAATCCATGTTATTTATCCAGCATAGTACAGTCAAGAGCAGGTCACGCTTTACACTACCAATGCTACTCTTTTCAACTAGACACTGGTGTATGATTTAAGTACAAAGGAGAGTCATGAGTAACAAACTCGATTTTTGAAATAAGTATTTATCCCAACATTTTTTATTCATTGTTACCCTAATTCACGATTTTAATACAAAAAATGAAACCTCGATATCTCCTAAAATACTCACCTTCAGTAACGGAAATTCTCTTCATTTGTAACACCTTCGCAACTTATGTGACGCAGTATTGGCTGAAGAAGAAGGTTTTGAACGTGATCCACCCATCCAAATGCATCAGAATTTGATTCACGTTTTTCTCTCTGATGAGAGTTTCATAAGAAGATTTTTGCCGCTAAGTGATAAGTGATATGGGCTCCCATTTTCCGCATGTAGGCTCTTAAGTGGCCCATTATGCGTGTGGGTCAGTGGTTATTCCAGCCACTTCAGCTCCGTCCAGAAGCTCAGAATCCTCCTGGGGATTTCGCAGGCTTCGCGGAGCGACCTAATGTTTGCAAGGATTTTTGCCCGGTGTTCTGCCACTCCCATGCAATCCAGGATTACATGGGCGACTGTTTCATCAGCCTCCAAGCAGCCCCTACAGAGGGGACTGTCGGTGACGTTTAGTACGAATAAATGCTTGTTCAGAGCACAGTGGCCCGTAAGGGTACCCACCATTATTCGTAGGTTATCTCTGGATAGGTTTAGCAGTCTGCGCGTCAGACGCGGGGAGGGTCCTGTAAAGGCTTCCTTCGACTGCCGACAAGTGGTTACGTTGTCCCACCTGTCTTTGTGTTGCATAAGGGTGCGTGCTCGGATCCAAGTCCGTATTTGGCTAAATGGAATCGGGATGGTTGGCACAGGGCCTGCCAAGATGGTGTTTGATCCCTTCCTAGCCAGTTCATCTGCCGCATCATTACCTATGGAACCGCTATGCCCCTTAATCCATTGCAGGACGACCCTGTTGGCTGAAGATATTTTATTCAGCGCTTGGTGGCATTCGGTAATAAGTCCAGAAGTATATGAGTGATTTCCTAGGGCTTGTAGTACTGATGCGCTATCAGAGAGTATCCTAATGATGTAGTTTTGGATACTCCTTCGTGCAACTGCGTTAGCTGCTTCCTTGATAGCCACGCATTCACATTGGAAAATGGAAGCGTGTATCCCTAGAGCTAGTGATATGTGGATATTCAGATCGAGAGAGAAGACCCCGGCTCCTGAACCGGTTTTCATTTTGGACCCGTGCGTATAAATGCGGACTTCATGGATTCCAGAGTAGTCTTTCTCCTCCTCCTTAAGTTGTATATGATACTTTTTCTCAAAAGCATAGAATTTTGGAGTCTTATCACACGGGGCTGCAATAAGAGGCTGATGTTGCAGGGCCCAGTCCAAAATAGACATGTGTGTGCTCTTACAGGTGTCCCACAGTCCTAGTTTCTTTAGTCTTATCGCCGCCTCCTGTTGTATAAACAGGTCTAGGGGCGGTAGGCCTAGGATGACTTCTAGGGCTGCTGTTGGTGTGGTTCTCATGCAACTTGTAACTGCCGTACAGGCTAGCCTCTAGAATCGTTGCAGTCGGGTGATCGTAGTACTTAGTTCGGTCCTGGGCCACCAAACAATACTCGCATAGGTTATTATTGGTCGTATTACGGCTGTATATAGCCACATCGTCGTGATTTTCGGAGCTAGACCCCAGGTTCTTCCTATGAGTCTTCTGCACTGCCAAAAGGTTATGCATGCTCTCTCTAGTTTGTGATCAAGATGCTTGTTCCACAGTAATTTGTGGTCTAAGATGACTCCCAGATATTTCACCTCGTTAGTTAGCATCAGGTCGGTATCAAACAACTTTGGCAATTTAAGGTTGCCAAGTTTACGTTTCTTGGTGAATAGAATGAGTTCTGTCTTCGTCGGATTAACCGATAGGCATTGCTCATTGCACCATAGTTCGACGACTCTCAGTGCTGACCTCATAAGGTCGCATAGGGTGTTCTCAAAAGCACCGCTTATGAGTATTACCAGGTCGTCTGCATAGCCCACCGTAAAGAATCTGCAACTGTTTAGTTGGCAGATCAGATCATCAACAACAAAATTCCATAGGAGAGGGGATAGGACTCCTCCCTGGGGGCATCCTCTCGATACTACCCCCCTTGTTGTTGAGTTGACGGTGAATTGAATGGCCCTTTTTCGCAGCATGCAGTCTATCCACCCGGCAATCGTGGCATTGACATTATGTTTTGCGAGGGCTCGGCTTATGCTTGTAAATCGTGTTTTATCAAATGCACCCTCTATGTCAATGAAGGTGCCCAAGGTTGATTGTTTGTTATTAATAGCGTTTTCGATGCGCGTGACTACGCTATGAAGCGCCGATTCGGTTGATTTGCCCATACTATAGGCATGTTGGTTGCGATGAAGTGGCTTAAGTCTTAGGATGTAGGTCCTGATCTTCCGGTCACAAAGTCTTTCTAGAGACTTCAGGAGAAAAGATGTTAGGCTTATTGGCCTAAATGACTTAGCTTGTGTATAGTCACTTCTGCCGGGCTTGGGTATAAACACAACTTTGACTTCTCTCCATTTGAGTGGAACGTGACGAAAGGCTATACAACCTCTGAAGATCATTGTCAGATGACTGACAATGGCTACATCACTCCACTTAAGCAGGCCCGGGAAAATTCCGTCTAGGCCAGCTGATTTGAAAGGGAGAAAGCTATTGATTGCCCAATTGACTTTGTCCGAGTCAACTATGTTTTGGGCGGCTATCCAATCTTCGTGATCTGGAGTTACTTGGACATCATCATCCCAGTCGATCTCGTCTGAGATTCTACAACCTGGAAAGTGTGTTTCTAGTAGTAACTCGCTGGTTTCGGCGTCGTTATTTGTGTAAGAGCCATCAGGTCTTTTCCAACACCCCAGTGTCCTTTCGGGCTCACTGGATAGTATGTTTTTAATTCTTACAGCATGGTTATTGGACTCGATGTTAGTACAGAAGCGTCTCCAGCACTCGCTCTTCCTGAGGCGGATCATCTTCTTGAAGTCCCTACGGGCTTGCGTGTACTCACTCCAGTCGCGGTCTTCTCTGGTGTTTGTAGCTCTATTGAACAGTTTCCTTACCTTACGGCGTTGCTTTTCCAGAGCCGGGCTCCACCAGGAGTTCCGGTTTTTTTGGTTTGCTGTTACTGTCGTAAGTGGGCATGTAGTTTCAAAGGAGCTATTGAGTAATGAAGTTAAGTTATTAACATGGTCATCTATATCCTTATTGGAAGTGTAGGTAGGTGGAAGCCCTAATTTTTCCAATTCTGTCGCCGTTAAGGCTCTGAATCGGTTCCTATCTAACTTCCTTGGATTTCGTCTAGGTTCAGGTGGTTTAATGGTCATATGTATGTTAAACAGTATCCTTTTATGGTCGGAGAATGATGCATCCTTAGACACATGCCAGTCCGAGATGCATTCAGATATAAGTTCCGTACTCAGGGTAATGTCAACAATGGTTTCAGCTCGAGACGTTACAAAGGTAGGTTCCGAGCCTATGTTAAGAATTCTTAGATTAGTAGTAAAAAGGTAATTTGTGAGTTCCTCACCTCGGTCGTTAGCACTTACGATGCCCCACAGCGGATGGTGCGCGTTCGCATCGGCAGAGATGACCAGCTCGAGCCCCTCCTTTTCGCAGTGAGCGACCAGCGACACAAGCTCCGGGGACGGCACATCCGCATCGCCTGGCAGGTAGGAGACGCGAGGATCACGTCCTTTATGTCGCTGTCGGGGGTGCTAGAGAGCCTTACAACTGTTAGGTCTCTGGAACAGAATTGGGTGATTAAGGTGATGTTTACATGTTTCGGAGCAAATATACATGATCTTGGTTCACTTACGGTGGTGTCCAGAAGGAGCTTTCCACCAATGTTTGATAGGCCACAGACCCTGCCGTTCCGTATGTACGGCTCTTGTATCAGGGCTATGGCTTGGTTATCTGTCTCCAGCACTCTGCGAAGGGTGGAAATCGAAGTCTGACTGTGCTGGAGATTGGTCTGGATAATTTTAACGGGTGGGTGAGGGTGGAGTGTCGGAGAGGTCATCGCTGTGGAGTAACGCCTCGACATCCATCGCCTCTAACCCAGGAGTCGTCCTCCACGTAAGCTGTGTCGTCAACCTGTCAGTTATGTCGACGACTTCGCTTTCGGTGGTTTTCGCGCTTTGGCTCGAGGTCCCTGGTTTGGGACTCGGTCCTCGCGCGGCGACACCTGGCGGCGCAGTATGCAGTTGCGCGGGACCAGAAGCTGGCCCGCTGCTCTGACCACGGTTGGCAGGACCCGTGGCCATACTGCATGCCGCTGCCGAAGGAGGCGGGGGTGGCTCATTGCTGAGACCAGCCCCGCGCCCCTCGCGGAAAAATCTCATGTATATCTGCCACATACGGTAGTGAACTCTCCTGCCCCTCTCAATGAGTTTGTTCACTTCCGTTTGAGGCAATCCTAAAACCAGGAAGGTACTTGGTGGATCTTCCCTCTTATCCACGTGGTACAAAGACCATTGGGAGAGGTCGTACCACTCAGAGTTCTGGCTAATCAGTTTCCTATATAGGTCACCGATTTCACCAGACCATCGTGGTACCATGAGGCCGCACTTCACCTTCTTCGGAATCTCCGACTGGCGTATGACCGTCAGCCGGGTATCCTTATATGGTGATGTTATTTTGATTATGGTTTCCTTCAGCCAGTCAAGGGCAAATTGGTTTTCGCACCATACCTTGATAACCCCATCGCACAAAAAAGGCCTGCCGCGGAATGCCGCAGTACGAGGCACCGTGCCAGGGGTTGTCGGCTGAAGTTCGGCGATGTCCAGGTAATCCTCTAACGTCTCCGTTATGCTTTCTGCATGGGCTGACGTTAGGTTTACAAAAGGTTCAGTCATAATGGCTACGCAGAATTCACTGCCATGCAGTGTGTCTGCGTAGCTGACCGATGGCTTGGTCACGGCGGGTGCTGGGACAACCTTGGCTCGTTTCCTGTCGCCCCTGGGCGAAAAGGTCTCGTCCATTCTAGCCCTTTTAGGCTGAGTGGTAGCCTGCTCAGAGGCGACAGGACCCGTGTGCCTCTGCTTCCCTTTACCCGCTCGCTTGCCCCTTGGTCTGGGAGCAGCGCTGTGAAGTGGGCCCTACGTAATCCTGTGGCCCATAAATAAATGTAAATATTTTCCAAAGTATTAGGTTTTTTGGTTTGATTTATAGCCGGAACCGATTTTTTTATGAGTTACTGTAGATGTTAATGATAAAATTGGGGCTCCGTCAACCGGTTCATCTTATTTTCATTACTGAGAATCGCAGGCATTTGGTTGTGTGGCCCATACTTTTTTGCCAATAATTCTTGAACTATTGCGTCACAAATGATTTCAATATACAAATATGAAGTCTTTTATCCATCACTGAACGAATCTCTCGGAGTTTTCATCCTACGATTAAGGGCCACACATCCAAATGTACATGGTATGTTTGGATCATACCACTTGGCAACCATTAGACAAAGTATTGGCCTGTTTAGTGTTATTAACCCCTGACAAAAACATCTGTGTGTCTGTCTGTGGCATCATAGGTTTTTGTTTGAAAGCTGACATAATCAAGATGGTTCTTAGCTATCTAATTAAAATTGGTTCGGACCTTTAAAAATTATATAATTATAAGTGTTGAATGTCGGGGGTTGATACAACATTTTTTATGTGTATTGTGTTACATTAGCAAGAATAGTCCATAATAGCCATATCAATGCAAGAAAAAAATGATATTTTATTTTCCAGTGGAACAGGAACCGTCTCACACCCAAATTGAAAAATGTCTAAAGAAAAAATGGAATGGACTTCCACAAGACAACATTAATCCATTATTGAACAGAGTTGTAAATACAGTTGTTGATCTGTCTGCGCATACTTAGCTGGAAGTCATCTCAATTGATTTAATGCTACCTTTCCTTTAAAGCAGTTGCTTTACTCCGAAAGAAGTAAGGGACCTAATTTATAAAGTTATTGATATTTGGTACCTGAACGTAGTCTTGTCTAATAATTTTTTGTATAAAACATCATTTTCAGTGAGAGAATAGTATTAACAAATCATGGCAGTGATATTGTTTGTTATCCCATAATTATAAAATTTCCAGTCTTTTTTCTACAAGACTGATAAATTAAGTATTTTAATTTATTAAATGTTAATAAGTAATTTTGAAATGTGTTAAGATTGTTAAGTAAATGTAATATATGTTTTCTTTATTTTAAAATAAAAATATTTAAAATTGATTTATTGTTTATTGGAAATCATTTTATATCACTAAAATTATAAATTAATTACTTATGTTAAAGTATTACATGGGCCAAACTGTGCTCTGGTCAGAAGTGTTCAGATCTGGAGTATCATTGAGATCATCAAGGCTATCAGGTTCTAATTCATTATTGTTTCTGGCTGGTGAATATGAAGTCCTTAATTCTTCTTCTTCATCTTCATCATGAGATTCCTCAGACTCATCTGATTCATCATTGCCTGGAATAAAAGTGCAGGAACATTTACACTATTAGTTATTTTGAGTCAACAGTTTGATTAACGAACTTTCTGCAAAGGACTTTTTTCCTATGGGAATGTGGGAAAATTATGTAGCCTCTATTATTCTTAGACATTAGCATTACTGCAAAGTTTCATCTATTCCATAGTTTTATGTGAAAGAGTAATAAACATCAATTCAATCATCATCACAAAGCTCAAAGTCTCAATTTTATGATGTTATACACACATTGGAATCCCAGACATCCTTAGTTATGAGGAAAGAATTTGCATAGGCATATTTATCTATCTATTTTGTATTGTATTACACAAAAATTACACTAGATCAGTCACACTCCTATCCATATAGACACAACAGTAACTAAACAATAAACTGGTATTTTTAATATTAGGAGGAAAGATACACTACAATTGTTGATCAGAGGGTCATGTTAGGACCCTTAAGATGACTCTCTGACCAGAATTGGTCGTTCTGCGAGTTGCTGTCAACCGTACAAGATAAACAGATAAGTACCTTCTTCTTCATCAGTATCTGCTTCTTCTTCCATTGGCTCGGGATCAGTTTTACCGAGAGGAGCCCGTTTCGTGTACTGTTGGCCTATCGAATTCAACTGAAACAACAATTTGGATACAAAAATATTTATTTCCTTTTACATATTTGAAGAGGTTAGATTAATGCAAAATTTCACACTATCTGAAACTAAATAGATTTTTAAGATGCAGTGATATGAATCGGGTTCGCTGATTATTGAAAAGTGGTTCACTACAAGCGAAATTATCAAGAACTGTAAAAACATACCCATTGTTGGTTAGCCTGTTCTAATGCAGTCAATTCAGCTTCCTCGTCGCACGGACTGTCTGCGTTAAACCATTTTGGATCTATCAGACGTGGAGTCAGTACAGGAAACGGAATGTTCATAGTTTTCGCGAAAATATTTCCACTGATAGTCCTTAATTTGTTTTTGTTTCATAACCAACTTTTTTTTTTTTGATAGTGGCAATGGCAACCGTCCGACAGGACATTACTGCCAGTGTCGAGTCGATTATTGTTATAAAAAATACAGAGCATATCAGAACTAAATGCAGAACTTTCCTGAGTGGCTTTTAAGTTCCCAGAGTCTAATATTGTTTACAGTGTTGCCACCTTGGATTTCTTTAAGGCGCTAGGTCAAGAGTAAAATTTCGCCAGATTTCAGAAATTTGGATTAAGAGAAAACCACCAAATTCCGCTTAATTCATAGCATTTAAATATCAGAGTAAAGAAACCCTTATTTAAATTAAAAATGAATGAATATGTATGAGATGCAAAAAAATTGTCGTATCCGACATTCGTTCTAATTAATTAATTACACTTAACACGCATTTTTTAAATTTCGTGTATGTTTACCTGAGTGCTATAAAGAGAGTAGGCAAAGAACAATGAAATTTCGGAACAGTAGGGTAATACCTAGATGTCGTCCTAGCGTATACCCGACAGGGACAATGATAAATTAATCTTACTAAATTGAGAAGGCTCAAAAGACTAATACGTCCTCGACATCTCATGTCTATATACTTTAGTCGTATTATATCCGAGACGTCATGATTACGTCAGTTTCAGTACAATTTTTGACAGGTGTGGTGACAAACAAAAAAGCATATTCACGCTGAGGGACAGAAGATTTGACATTGTATCTTGTTCCCACTTGTGGTACCTATTGTCTATCTATGCTTACATCTTTGTCACTCATGTGTGTGTGAGTCCCTCTATTCTATTATTTCTCTATGAGGATTTCCCTCTCAAAAATGTGTTGCCAGACTCCGTATTGAAAAACCGCTAAAAACCACTAAAAAAAATAAAAACGCCATACAAGGAAAAAAATCCACTAGAAGTCTTGAAAAAGCACCAGTTCTGGTGGGAAAACCACCAAGGTGGCAACACTGATTGTTTATGTGGCAAAAAGAATGAACGAAAGATGATATGTCATTTGGCAATGACTTTTTTTTTGAAGATTTATGGCCTTTTGCAATGAGCAATGACAAAAATGAATGAATGAAAAAAATAAAAATACTGTGATACCAGTCAACAAAAATTTACCCGATTTGAATGAAAAAATTTGTTCAAGTGAAACTGTTAAAAAATTAAAGACTCACGCGCCCGTGTCTTTCACATATAAGATGCGAGCCGAGTTTGATTTCCTCCGTTTGCCACAGGAGTTTTGGACGTTTCTTAGGTACCTTACGTATGTATCTACCTATGAAACGTTTTTGCAAAATTGGTAAGTTTTAGATTTAAATTTTTAATCTTTTACCTACCTATCTATTATAGATCTCGGAACTATAGATGTGTGTTTAAGATTTTTGGTGTGTAATTTGCAAGTAATTTGAAAAACTGCATCATAAACTTATCATATCTAAATTAATATTATATAGATACTTAGGTATATGTGCACATTCTGTCATAAACAGTCAACTGTCACAAAGTTTGGTCTTATTGCAAAAATTGCTGTTTAGTATTATGGTCGCCGCATTTTACTTAATTAACTATAGATACGCCCTTCTGTATCCATATGTTTTGAGTATGCAAAAAAGTGTATTTTGTTTTGTTCCCTGTCTTATCTTCTGTTAGGTATAAATAACGGTGCGTTAGTCTTGCTCAAACCGGAAGCTTTTAAATGAGTTTAAATTAGTTAGCGAATAAACTTTAGGGAGTGATTCTCCTCATGAAACTGAACTACTTCCCCGAAGGAAAAAAAATAACTTCTCAATCAGCTGATTGTTTAATACAACCGAGGGACGAAATTTTCTGTTTTAATATTTTAAAATATTTCGAAATATGTTCCTTTGGAGGGGAGATTCACATCCTTAATTTTCACTAACATTATGTCGTTGTACTTTACCGAGACTATCTGCTTACGGTACATAACGCATAAACCTTTTCCTCCTTTTTCTTTGATAACGCATAAGTATAAAAGTTATATTCGTTATCAAAGTGGTATACGGTTGCACCAAGGAAATCGTCGCTATTTTAAACGAAATAAAAGCGACGTCAAGGTCAACTTGTATAGCTTGACATGCTATCGTGCGTATACATTACTAACTTTGTATGTCTTCGTGTTATCGGAATCGTAAACAGAAATTTAACGAGCGTTTGTTCATTGGCATTTCCGTAAACATAACGAGATGTGCAGCTAGAATAGCTCATTTCATGACAGCAAATTAATTAGTTTTGTCCTTTCATCCGTGAAATTAAATTCACTAGGCTAGGAACAGTTATAACAAGAATGTGTTCGTATCCTCTAAAATTAAATATTATTTTGTTATGGGTATGTCATCTCTCGATTAAATATTGTATTTGAACATAGCTAGGTATCGTTTTAATTATAATAAGATAATTCACTTAAAAGTTATTACACTTCTAGTTTCAAACGGCAACATCCATGTCATTAATGAATCAAAATCAACGATCGTACTTCCTGGATAACAGTGGAAGTGGAAATGAAGAGGTAGCCGATTATATTATTTCCAAAGGATATTTAGCAAATGAAAAAGACCTACCTAAGACATCTATTGTGAAAAACGTCGGTAAGTCTCTGAAGTACAGAGGCCAGCGCATCAGGCTACTCCATTTTCGTTGCTTATCGCAACAGCACAGAATGCACACGTGTGGTAACCTGATGTGCGGCTCTCCGTACCTACAAAGTAATAATAGAAATGTTACTACTATAAGTGATTGTTAAATACACTACCTACTTGCTTTATTTCTATTTAATTGTAACGCAGGTTTTTTCACTAGAGGCACTTTCCATGTACACCATATTACTCTAAATGCCATTTCTATCTTACTTACTCCGCACTCAGCTATATATGTAATGTATCTTTAAACCCAGTAGCAGCAGCAGCAAGCGAACATCAATTTGCTATTTTTTAAAATATTCTAAAAAGAAAATTAAATATGGGGTTAGCGAAACTTTAGAGTTTAGAGGGTGATTCTACCAATTAAAACTGAATAACTCTCTCCAAGGGATCTACAAAAAATATTTTAAAAAAATATCGACTCCTCGTTGCAAGGACAGTCAGCTCAATGATAACGTTGTATGAAGAGGCATTAAAATGCCGGCCTCTGTTCTTTGGGAAAAGTTGTTCAGTTTAGTGGGCTGATGCACATAGTTATTTTTGCTTACTAATTTAAAATCACCTGATGTAAAGAAACAAATCCCTACTAATCCCTACTATAATATTATAAATGCGAAAGTAACTCTGTCTGTCTGTCTGTCTGTCTGTTACCTTTTCACGCCTAAACCGCTGAACCGATTTTGATGAATTTTGGTACAGAGATAGATTAGAGCCTGGGAAAGGACATAGGCTACATTTTATCCCACAGTTGGGCACGATATAACCTGTAGTCCACGCGGGCGGAGCCGCGGGCGGAAAGCTAGTATATATATAAATATAAAAATTGGCTACCGGAATTTTGTGACACTGCGATTGTCATGTCCTATTATTTAAGAAATAGAATATTCTACTAACGTAAATTATTAGATTTACTAGTTATGATTTACGAAACATGATTTTTATACCATTGCAATTAAAACATAACTGGATTTCAGACAATGATGTTACCTATATACTTTCAAGACTATCGGACGAGGAGTTGATTAAATTATTATATGATCAACCTAAGAAAAGTGTTTATAACTTAAACGACATAGTAAAGGCCGTTGACTCAAAATCTTTCAAAGACGATAAAATTCCACAAAACATATTAAATATGGCACAGAAAAAACATCGAGATTATTTTGATAACTCTAATTACAAAACCAAGTTTCGTACTGAAACAGACAAACCACAAGAAGCATATTTTCGTTTAGATGAAAAAAGAGTGGATCCATTTAACATGAGAGCTGAAGCCGATCCTAATTATGCAGCTCTACAAAAACTGAATAATTTATTGAATAGTCGGCCTCAGGACGAAACTGGTAACAGTGACGAGGATGATGAGAAGAGGGAGTTGCTTTTTGATGTTCTCGTAGCACAGTTAAAAGCTCTCTGCTGCAAGAGAAGCAAATCTTCCAAAAATCGGGATGCAAAAAAACAATCTATTAAACCAAAAATTAATGAAATCCTTCAACAAGAACCAGTTTTTCCAAAGGTCTATACTCCAGAAGTGAAATCGGTACAGTCAAAATTAGATGCCGCATCAAGTGAATATATGTTTTTAATAATTAACGACGAAATAAAAGGCAATGGCAGTGATGAATTAATATCAGTGGATCCCGAAAGCCTTGAGAAAAACAGCAGTGTTCTTTTACTTGGACCGATTACTACTCCTTTATCAAACGGCCAATTGAAGACAGTCGTAAGTAGCTTTCTTCTATCTCTCTTCCTAAAGCAAGTATTAGCAACAATGGGTTTCAACTTCATGTTTATTTACAGATGACTCGTATTTCAAATGAATTGGCAAAACCGGATTACTTGCCTCTTTTACAACAAATATCAGATGGCACCTTAAGTGGAAGCAATATAAGATTAATGAAAAGCTTAGTTACGGGTCCCGAGACAAGACGCTACATAAAACCACATAGGTGCAATCATCAAGCACCTCTGTCCAAAATATATGGTGGGCCAAAGTGGTTAATTTGTACTGGATACCTAAATCTCAACGTACCAAGTCTATACGATTAAACTCATGATTAATTTTGTTTTGTTTTTTATTTGACAAAAAAATCAAAACTCTACGCCTATTCGCAAAGGTGCAGAATCTCCTTCATCCAATCTTTATGAAAAAAAAGGGTGAATTCATCTAAAAACTAGCTCTCCGCTCGCAGTTTCACCCGCATGGAATTTTGGTTAATGCCAATCCTGGAGCCTATATATCCGTACAGACGATATAGTTACTTAATAACATGAAACTGAAATACCTGAAACATGCGATATTTTACTGTAAAATTCAAAGGATCTCCCAGTTTCTACAATCAGTCTGAAAAAAATGCCATGTTTTAGAATTTTCTAGTTATTATTTAAGGGGGTTTTACCATAGAAAACATAATTTCTTTATTTCACACAATTTTAAAAAATGCGATCGCTTTACAAAATGTTGACCACATTATGCGCTGTAGATGAAGAAGATCTTCAAAGTCATTATTTATACTAAGTGTGTGTAACTCTTTTTTCATATTATAAATAATACTCATGTTTTAAAGTATTAGTCAGAAAATAAGTACTCTAAAAAAAAGAAAATTAAAACTGAAATTGGTTTCGAGTGTGTAGGTACCGTATGTAGAATGGGGGTCGAGATTTAGGCCCATTATTAAAACTAAAATAGTGAAATCGTTTCATAACTATTCAGTAACAGTTAAGAAAAACATGTTTTATTCCTGTAAGTATTACAGGTACTTTAAGAGATACTCTAATAAACCACTGATGATTTTCGCATGGGCAACCTCGGATAAAACAACTTTATTTTCGTGTCGCGTGACCGATACCGAAATCATGTTCGAATATGTAAGAAGTTTTAATGTAACACAATAAATGGTTGGTTTTTGCGATACCAATAATTACCATAGTCATTAAAAGCTTTCCGTCTGCGACTTCGGTTGCGTGAAAAAGTAGCAGACATTCTTGGGGATTCCAACTATCTTGTGCATAAAATCTGATCGATCCGTCCCGCCATTACGACGTGATGGAAGGACAAACAAACAAACACACTTCTAACATATAAAACAAATTGCTCATGTACTATCACGTTCATATATGGAGGCATAGTCAATACAAAACGCAGAAAACAAGTCGCTTGCAGCTGCTCGTGTAGTCACACATGGACACAAATGACGTATACCGCATACCCCACTACGTTTGTTGCTCTGATAACAAGCATAACTTCACGAGCCAAAGCATAAGCTTTGGTGGCGCAGCGGTAACACCGTCTGCCTGCTGTAGCAAGGCGCGGGTTTGAGCCCAACTGTCGCCTAATAGCTACGAAGTATTGTTGGATATGTTTTGGTTTTCAAACATTTTTATAGTCATAGACCATACAAAAATTGAATGCAATGAAGTTAGTTTAGATTCATTCGGTTCGGTGTTCATGAGCAACCTGTTTGTCATTGCTAGATCATTAGCGAAGGTGCTCGTGTGTTCTTACCGTATCGGCAGTTTACTGAGATTTCTTTTTTCGACATGCATACAAATACATAAGTTTACAGGAGAGACAGCGTATTGTTGTGCTGCACAATATAGGATATAATATATGCCAAATTGCTAATGAGACTGGTCTTACTGTGAGTATTTTAATGTTTACTTAACACTGTTTTTAAATTTATAATTTATTTTGAGAACGTAAACATGTCATCTAAATGGTTAGCTTAACTATTGTAATGCATTTTATTAGTGGTGCATAGTTTTTGTTCCTTATTATATTAATCTTGTTATTTTGGTTTTAGTGGAGGACCGTGCAATGTTCGGTGAATCGTTACGGAATGAGGGTAACGTGTAATCTCGGCCGCGCAGTGGACGCTCGCGACTTATCAATGAATCACAGCGTATGATGCAAAAGTATGAAAATAATGGATTCATACGGAAGATAAATGGAGTTCATCGATTCTAAGGCTTAACAAGTTGAATTAAATATTGTTATGTGTAACATTGTGATATTTACTTATCTATAACTTATTCTTTTGTTATTATAAACTATAATATCTACTGCCTTGTATTGCAAGCTGAATATTAATTTTTGTTGAGGTTTAGCTTCAATACTCTTTTCTTCACGAAAACGAATTCTTAAGCTATAACATTAATAAAACTGTTAAGTGATCAAGTTGCAGAAAAAAAATGTGATGAAGTTAGTAGGAAATAAAATTACCTAGTCGAATTTCATATTTGTTTTATTCAAATACTTTATCAGTGATACAATAATGTAACATTATTATTATTAATGTAATATTATGTGTAAAAATAGTTGTTAATGCTTTAATAAACAAAAATAAATTACTTGGCTGGGATTAGAACCCGTGAACCTTTCTCCCTGCTAGGACAGAGCTTATCCGCTGGACCATACATAACGCTAGTAAGATCGACAAAATAAAGATACACTACGTCATGTTTACATTACCGATTGTTTGATATGACTCATCAGCAGCGGTGAGTGGAGGACAGTGCAATGTTGGGTGAATGCGTCCTACAAAAACTTCACTGAGGAGTCAATAGATGTCGCTAAGCAAAATAATGTTGTTAGAGGAGGCTACAAGCTTGTGTGCGTGAGAAATCGGTGTGAACTATGTTCAGAGGAACATAGTCCCTGTTGCAACGCGCTAAGTGGTTTAACTATGTATATATATTCTTTATTGCACAAACACAGTAGAAAAATTTCACATAAAAAAATGACTCCATTAAAGAACGCCACTGTTCCTACATCCTTACTTATTACTTAATATTATAAATGCGAAAGTAACTCTGTCTGTCCGTCTTTCACGCCTAAACTACTGAACCAATTTTGATGAAATTTGATACAGAGATGGTTTAGAGCCTGGAAAAGGACATAGAATACATTTTATCTCACAGTTGAGCCCGATATAACCTGTACTCCACGCGGCCGGAGCCGCGGTGGAAAGCTAATAAAGAATAAATACAATACAAGTCGAGTTTGTTCAAACACTTATAACTCGAGTACGGCTGGACCGATTATCATGGTTTTTTATTTTTTTGTACTTGTCTCCGTCCCGAATAACAGAATAACTATTAAAAACATTGGAAAATTTACGAAAAGATTCCCACGGGAACGAAGTCAAGAGAACTTCATTTTAAAAAATCCAAATAAATTTAGAAAGATAGATTTATTAAAAAAATGTTAACATAAAGGATATATTCAACAGTATGTCAATACAAACAAATTAACAAAAAAAAATTCTATGACTACTCGTCTATCCTAATGCGAAGGTTGCGCTTGTTTTTAATTAATAAAATGGCCTTGGGGCAGTGAGGCCAAGCCGCTTATTAGGGATATCGGCAAAAGGTTAATGGACAGAGGGGGTGATCCGCGCGCCGGGTCTTTCGTCCAAAGACTCTCCATCGCGATTCAACGCGGTAACGCTGCAAGCGTGATGGGGACCTTTGCTCCGGGTGAGACTCGGGCCGGATTTTGACTTGAACTTTTTGTTTCAAATTTAATTTTATTAGTTTTAAGTTTTGACATGTAATTAATTGTATTGTAATAATTATTGACAAATAATTTTTTTTAATTAATTAATTTCTCATATCGTAGATGTTAAGCTACATTAAGAATTCGTTAAGTCGTTTTCCAAAAAACTATTTCTTTGCTTACTTTTTAATCGAGCTATTGATGAAAATGTCAACTCGCACAAATACGAGGTGGCAAATGGAAACAAACACTTCAAGGTTTATGATTATGATGTATTTTATATCCTCCTAATTATAAAACTTTAAACTAATTCAAAAGTTTATTACAGTTATTGTCATATTAATTACATTATATTATATCAAAACTTAAATTATTTAAATCAGTCAAATAAACCGCCCCTTGTCATTCCTGGTGCAAAGGCGCCCATAACACTTGCGGCATTACATTACCACGTTAAATGGCAATGGACAACCTTTGCACCAAGTATGACCCGGAGCGGGGGTCACAACTCTTATTTCTAAGACGCCGCCGACCTACCTCGGCGATGAAAACCTTGGCCTCACTACCCCTACTCCCTGCGGTCTGCACAGCGAAGGGAATAAAAATGTAAGTTTGCCCTAGCGCTGATTTTTCCCTTTTCTTTACTGCCGCATTTTCTGCAGCGGCCCCTGACTCCCTGACCGTATGACTAAGGTTATAAAAACATAAATATATTTTATAACCTTAGAATAATTATATGTAGGACATATAATTTTATAAGTTTATTAAAAGTTTATAACATACCCACATGAAGCAAAAAAAGCGACGGGTCGGTGGTCGCGAAATATTTTATTTCTTACTATGGCGGTCGTGTCATGAAAAAGGTTGAAAAACATTGGTATAGATATACCGATACCGTGTTAACAAGATGTTAACCGAAATTTCATAATTGGCAACTCTGATCTTAGCACACAAAAAAAAAACACTAACATTGGATAAGAGTACCAATTTTTAACGATATTTTGCATGAAAGTTGTAAAATTAAGTTGCACTGAGATAAGATTTAACTACCTACTTACATCAGTGAAAAAACAAATTCTTATTGTGCAAAACTTATTCATATGGTGTAAGTATACCTATTCAATATTATTGCAGTTAACTACCTAACCTCTAATTTACAAAAAGGTGTGTTGACTACGTAGGTACCTAAATTAATCAAAACTAAGTTAGGTTTCAGTGCATCCTCATGAAAAAACGAAAAATCGTTCACGATTCTACCTTAATCAATCAAGACAGCAATGAAGACAATTTTGGAGATGATAATTGTATTCGATGCGGTTGGTTGACGAAGGATCCTCTTTACATCAATTACCATGACGAAGAATGGGGTAAACCAGAACGCGATAGTCAGCGATTATTTGAAATTTTGTGTCTCGAGGGACAACAAGCTGGATTATCCTGGTTAACGATTTTGAAGAAGAGAGAAAACTATAGGAAAGCGTTTTTTAATTTTGATCCTCACAAAATATCAAAGCTGTCTAACCGAGACATTACCAATGGGAGGTTTTCTTTTTGGGTATTAAAAAAAAAAAGTATTTCCCCAGAGCTCTCTAGATGGCGCTGAAATGACTCCGTTACTAGGTGCCAAAGCCAAAAGGCTTGGAGAAAAGCATTGTATCAAATATTCTGAGTTTGTTTTGGCTTTCCAATCATCCTAGTTTTCTCGCGCTTTGTTATAATTCAGTTTTGTTTTTTCGTTGTTTTCGTAAAATCGTCTAAATACGTATGGTAGACGTGATATTGATGTGATATGACTATAACGTTTCGTTTTATGATCTCAAAATTACGTTCAAGTGAATTAATCAAAAATAATTTAACGTTCCGTTCCTTGCAGTAACGTACATAGTTTAGCGCCATCTATTCAGCGACTGGGGAAAAATTTAAAAAAAATAAAAAGAAAATCCCTCATTATCTTAATAATCCTGGTATTGTAAGACATAAAAACAAAATCGAAGCTATTATAAATAATGCAAAATGCGTAGTGAAAATGCAAGAAAATGGAGAAGATTTTGGTAATTACGTGTGGAGTTTTGTGAATAACGAACCCTTAGTAAATAATTGGACTAATCAAGAAGAAATTCCAACAGAAACCAAAGAATCCGTAGCCCTTTCGAAAGCCTTGAAAACAAAAGGATTTAAGTACGTTGGAGCAACTATTTCTTACGCTTTTATGCAAGCTAGTGGTCTTGTAAATGATCATATAATTAATTGTATTGTGAGAAATAATTAAATGCATGTAAAAATTGAAGGAGAAACCTATAAATATATACCTACCCACGCAGCGCGTCCCATCTGCTGTACATATTTCCATAGTCTGTTTAAGTCCTCACGCCTAAACTACCCTACCCTACATATTTGAATGAAACGCTGTATTGATATTATTAATTCATGGATGTACTTAGTTTAGTTAATCAGTTTAGTTCTAGTTAGTCAATTTAAAATTATATTTTGGGAAAATAAATTTGAAAGAGTGGCAGCATTGATGAGACCTAGCTCACAAGGGTAAGCACGTCATAAACTCCAAAAAAATGAAAGACTTGGTCAAGTCTTGTTACCATACCAATACCAGGCCATAGATTAAAAAAAAAACTATGGAAGGTGATTTACGGAATTGTGCCCTTTTGTCAAATTTGTGCTCCTAGGCCACTGCAGATTGGCGAAATCGCCACTTGACAGTACTACAAGTCTGTGTGTGAGTGAGTGATATGTAATTTCCTCAGTGTTGCCTAGTTAGGCGATTTTTTTGCCATTTAGGCTATCTCGGGTGCCTGGGCTACCAAAAAAAGCGGATTAGGCTATCTCAGAATAAAAAAATTGCGATTTTAGGCCACATGAGCCGATTCTTTTAAAGTTTTTTTTTTTAATTCTAATTAATTCCCTTGATATAAGTTTGCTCAAGATACAATTAGAAAATGTTAGAAGTACCGTATATAGATTAAGTTTATTATCAGAATAAGTAGATTTTATTACAATTTTCTTAACTATTATTTAACTTGTATTGTGTTTGTATTTATTTAAATGTGTTTGTTCGGGTTAAATCTGGCAACTGAAGTGTAAAGCAGTTATCCTCAACTGAATGAGCTGAAATTTGACATACATCAGATGACATTTAAATATTATGGAGTCATTGAGCTGATCTGATGATGGAGCCGGAAGGTGGGCGAAGGAACTAGTTTTAAAATTACACAATCCCATCGAGTTTGGGCTAAATAAATTGTTTTGTCGAGCACTTTTGTCGTAGATCAGGTCCAGGGTCGGGTCATTGAGCAGGATGGTGGTCCAAGGAACTCTGAAATAAAACAGCATAAACCCATCGAGTTTGGGCTCGTTTGGTTTGTGTTGATAAGCACTTTCATCGTAGATGATGTCCAGAGTCGGATTATTGAGTCGCAAGGTGGTCAACGGGACTCTGTAATAAAACGACACAATCCTATCGAATTTGGGCTCGTTTGATTTAACTTGACAAGCAGGCCCTGATTAACCCTTAGGCTAATTAGGCTGCAGCCTAGGGCGCGAGGATCGGGGGGGGGGGCTAAAATCGTGCATTCGCATTCACTAATCTAGCATCATTGCATCTACTCTACATACATATATCTTATAATGCGTGAGGTACTTTGCCTTTATGTACGGTCAGCTTAAAAAATAGTTTGCCATTCTAAGGTTGAATGTCATGCAGATTAAAGGATAACATTGGTTTCGCTTGCAGATCGATCTGAAAACTTTTATAGGTTGTATGAACCATGTTAAAATTTTCAAACTACTACTCTGCTCACTTACTACTTTTTAGGCCATCTGTAACACACCTGCCGGGGGCGCGTCCTCGTAATTAGCCTAGGGCGGTCAGTACTCTTGATCAGTCGCTGTTGACAAGCACTTTCATCGTAAGTAATGTTCAGGGTTTGATAAAAAAACACAACCTGAGTTTGGGCTCCATTGAAATGACAGGTAGACGACCATGATAAATGATGACGCATTAAATGAAATAAACAGACTCAGAAATTTGTTCAGGGATAACTAAAAAAACAATAAATTAATAGGTAGTTAAAAACCATTTAAAAAAAGCTCTCTTATTTAAGTGCTCCAAAAAGAAGAAAATAAACTTATACATTATATCAAACTATCAATTTATTTTTATGATACCTGTATTGTAATTCGGACGAAGTTTGACATTGATGACTCCATTCATAGTATGAAATTAAGTAGCCCATTTGGGCTACCTGACTTTCAATTAGGCGATTTTAGGTTACTTGACAGAAAAAAAAATTAGGCTACTTTGCGCCAAATTTTTGGCGATTTGGACCCAAAAAGACTTGGCAACATTGAATTTCCTTATACGAGTAGTTGTATGTCTATGATACGAGTCGGATTGAGCGAAGCAGCAAGCAGTCAGCTCTTTCATTTTGTCGGTTCTCATAACCTGAACCACACGTTTATTTTGTAATACCAAGTAATACCTACACCCATTTACAATGGCCGAACCACGTGAAAGAACTTTCATCATGGTTAAACCCGACGGAGTACAACGTGGAATCGTCGGTAATATCATTGAACGCTTTGAAAAGAAAGGATTCAAGCTGGTTGCATTGAAACTGGTGTGGGCACCTGAAGAGCTGCTAAAACAACACTACAGCGACCTCGCCACTCGTCCTTTCTTCCCGGGTCTAGTGAAATACATGAGCTCCGGACCAGTTGTTCCCATGGTTTGGGAAGGCCTTAATGCGGTTAAAACAGGACGACAGATGCTTGGCGCGACAAACCCTGCCGATTCGCTACCCGGCACTATTCGCGGAGACCTCTGCATCCAAGTAGGCCGCAACATCATCCACGGCTCGGACAGCGTGGAGTCTGCAAAGAAAGAAATCTCTCTCTGGTTCAGCGAAAAAGAAGTCGTCGGCTGGACCCCAGCTAATGAGGGCTGGATCTATGAAGAAAACTAACCTAGTTGTAAGTTCTAAACAAATTCCAATTAAATAAAATGTAAAATTTTTTTTTTCTTTGTTGGTCCCTTTATTACCCGGGAAAGTGTGTAACACTGTCTATGATTAAACCATATTCAAGAGTTGTTGTTGGATCAGTTATAGGTACATAATTGTACTACTTTTAGAGTTTATCAAGATTAGAATGTCTAAACGAAATATCTATTCTCATGTATCTCAATTATAAAAAGGGTATTCCCCAAGACATCTACAATAGAGTTATCAAAGCCAGTACTGCTATAACAGAACAGACCCTAATTGACAAACTATCATACCTAGGAGTGACATTAGTCAAATTCGTGATACATGTTATGTATCTACAGTCAAGAGAGAATAAAAATGTAAAATAAGTATTAAAAATATAAATTATAATAAGACAAGGGCACGGACATCAAGTCCGTGGATGCAAAATTATGTGTTAATAATAAAATAAAAATAAGTAGGTACCTACAGTCAAAGGGTAATTATTCACAATGTACATATTTTAATTGTGAATAACCTCCCTTAGTGTTTGGAAGAGCGTGTGCCATAGGTAATTAAAACTACAATCTAAATAACCCTCCTTTTTGCTTTGCCGTAGTCAGGTATAATAAAAAAAAAATCAAACTAAAATTAAAAAAACAAATCAATCGGACCTGTGAAAGTTAGACTCTTTTGTTAAGTAGGAAGTGAGCTGATGATCTTCAAAAGCCTGAGCAGATCATAACTAAGAACCATCTGATCATGTAAGCTTTCAAACAAGAACCGCATCAAAATCTGTCTACTCATTTCGTTAATGAGCTACGATGCCACACATTCAGATCCACAAAACAAGTCAAACTTATAACACCCCTCTTTTATCATTGGGAGTTAAAAAATAACTTAACATAAACACACCGAACCTCTATCTGACAATTGAAACCCTTTTCCATAGTTTTGTTGGTGAATCATTGGGCTAATAAGTTTATTTGGGCAGTGCCGAAAATAAGCTAATCTTGGCACTGCCTCAAAAAAATCCTTATAGCTCATTAATGGGAGGGAGACAAATTGTTTTTCATTTCTCATACTCGGAAAGTAAGTGTTATTTTGATCTGATTATTGGGTGGAAAATGCTGCTTCCCTCCAGGGCCGGAATGAACTATAATAATAGAACTGCTGTCAGCTGTGAAGTTTTATGTAAAAAAAAAAATTTTCAAAAAAATGCTGCGGCTATGTGAGTTTCTAAACAGCCAGTAGTGGTGTAACTTAGCGTAAACTTCTTTGAGCGGAATAAGCCGCAACAATTACGCGGTGTGAGTTCCATAGTTAAAAGAGCATCGAACCTCTGTGGCATGCCTAAAGTTGCAAGTACATAAAAAGTCGCGTTTTTAATGTACACGTATGAAACGTATGCCAATCGACAGAAAAAATAATTACAAACAACAAATACTGATTGACAAAATGTCGTAAGTGATATACTTTCTGAGTAATTACAGTTTGAAAATGTAAAATATAATTAAAAGAAAATCAATATTTAAACTGATTTAAAAGTCCATTGTCATCATTTTAAAGCATCCCACGCCACGACTAACATTAAATTGGATTCCTGTTATACTAAAATAATAGGAAATGCAAAACAAAATATGTAAAACATGTTTTTGGTGAAATCCACATCAAATGGGTCATCCATCAGGAAAAATACCACGTTAATGCGGCGCGAAGGGTGCAGGGTGAAAGGAAGGGACCAACCACAGGGTTGTTCTTTACCAGTCATTTTGTCACTCACTGTCACCGTGATCTTTATCAATAAAAAAGCAACTCATACTCATTGGTGTGCTTTTGACTACAATCTTGCCCTAGACCTTCTACGGTTGGACGAGCTTACAGTCTAGCGTTAAAAATAAGGTTGAAAGTCACTACGTTAACTTAAATACAGAGATATTGCTCGACTGGAACCGTTTCCCGTGCCGCTGGTACGCCGCTTCTCGCGCCGCTGGTACGCTATTTCCCACGCCGCCGCGCGCGGCCATCGCGAAGGTTCCGGGATCCGAACAAACATCACTTTATGATTTTGAGACTTACCTCAGTTTGGTTAGGACACTGTTTTGACTTCGTATCAATGACAACATAAGAACTAAGAACAACATCATATTTGTGATCGCGGATGGCGTACGATAGGGCGAGCAGTACTAATTCCGCAGAAGAAACACTGCGACCCTGGCGGGCCTAAGTTTCTTGACATCGCGTAAATGCCAATAATAAAAGATAAAACAGCTAATGTTAATAAAAAAAACAAAAACTTCACAAAAGATAACAACTTAAACTTCTTCTACAGCAACGAGAACGCTTGTGCACGGTGCAAGTCACGGTGACAAACTGACTGACTTGACCTGCCCGTCTAACATAAGCGCGGTGACAAAGCTTCTCTACGCATGCTGTCTCATTAATTCTTTATTAAAAGGAACATGACAGCATGCGTACAGATGCTTAAAAAACATGACAATATCCAAAGCTTCTCTCATGCTAACCTCCTAGTGCGGTAAACAGCCCTGTGGTTCATAGACAGTGGTGAAGAGGGGGACGGGAAGAGATGCAGCTCGTGACACTTATCACGAGCCGCATCTCTTCGCACCGCATTATTTCTATGGTATTTTTTAAGTACTGATGGATGACTCAAGCTTGTAACGATTTTGTTTCATATTGATTTCACCTACAACATATTTAACATATTTTTTTGCATTTTATCCTGTTTTACGAGAATTCTTTTTTGCATTTAGTATTACGGGAATCCAATTTAATGCTAGCCGTGGCGCGGGATGCTTTAAAATGATGATAATGGACTTTTAAATCAGTTTAAACGATGATTTTCTTTTATTTATATTTTACATTTTCAAACTGAAATTACTCAGAAAGTATATCACTTACGACATTTTATCAATCAGTATTTGTTGTTTGTAATTATTTTCTCTGTCGATTGGCATATTTTTCATACGTGTACATTAAAGACACGACTTTTTATGTACTTGCAACTTTAGGCAAGCCAGGCTTCATACAAAAATGTTCGAACCCCTTTAAAAAGTCGACATAAATTGACGGGATACTAATCTGTTATGTATCTGTGACGGAATTCAAAAAAATAGGTACTTACTACTAAGCATTATTATATATATTTATTATCAATAACTAGTTTAGATACTAGTTTTATTTTCCTCATATTCGAAATGAAAAGTAGAGTGTTTAACACGGGTAAAAGAATCAATTCCTACTCGGACTATAGCCGCCCGAGTTGATTCTTTCCACCCTCGATTAACAATCTACTATTCTTTGGTGACTGATTTTCTATCAGTACCTACTTTATTTGTCACCCAAGAATTTAAAATCGAGATCTGACCGAAATAAGGCACGCCTACTAAATGGGCATAAGTGTCAACATCTGTAAAAAAAAAGAATTTATGTTAGGAAGACAAATTAAACCACTTTTGTTTCTAGACAAATTTTTACTAATTATTAATTAGAAGTTAAAATTAAACTCAAACATCACAGACTGGTGGCTAAATTCGAAATTAGTAAAGAAATCAGGTCGCCTAGATGCAAATCGTGAAACAGCTTAGCACCGAGTCTTTTAAGACTAAGTAATTCGACCTTACCTAACACGAATCTGATGTGCCACAGCTATTTCCCCCTCATTCACCCGCTCTCCTCCGAAAATATGTCCCAAATCGCAATTTTTTTCCGAAGAACAAGGTCTATGAAAAAACTGTACAGAGTAGAAAAACACATTTTTTAAATGAAGACTATCTTGTTTATAAAAACTGATAAGATTTCTTGCTAGTAGTAAACGAAAAATACAGGCTGCAGACAGCTTAGCAAAAACTAAAACCCTGGACTCGGACAAGTGGAATTTTTTTCCGAAAAATTTTCGTTTTTTTAAAATTTTCGTTTATTTAATATTTTCTGCTTACATTTTTTATTACTTAAACGAATACACTCCATTTTGCAATAAAAACAATCATAACAACGTAAAACACAAAAACCAGCAAATCGCACTCCGAAAGCAGCGCGGCGCGGGGGGATCGCGCGCGGTGCGCGGTTGCGATACGTTGTGCGTAGCGCCAAAGTAGGTAAATAATGAAAACTCTCACAGGGAAAAAATAATTACTTATAGCTGATGATAGTAATGGGTAGATGCCACCATTTAAGTATTTGCTAAGCTGTCTTTCATACCCTGTATAGACAACGAAACTCGATTTAGTTTACTAAAATAAAGACGCACGTTGTAGAGAATTTAATGTAGATTGTTTTCTACTCTAGACAGTTTTTCTATAACTTTTACTATATTTTTTTAAAAAGGCAAAACTGCGATTTTGGACATATTTTAGGGGGAAGGGGAAATCTCGGTGGCACCGTGCAGATTAGTCAAAAAAAACTTGTTTCCAAACTGTTTCATGATTTGCATCTAGGCGACCTAATGCCGCCAGTCTGTCACACTGATGCAGTATTTTTGGATGAGTTGCACTTACATGAAAACAATTTTGCAGTCAACATTTATATTAACTTAAAATGTATTAGGATTAATCAAGAAATGAGCTTAATGAGAACATGTGTAAGGACACCCCATCCATCAATTGATTTATAAATAAATCTATAATAATTAAGATATGCTAGATTACTAAATCACATGGGCATCTAGTTGTATCGTGTCTGCATTACTATTTACAAGAGAATGAAAAATATACAACAGATGATTTCACAATTTTTTAAAACAAATTTAACAAACATCCAATCCTCGCCACAGCCAATTATGATTTAAATGAATGCATAAATTAAAGTTCAACCTCTAACCATTACATTTAACACTTATTCATTATTAAGTATGTATTTAAAAATCTAGTCATGATTTTCTTTTTTTTTTTCAAAATATTAAAAATTCTTAGTTTCTGCATAAGCAAGCATTTTGTATGTAAATAAAAATGCAATTAAACTTATCTAACACCATAATTATGTTTTCATTAAGGTACTTTGATAGTTCGTGAATTTCTTCTGTACATTAATTTGCAGTATTAGCTGTGGGAAAGCTGCTGACACATCATCTGAGTTTCTTGGGACTTGTCTTCTTTAACTTGTTGAGTTGGTAGGGCTAAACTTATTCAACGTGTACTTATTCAGTCCGTATCATTCGACAATGGTGGGGATGATGCGAATTATGTTAACTCAAAAGAAATGCTAGGTTCAGAGAGCTTGTTCTCCATGATGTTCTACTTCGACTGCTGGCTGCGTGTTCTGTTCGGAAGCTTGACCCACTTGCTGCTGTTCTTGTTGGTTTTGCTGTATTCTTGAAGGAAGCGGCGCCGTTTGACCTGCAAAAAAACAAAAACATTGGCGTACTGGCTTCTTGACATTCCATGGCCGATGCGATAAAGCAGAGTCGACACTCAATGTAGAAGTAGATCTGATTAGTAAAACATAACTTTACACATAACTCTACTCTGTCTGTCTGTTACGCTTTTACGACTACAGAACAGAGATAAACTAGAGCTTGGAAAATAACATAGGCTACCTTTTATCGTGAAAAAAGGCTTGAAGGAGTCATTGTAAAACCATGACACTTTATATTTAGGCACTTGATAAGAAATAAATATATATTTGTGTTAGCGTTTTCGACCTGTGTGGGGCTGTATCATAGAAAAAATGCTGCCCAAAGTAACTGCTTCACGCGAACAAAGTCGCGGACAAAAGCTAGTAGGTATAGCATACATTCTAACTATACTAGTCATCCGTGCAAAACATTAGTTTTTGCAAATTAGTTCCGGTCTTGAATGTCTTAGGACTTTGCATCATAACAATAACATAAGAGTAATTAATTGACTTATCAATAATATAATAATTAACATATCGTTTATCATGTAATTCATGATTTGAAGATGATTATTAAGCGATGGGTAAGAAGTAAAACTAGGACTAGTTTTTTCTCAGTTTTAAATATTTTTTGCCAAATACGACCATGTGGCAAAAACACTTAATAAATACAACAGAAACTTTCCGAAATATCCCAAACATTTTAATTAAGAGGAGCGTCTCAGTTTGGACTAGCGTCTCAGTTGTTCTTCATGCTGTCTCGATGTCGACCGCCTCAGACTTGTGCGAAAGGGACAATTGCAGCTTTGCGGCAAAATGCCGAGTTTTATTTCCAAAATTATGAGTTTAGGCGTCAATGAATTCCTACCACAAAAACTTAATGAAATCGTCCCTATCGATTCGTAAGCGTATAATAGAGGTTCGTACGTTTTGTTTTTTCCAAAATTGTTCTTAGTTTTTCAACAGTCACCTCTTAAATATTGAGAATTCTTTTGGCGAAAAATGCTGACTTTTAGTCTTAAATATCTTTTCGTCTACTAAAAGATCACAAAAATCAAAACGTACGGACCTAGTTTCTGGTGTTTTGATACTATACCAAAATTTCACAGGGATCCGTTGACGTTTAGGGGATGGAATCCATTGACGCCGTTTGTATAGGGAAAAAACATTGAGACGATCCTCTTAACAACGATGTTATGCTCTCATACATATTATTACTATAATCAAGTAATAATACATACAAGGTGTAAGGGACAGCTTAGCAAATATCAAAACCTATGCTATCGTTTCAATTCAACATAACACAGAATGTTGGACTAGTATTCTTGACAATACCACGAATAGCGAAGAAATGCAGGTTTTTCTACATTACTTGAAAGACAATGGCTACAATCTTTGGCAGATATAATAAGTTGTCCTAGCAACTATAATTTGCGCACAAAAATTGTTCATTAGACATTTTGCCCTGTTAGACGTTTTGCTACTAAGGTCCGTATTACAGAACGCCACTCAAAATCTTATCTATACTTAAGTAGCAGTCGTCTTTGTCATTATGATAGTGAGAGAAAGAGACAATCAATGCTTAAGTATAGATCAAGACCTGTAATACGGGCCTCAGACTCTTTGATCGGGAGCGCTAGTCTATATTAATATTATAAAGAGTAAAAAATTTGATTGTTTGCATTGAATAGGCTCCGAAACTACTGGACCGATTGGAAAAATTCTTTCACCATTAGAAAGCTACATTATCCCCGATGGGCATATGCTACATACATAATTTTCCCGAATTCCCACGGGAACGAAGCCCCGGGTAGAATTCTAGTATTCTATACAGGGCTTAAGGTAAATCTCTTATAATCTCTCGGGTGGTTAATCAGTCCATGAAACTGAACAACTTCCACAAGGAACGTAGGTCAAAATACGAAAAAAAAAGTTTAGTTCCCATACAAACTTCATCAGCATATATCGCGATATTTTTCGTATTTTGATCTATATTCCTTGTGGAACTTATTCAGTTTCATGGACTGATTAACCACCCGAGAGGTTGAAAGAGATATACCTAAGCCTCGTATTCTTGAGCTATAAACATATCGTTAGTAAGTATCGCTTACCGTATTTGTCGTGTATGCCGCGATGCCGTTTGAGCGCGAACCGGTCTGCGAAGGCGGCGGTGCAGATGTCGCACTTGAAGGGCTTCTCCCCCGAGTGAACCTTCGCGTGGTTCTTGAGGTGCGCCGCCTGGCTGAACGCCGAGCCGCATGTCTCGCATCTGATGCAATTACGTACATTCATTATAATCACTGCCATTGCCATCATGGTGAAAGGATTAGCCAATCCACTTCGGAAACTGAACGGATTGCCCAGGGGGCGCCTAGCTTAATGAAAACTATAGTACGCTACTCCAGGAGAGGAAAGGATTAGCCAATCCACTTCGAAAACTGAGTGGATCGCCCAGCGGCCGCCTAGCATAATGAAAAGTATAGTAGGCTACTCCAGGAGGCTCCTTTCGTGCATAAGGGTGTAAGGGACAGCTTAACAAAAAATGAAACCCCGAATTCAGACCATCATATTGAATGATTTTCCAAAAGAATTTTCTTCAGGAAAATTCTCATACTATTTTCATGTTTTTTTAATATTTTTTGCGTTAAAATAAAATTATTTATTCGAATACACTCCATTTTGCAATAAAATACAATCATAACGACGTAAAACACGAAAACCAGCAGTCTAATAACCGTGCCGAAAAGGGGCATCGCGCGCGGGGCACGGTTTCGCGGCACAGTGCGTATCGCCAAAGTAGGTAAATAACTCCTTGACGTTTCCGGGAAAAAATATTACTTGCAGCCGATCATAGTTATGGGAAGATTTCACCATTTAAGTGCTTGCAAAACAGTCCCTTACACCCTGTATTATACCCAAAACAAAGTCCCCCGCCGCGACTGTATGCCTAAATGCGATAATCTCAAAAACCACTTAACGGATTTTCATACGGTTTTCACCAATAGACGCGAGCTATTAAAGAGGAAGGTTTATTGTTATAATTCATTCTCAAAATTCCACGGGAACGCGCGGGAAGCTAGGAATAAGTATTGTAATGAAACAACAGTAAACTGTGTAAAATTTACTGTTTAGCCAAAAATCTAGTTCCGAACATCGTAGTCGCTAATCGGTCTGAGTATTAAAACTATTTATCGAATAAAACTTACTTGTAAGGTTTCTCCCCTGTGTGAATACGACGATGATTCCAAAGCGTCGCGTGTCTTGCAAATCCTTTATCGCAAACCTAAACAAAAAACATACAACTTTGAAATAAAATGCTATAGTAGGTATTTCCATTCGATTATTAGTAAAAGGATCTGATAATCCACCATTGAAAACAAATCTGCCTAAAAAAATACATTTTGCTCTATAATCAGAAGCCTTGCTAGGGCTTCACCTCACCTGGCTTTAATGTCAATAATTAGCGAGTTATTTGTATAGTAAGCAGCACAAATGAAAATAACGCACAAAAAACGCAGTTATGGCACTAAAACGCAGGTGAAGCCCGGACGTAAAGATAACATCCTTCGCCACTAGGAAACAACTGGCAAATTTCATATTTTTGACGAATGTCCAAAAGGTTCTCTAAAAAGCTACCTTTAAGATAAATACTTCATACTTTCCAGTTCAAGATTAGTCTGGCTTGATGAGTGTGGCTCAGGCCAGCAGACCTTCGGAACTTAAACAATGAATTTAGGTATTCTATGTATGCCAGTACATAGTGCCTTCCTAGTGCCTATTGATGCCAAAAGAACCATATCTAGTGCCATCATAGTTTAAGAAATATAGGTCGTTGTTTGTGGGTCTGCTGGACGGATATCAACCCAGCAGACCCACCTCTCGTACACGGAAACGGCTAAAGTTAGAGAATGGTTCTAGTTCTAAGCTTTAATGCTTTCATAGGTGCCATTGAGAAAAAAGTTTCAAACCTAGTGCTTCAAGCGTTTCGGAGCTATAAAACGAACTTGGTGTGCCTGCTGGGCGGAGGGTTCAACGCAGCAGACCCAACACGATAGCTACATAACTAAAAGGTAATTGCTATGAAATCTCATATCAATGTTTAGTGTGTCATTAGTGCCTTAGATTGACATAGATTGACTGTTTAATTTAACTTCCAAATTCTGCATACATTTCAAAATGAATACAGTCGCATACATAATCAATAGTTTTTACGTGATCGTTGATACAATATGGATTCAATGTATTTTTTTACAAGCTTGTATTTTATTTGCAATGTTCGTAAGGGTGATTTTTGTCCACCAAGTGACCTTTTATGTACCTACTAAATCTTCCCCTTGCCTGCGTGCTGGGTTTTTTAATTATTAGCACAGTTTAAGCGCTAAGTACCTAAATCAAAAATTACGTAGTTTCATTTTGATATAGGATAATAATAAACGTTACACACTCAAAGGCCCACATTAAGGTTTTCCCTTGTTTCGTGGGTCCCTCGGAACACACATAAAGACAAACACAAATACCCATGACCAAAGAACAAACATTCGCTTTTTACACAAATATTTGCCCCGACTGGGAATCGAACCCAGGACCCGTCGATCAAGAATTTATAATATTTTATATAATAATACAAATATATCTCGGTACTATGTGACTGTGTATAAGATAGGGAATAAAACATTTAAGAGTTGAAATATGATTTCCTAATGGGTAAGTTAATTTAAAAAAAAAAATGAGTTTGATTTATTTTATGTTTAGAGACTGTATCTAAGAGCATTTAAAGAAAATAATATGGAGAATGACAGCTACACGTCAAATTTTAGGATCAGTCATCAGTGGCGACATATGAAGTGAGAAATTGGCAGTTTATTACTTGGCATATGTAACCTAATAAATTGAGTTTTAAGCGTGACTGTACCTCGGTTGTTAAAATGTATGAAGAACTTTGAGAGGTTCAACTGTTATGTTTGGATGTGAAATTTAACGGATATTTTTATGTTATTCTAAGGCACTAATGACACACTAAACATTGATATGAGATTTCATAGCAATTACCTTTATTTATGGAGCTATCGTGTTGGGTCTGCTGCATTGAACCCTCCGCCCAGCAGGCACACCAAGATCGCTTTATAGCTCCGAAACGCTTGAAGCACTAGGTTTGAAACTTTTTTCTCGATGGCACCAATGAAAGCATTAAAGCTTAGAACTAGAACCATGTCTCTAACTTTAGCCATTTCCGTTTACGAGAGGTGGGTCTGCTGGGCTGATATCCATCCAGCAGACCCACAAACAACGACCTATATTTCTTAAACTGTGATGGCACAAGATATGGTTCTTTTGGCATCAATAGGCACTAGGAAGGCACTATGTATTGGCATACATAGAATAACTAAATTCATTGTTTAAGTTCCGTGGGTCTGCTGGCCTGAGCCACACCTTGATGCCAAAGATTGTTTACACTTTAGTCAGTCTGTCAAGAGTAGTCAGTCCAGTCAGAATTACTTAAGCATTTTTAACTTTGCGCCTATTCGCAAAGTTGCAGTCTTAGCAATTTATTTCTATCCTCAGTCGTCTCAAAGGCCCGTCATCAAGCCCGACTTGTTTGACAATTAATCTTTTTTAATGTATACTATTTCAATAATTATACTTACTTCACAAACGTAAGGTTTCTCGCCAGAATGAGTACGCTCGTGGTTCTTGAGATGCGGTGACTGAGAAAACTGCATACCGCACGTATTACATCTACACAAGTAAAGATTCATGCCGTTAATAATGGCGTCATATAAACAAATGCCACTTTCCAAAATCACTCTAAAGGTGGCCGATACACCTTCAATAATATTTTACAATATCCGTGAGTTGCACAAACTCATTAAACGTGTAGTGTAGGGGTATTTTGAAGGATTGCGTAATGATTAGGCCCAAGTTTGAGCAGTCTTAGAAAGATGTTGAACGAAAGTTTTCTATTTAGTAAATTAATTTGTATGATTTGTCACATCGTCAGACATATTGCTCGTCCATTTTATTGACGAAAGAGGAAGAGTTTTATTAGTTGTTTGTATTGGAAGAGTTTTTATTGAATGTTAAAAATATTGTGCAATATATTGAAAATGTATGGGCCGCCTAAGACGCTGTTTGTACACAAGCGACAATGACCCTATTAGCTATTAAGTAAAGGGTCGTTTTTTTTAAAACGGGCGGAGCAGGCGCATCTCGCTTCGTATCCATGGAAACGGAGACACATAACGCGTCTCAGGCAACGGATGTCTCTTCGCATTTCTGAAGCAAAAACAACCCTTTAATCATAGCTATTAAAATTAATTTTACGTCGGAGCACACCCTATACAAGTGGCAGCGACTTGGAAGAGACGCGCGCCGCTTAAAACGGAATCAAGCCAACGTAAAATGAACCTAATAACTATTAAGTAAAGGGTCGATTTTTTAAGAACGTGCGAGTACCTAGTCTTTCCCTTAGGTCTTTCCGTATCCATGGAGAGGAAGCAACGCGACTCCGCCTTATTTTCCCTCAGATATTTTGCCTTAGAAACTTACCTATAGGGTTTTTCTCCCGTGTGTATCCGCGAATGATTTTTCAGATAGACAGCTTTCGCAAACGCAATCCCGCAGATCCCACATTTGAAATTCTTTTCACCGGAATGGAGTTTTTTGTGTGACCAAAGCGACGAGTATCGGGAAAAGGATCCGTTACAAATATTGCAATGGAATGGTTTGTCGACATTTGTCATCTTATTCTTATTTCCGCCAACGAAGATTATGCCAGATCCATTACAGTTCTGACATTTCGTAACTGATGCTAAGCTTCTCTTTTTCACTGGATGGTGGCCAGGTACTGTAATTAAAGTTACATTTTGTTAGCCTTGAGTTTACCCTTAAAACTTAAACTACGCCTAAAAAACAAAAAAGAGGCGCTGCCACTGGATCGACGGGTCTTGGGCTCGATTACCGGCCGGGGCAATTTTGTAAAAAGCAGACGTAAGTTTTCGGGTCTTTAGGCCTTCGAGTGTGTGAGCGTTAATTTTTTTAAAGACATGCATTCCAAACCACAACGTCTTTTGTTTATTTGGGTTATACTTTTTGCACACGCGCCACGACTCCACCTCGACCGCGCCACGACTCCGCTTCGACTTGTGCGGTAAACGAAGTCTCATACAATCTATACATACTATAAAGAGGAAAGATTTGATTGCTTGCATTGAATAGGCTCCAAAACTACTTGACCGATTTGAAAAATTCTTTCACCATTAGAATCCAACATTATCCTTGATGGACATTGGGTATAATATGATTTTCTCTAATTCCCACGGGAACGAAGTCCCGAGCGGAAAGTAGTCCATAATAAACATAGAAACATAACCCTAGTGTCAGAGTTTTTAAACCGTACAATGGCCTCTGACTTGGTTGTAATGACTGTAGTCAATCGACAACAGCCGGGACCGACAGCTTAACGTGCCCTCCGAAGCACGAAATCGCTCGTGATAAATTGCCACTTTGGTCACCCATCAGGTTTCCTGCCTCTGTGTACGTTGCTTAACCTCCTGATCGTTTGAGGTCAGCGAGCTATTTGCGGGTAGTAAAGTGGGAACATGACTTACATGGTTTGGGTTGTTGGTTCTGCTGGTTGTGCTGTGCGGCTGCGAGCGGGTCGACGGCGGCCGGCACGCCGCTCACGCCGCCGACCTCGAACTTCACGTTATCGTCCGCCGATACGAATATTTGGGTGGTGTTCACTGCAATGTCAAATCAAGATACTATTTATTCAGTTGCCCCCTGGCAAACGCAATGAGACTCATGAGGGTATGGACTTCCGAATCAACAAAAGGAAATTGGTCCTATATTTGGATTTAGAGAAATTTTCATTTCTCTGGCGTTTTGATATGGACATAATATATCTTTTTAGCGATTCAAGATCAAGAAAAAAAATTTGTTTATGTCAATTGAATGCAACAGAAATGCAACCTTCTTCTCATATATTTAAGGTTACGTTTTCTTTGGCATTCAACTGAAATCTCTTTGCTTGCTAGGATAGCTGGATAGAATACAGTGCAACACAAACACAAAACATAATTCTGGTAAACTGGATCGTCATAACTTTATGCAAAGGGGTAATGGGAGGATCGAAGTGAAATAACCTGATTTTCCACGTGAACGAAGTCACAGGCGGACAACTAGTTTTATTACAACTATTGTGTTTGGTTTGTATGTATGTATTTATTCCTTTCTTCCGCATGAACGAAAGCGTGGTCAGAAAGCTAGTTATTTTTATTAAAAAAGTTATTAACCTGGTAAAGCCCATCATTCGTTTTTTAATGCGATTTACAGCAATTATATTTGAATTAAGTTCAAATATAATCGCTGTAAGTTTCACTAATTAATAAAATAAATCAGTTCAATACTTCCAAAGTTTACCCCTAACAAACAACACATCTACAACTATAAAATGCAGATAGATAGATAGCAACTTACTCTGATTTCTTTGTTGGTCTACAGAATCCTGAGCGATACAGTTTTCACATCTTATAAGCTTAGGCCCCTTTCTTTTTGGATTGTTGGTGATTTGCCCTCCACAAGTTATGCACTTATGCACTTTATCTATGATTACTGGTTTAGCTGCAATAAAAAGTTGTTTTTTAATTGTTAGTTTCAGAGTATGTATGTTAATGAATAAGCACCTATTCATACTAAACGCCACCGACAGCCCCCTCTGCAGGGGCTGCTTAGAGGCAGATGAAACAGTCGCCCACGTTATCCTGGACTGTGTGGGAGTGGCAGAACACCGGGAAAAAATCCTTGCAGATATTAGGTCGCTCCGCAAAGCCTGCGAAATCCCCAGGAGGATTCTGAGTTTACTGGGCGGAGCTGAGGTGGCTGGAGTAGCCACCCACTGACCCACACACATAATGTGCCACATAAGAGCCTAAATGCGTGAATGGGAACCTATGTCGCTAATGCATGTTAAATCATTCAAATACTAATAGTCCGCCTTTGTGCCTAATGTCGTATGTTTGTAATCAGTGTCTGCTTTATAATTTTGTTGTACAATAAAATAAAGGATTTACATAAATACATACATACTAATAGATTGGATGTACAGTACTGTTTTTGGATGACAACGTATTTACCTCCAGAGTGAAACTTAATGACTAAAGTGAAATCTACATGTCAAACTTTTAAAGTAAAATTGATCATGCCTCTGTAGTTGAAAGTCTTAAATAGTATACTCCAGATAGACATATATGTATAGATCAAATTGGCGACATACTGAGGGAAGGCAGGACTAGGAAGAACCCGAATGCCAAGATAGTGCTAGAGGTGTGGACTGCTCTAAGTGGCAATCTTTGGTCACATTCTAGCTTTTTCAGACAGTTATTGCCACATAATTTTTTTGTGATTTTAACCACACCAATACTGATTGTGTGTATGTAAATCTGCAGAACTTACTATCTTGCAACTGTACATGATGTTGCTGCTGTTCATTAGGGTCTGAAGAGAGTATTTGTATGTGTGGAGGCATTGCCACCTCATTAGCTGCATTCACACCAGTAGCTACCACAGTTATATTGTTATCTGAAAACAAATAAGTTAAATTTAAAAATCATCAAATTATTTACATTAGTCCAATTCAGACAGATGCAAAAATGAATAAATAAATATTTTCAAAGGTATGTGCTTATTATGACAAAATATAAAAGTGTTAAATTGTATATCTTAAACATTGTGATAGAGCAATGCTAATGGAGAAAACTAACTGATTTATTGAAATACTGATTTCATACAAAGCGTTTTACTGAATCAGATTTTTTAATTTTTTATTAAAGTTATGCTGATACTAAAAACCATAGCAAAGTCAACTATACTAACTAAAAGAAAAGTTAGGTAATTTAAATAAAAAGAAGTTCTCACCAGCATCTTGCGAATGAATCCTTTTATGAGCATTAAGTAGAGCTAGATGTCCAAACATAAGTCCACAAACATCGCATTTGAAGCTGATGTTTGATATTGTGTTCTGAATCCCATTCGGAGCTATTTGCATTTGATTTACGAGAGCATAGTTGTAAGAGAAAGGTTGTGCGATGTAGCATGTCTTATCATCTGTAGTGGTCAACTGTGCAATGTTCACACCGCCGGCGACACTGGCAGTGCCACCAGCGGTCCCTGCTCCAATTTTACCAATCATGTTAACATTTGTAGTGTAACAGAATGTAGGGAACTCCTGAAATGGAACACACAATTTTGAAACAAAAGGTAACGATGCAAGCATTGCCAAGCAAATTAGAAATTTCATACTTTTAAAACCAACCCTGTGATCTCGGCCTAGCTATGAAAAATACTCAGAAGCTGGCTATGGGAAGCAGAAAGTAGGCTGCCATTTAGGTGTGTACCTGAGTTTCCTGCTGAGTTTGTTGTTTATTTGTTATTGATGCCTCCTGATCGTTCTCGATTTTACCGTTTCTGGTGATGTTAGCATGATCCTGATGCTGAAGATTCGGCACTGTGCCGGTTTGCACGGCGTTAGTAGTGAACATTATACACAACACACTAATTCATGACAAATATTTCCTGTTATCCAGCAACACACTACAATAGGTACACCACTGTAATATAATAAATGCTCCATGTTGATAATACAATTTTGAACATTTTTAAACGCTATCCAAAAAGTCCAAAAGCGCGCTAAAATGCACTCGAAAGAGAAACTCCAAAACACATAATAGTGCGAAGGTAACGGGGAATATTTTCTTATCAGTCTACTCTGCTCGTAAAAAGATCATTCGACGAAAGCTGTGTCTCCGTCGATATATGTAAGAAAAGGATGACGGAATATCTATAAACGCGTTTCACAGCTAACCTGACGCCATTGTTTCACCGTTTGAGAAAGACAAAAACGCCGAGATCACAGACCTGAGAGGACAAAACAACAGTGTAATTAAACAAAGTAATAATTAGTTGTTACTCACAGTTTAGTGTCACAATTACGATATTTTAGACAATTTACAGTAAAACTAGGCTTCAACAATATTTTGAGATCTTATTTCTATCTCACTTCGTTCTCCATCTCACAAAAGAAACGAAATGGCGATACAAACAAAATGGCGGCCAGCCAGCATCGTATTAAATGTTGCTATAACTAAAAATGAAGGGTCAGATTCTACTATATAAAATTATAAACACAAAATGATTTGTTGTTGCCATAAAGCATAATAATAATTAAATAAACATTCAAATTACGGGATTTGAAAGGCTAGGGGAAAATAAAATTTATTTAAAATTGGTTTATTAAAACCATATTTAACAATATTTAATAGTTAGCATAATTTATTTTATGAAATTCAGGGACATATCTTTTTAATGGGAGGTTTTCTTTTTGGGTATTAAAAAAAAAGTAGTTCCCCAGAGCTCTCTAGATGGCGCTGAACTGACTCCGTTATTAGGTGCCAAAGCCAAAAGGCTTGGAGAAAAACATTGCATTAAATATTCTGAGTTTGTTTTGGCTTTCCAATCATCCTAGTTTTCTCGCGCTTTGTTATAATTCAGTTTTGTTTTTTCGTTATTTTCGCAAAATCGCCTAACTACGTATGGTAGACGTGATATTTATGTGATATGACTATAACGTTTCGTTTTACGAGCTCAAAATTACGTTCAAGTGAATTAATTAAAAATAATTTAACGTTCCGTTCCTTGCAGTAACGTACATAGTTTAGCGCCATCTATCCGGCGACTGGGGAAAAATTAAAAAAAAATAAAAAGAAAATGGGCGTTTTCCCACTGGACGGCACGGCGACGGCGACGGCGAGAGTGACAGAGCTATACTAGGAAGCAAGTATCTCTGTCACTCTACTACCTACCGACTACCGATTTCTTGCTTCCTAGTATAGCTCTGTCACTCTCGCCGTCGCCGTCGCCGTCGCCGTGCCGTCCAGTGGGGAAACGCCCAATCCCTCATTATTAGAATGAGTCTGACCAGCAATTTTTGTTGATGTTTTCTAAATTTATACAACTAGACAAATTTAATACGGCAGTGTTTTTTATTTTCCTGATATCATAAAAAATGACTGAGATATAGGTGTTTAAAGATAGCGCTCTGCCTCGAATTTTTTTAATTCCGCGCGAATAACGCGATGACGTCACAAGTCACGTAGGTACCTAACTCACGTTGCGTTGCAAGCGCGGCCACAGAATACTACCCCGTATAATCAAGTTACTCTGTGTACAGGGACAACGGCACATCATGCTACCAAAACTGTCAAATTTCTTCAATCGATTTTCAATTGTATCTCCAAGCATTAGAGTTTACTATCCATTGGGGAAATCTGACAGTTTGTGGTAACCTGATGTGCTGTTGACTGTACTAGCCACAGCAAAGAGAATTTAAATCACTACGCACTACGTTGTGACGTTAAGTGTGTTGTGTACATACTATACTCACGTAGGGAGTATAGCAGGGGTGGCCAACCGGTCGATCGCGACTGTTAGTCCAGTCGATCGTGGCAAGGCAAAAAAATAAAAAACATTTCACTTTTTTCTCTTAATATAATTAAAAAAAATACTACATTTATGGTTTTTGAAGTTATGTTTGGGATGGCAGAGCGGAACTGCGAAAACCGCTTTAAGGGTCAGCTCCCACCGCGACGCGACGACGTTGCGAATAGAGCTATTCAAAACTGAACTTTATTTAGTACATGAAAAGATTGTGAGAACGCTGCGTTGTGCGACGTGTTCTAAATTCTCACGCGTAATAAATAAAGTTCAATTTTGAGTGGCTCTATCCGCAACGTCGCGTCGCGTCGCGGTGGGAGCTGACGACTCCCTACTATTCTCAGCCAATTTTTTCTATGGCAGCGACATGTACGCACATTTTATTCTCTGCCATTTCATACAATGCCACTTTGGCATCAAATAACAGTGACGTACATAAAAGAACCGGACATTTTAAGCTCGTTCCTGTTATTCTATGCCACCGTTATATGATGCCAAGTTATATTATGCCCTAGATGGCATTAAATAACGGAGCCGCACAATTTTAGTACGCCGGTGTTATTTGATGCCATTCACAGATTATAAAACGTATGTCTATGAACTGAATGCGTTCAAGATTTGTCAGGTGAGGAGTGAACGATTGCAACTTAAGTTGCGGCTACATATAGGGCCACATATCATTATTTTCTTCTTGTCTCTCTCTGCCTTACTGATATGATAACAATGAAAACATGTGTCCTAGTCAAAAGCGCTCTCTTATCGACAATCCAATCCATAATAATTGATTTATGTATTATCTATAATCTTTGAGTATGGATATTCTATAATAGGTTGTCTACAGTGACAAGTGTGATAAGTTTCGGCTCGGGCTTGTTTTATCGTTCGCCCATGATACAGCGAAACCATTGAGCGAAACCCAGGTCCCACTTTACTGTATGCCAGGGAAGAGTATGTATCTGGCAGTTGGCATTTTATATAATCCTACTTGAATGTGAAAGTTTGAGGGTTTGGATATAGACACAAAACTTACACAAAACGCACGAATATATACAGTGTGAGTCTTTATAATGTGCACATATTAAATAAGGTAACTATGCTTCGTTTTATCGACGGGAAAAATACTAAAAAAAAAACCAAAAAAATTAAGATTTTTTTATGGAATTTTTAAAATTCTTGTTTGTTACTGTGCTCACCGTATAAACAAAACGGTATAACTTTTAAACAAAACGATCTATCACGTTGAAACAAAGTCATTAACGATTGGAAACAACAGGGTGTTCTCATAAAACTAAAAGCGAGGGAAAACAGCCGCCCCAACTGAAAATAAAAAAGATTTCTAACAGAAATCAGGTTTGTTTTCCGTCAAGTTTTTCAATAGTACATTATGCTACAAGTGTGCTAAGTTTCGGCTCGGGCTCTAAACTCGCCTCTAATGTAATATCCGATGCGCACGCGTGTCATACGATGTTTTTCAACACATTTGCGAGGAAAGAAAGAAATAAAAACTTTCTTTTGATATTGACGGCAACAAGCTATCACTTGCGTGTTGCGCCTCGGAAAGTATTTTTGTCTGTGTACCCATACCCACGTAGGTTTCCTGTTCTGCACTTGAAGAAGACATTTTTTGTGTTGTATTTCTGACAATAATAACAATTTGATGAAAACAAATGCTGTTTGTGAAAACCAAGTGAAAACATCTGAAAATTCTGAAAAGAGGCGCTTTTATTTTTCTTTTTTCGCTCGCAAAATGAGATTCACATTGACAAGTATGCCATACAGCCAAATAATAAAAAAATACTTAACTATATATTTTCACATTTTAGCACAAATAAATGATAATTTTCTGTTAAATTTAAATGATTTAGTGGAATGATATTTCTATTTACAAATATGTAGTTCAATATTTACACTTAATTTTAAATATAAAATAAGATCTGATCTCTTTGCTGAAATTTAGAAAAAAAACCATTACGTACTTGTGCTTTATTTTTATTACTCACGGGCTGGGTAATACATATCATTATGAACCTTAAAACAATGACATAAGACCCACTTTATGATCAAATGTGTTGAAAAAAATGTAAAGGGCTTTGAAGATTTTGGAATACCTACTGTCCGCCATTTTGAATTTTTTTCAAAATCGCGGCCACACTTGAAACCTAGTAAAATCGATAGCTTAGATCAATACAAACTTAAAATATTCTTTGACAAATTCTCCTGAAGTGTCAGGTTTCCAAGTTATGAGCTGTCAAAGTTACACTGGTGGTGCCATCACTAAGTACTATGAAATATAGTTTCTCTTTCCTGTTTTCAAACATGTTTTACTTGATTTTAAAAGTACTTTGGCTATATTTAAAAGTTCCTAATTTATGATATGACAAATGCTTAGGCGATTGTACCTACCTCAATTTGTGGGTACCTGCGGGGCGTATGAAATGGGGCGGGGGAGACTCGTAGCCACTCGAGCCTCGAGCTCGAGTTTTCACTATTGGCGCTATCAATAAGTACTAAGAAATATAAGTTTCAAAATATTTTAAACGTGTCTTTGCATATCTTCGACTAATCTATCTATTTTCACGAAATATCCCTGACTACCCAGTCAGAGACATCTTATACTAAGGTTAAATGTTTTGAAGTCATAGGTAAAGGTAATGACTTTAATATCATTTAGAAAGGAAAAACATCAGTAAATTAAATGTGTTTTTATTCACTTAAACATATGACATATATGTATCCATAATAATTGTTTTAACACAATAATGCATTTTAATTATTTTACTTAAAATAATACAATCATCTTAAAAAACTATCTCCTACCAGTACATAGAATATGTGGCTGTTTAGGAAAGAATACATGCACATACCTACATTTTTCAAATACAACTTCAATTTGACCAAATGTTATGAAAAATATTAATACTTATCTGTTAGTATTAAATATTAACTTAAACCTATTGTAATAAATACCATGTATATGAGGTTTTCTCGTTAAGAATCATACAATATAAATAATCGTCTTTTTTAAAGATCAGTAACATATCGGTGACTATTCTGATGTCACCAATGTCCATGGGCATGTGTGAGACTTTTTGATAAATATAACACATATAAATGGTATTTTTCCATAATGGGCAAAGAACAGTTATCTTATTATTATTCTTCGTCTGACAACTCAAATATACTCCCCGCTGCCTTCACACGGCGCAGGCGATACGCGAGTTAAACGGTAGGCCTATAGGTGCGTGTCTTATATGCCCCAATAGATTTGTAAGTATGTACCTACCTTAAAAGTAAGTTACCTTTATTTGTATTGATATAAACAATCAATTTAATTAGGTTTAAAACATGTTTGAAAACAGAGACTAATTTTCATAGTACCTACCTACTTATTGGTGTTGGTGGTGCCAACAGTGCAACTCTGACAGCTTATAACTTGGAAACCTGACACTTTAGGAGATTTTATCAAAGAATATTTTACGTTTGTATTGATGTTAAAAATCGATTTAATTAGATTTAAAACATGTTAGAAAACAGAAACCTTTAGTCATAGTACTCAGTGATGGCGCCACCAGTGTAACTTTGACAGCTCATAACTTGGAAACCTGACACCTTAGGAGAATTTGTCAAAGAATATTTTAAGTTTGTATTAATCTAAGCTATCGATTTTACTAGGTCTCAAGTGTGGCCGCGATTTTGAAAAAATTTCAAAATGGCGGACAGTAGGTATTCCAGGCTTCATACAAAAATCTTCAAAGCCCTTTCTTAGTAAAACGCCCTATTCACCTAGTTTTTTTATTACTTTACGTTATTCTACATCGTATTAACCATCTTAAAAAAGGCCTTGCACCACTGTTTTGCAGGTATAGAGAACCTTTTTTGTCAGTTATTTTTGTAAAGATGCGCGGGGTGGAGTGCGGGGAAGCAGGGCCAATTGCTTCCCCGCACTCAACCCAACTCATCCTACCGCCCCATAGCCTTATCCTCAGTATTAATTAAATTGTTGGAGCACCTTGTCAAGAACCGTATGTGGAGAGTGGGAGACTTTTGGCCCTGTCTCAATATGGATTTAGAAAAGGTAAAGGCACCACAGACAGTCTTAGTATTCTGACTTCAGACATTAGACTTGCATTTAGCCAGGGAAAATCCGTTGTCGCGGCTTTCTTGGATATTCAGGCTGCATACGACAGCGTTCAGCTTCGTATCCTCAGGAAGAAAGTTCAAGAGCTGAGGATTCCGGATAGTCTGGCGAACCTCGTGTGCGGACTATTGTCCGAGAGAAAAGTTATTTTCCATAAGAGAGATGAACATATCAATCTCTCCAAAATAGTACGACTGGGTCTACCTCAGGGGTCTGTTCTGAGTCCTTTACTCTACAATATATATATATATATATATATACCTATGATATAGAATCCGTTGTAAATAACTGCCAGATGTTACAGTACGCTGATGATATCCTTATTTATTCTTCCAACAGCAATATTGAAGCTGCAGCTGAATCAATCTCTACCTCACTCTCTTCCCTAGACCACTGGCTCTCTACTAATGGTCTCAACCTTTCCCCAACCAAAAGTTTCGTTGTTAATTTTTCAAGGAAAAGGACTCTGCCCGAGTTTGTGGTCTCTATTAACAACGTACCTAAGTATATCAGCAAAATCGCACTATAATGTTTTAGGTGTTCTCCTGGATTCAAAACTTGATGGATCTTTGCACTTCGATTATATTGTCAAAAAATGTGAAAAGGGACTTAAAATTTTACGATGCTTAACTGGTGCATGTTGGGGAGCGCACCCCATCTCACTCAGATTACTCTATAATGCGACAATCCGTAGCATCCTGGGGCTCTATTTTTGAATCACACGCCTCGTTTCGAGCGATATCTTTTATTGATTTGCGCGGATTCTTTTGATTTCCGAACTTTTTGATCACTGCCCTTCAGCGAAAGGGTCTTAGCACTCATGGAATTTAGTAGATAAAAAATTCAAAAATCAATACCATCGATGCAAATCAACGAAATATATCGCTCGAAATGAGACGAGTAATTCAAAAATAGTGCCCCTAGACTATGGTTCCTTCTTATAAGTCCCCGGTAACAAAGCTGGCTTGAAAAAAATAGATCTCATTGAGATGAGATCTAGCCCTACCAACGCCCTTCAGGTGGAAATGGCAGATCCCCCCTGAATCTTAGGAGACAATTTTTAGCCGACAGCTACTTTTTTCGCACCCTTCAGTTCTCTCAACACCCTATAGATAGATAGATAGATAATACGTTTATTCAATGACCAGCAACTTTGACGTAAACATAAAACAAACAACTTCACACAATACACAAATATAAACAAAGAAAAAACATCAAGGGGAATCGTGATGTGAAACGGTTAAGAAAGAGGTCCTGATTCAGCATAGTGTTGTGGTTGGAGCCACAACGCTGATATTCTGTCAGTGCTTTTAAAACTATACGCGCACTTCGTAGACAAACAAAGAAAAACAGGATTAAGAGTAGGAATATTAGTAAGAAAAGGAAAAGAGATAGATAGTAATAGCTAAATAATATATAGTTAAGAATTATAGAAAATAAGTAGGTAGTAGAAATGATGAACGAAATAATTATGTTAATAAAACAACAAAATAAAATTCGTAAAAAATTACTTAAAATTAAATTGATGAGTTTGTTCCAAGTGCTGGTGATCTAGTAAATATTTTTTATAGACTAATTAAACTAAAATCAGCTCCATATTGGCACTCTAAAGGACCCCCTTGCCTTGTTAAAAGCCTAGCTAGGTTTCAATCCCTAAAAAACCCTCAATTTTTTTATCAAACCTGGACGTCCGCACGGTTTCGCTGCGCGAGTGATAATGAAAGAATGAGAGTGTACATGGTCGCTATCGCAATGTCTCGCGTCCGAGTCCGAGACCCTTTGACTTAACAAATATCTCTCTCACTCTCATCAGCCCATACAATGTCTCCACCGAGGAGCACGAGCCTCCCTTCAAATCATGTAGGAGATTCAGGCCATAGTCCACCACGCTGGCCTAATGCGGGTTGGTGGACCATGCATCTTTCGGAAACATTTCCTCAGAAGCACGGGTTTCATCACGATGTTTAATAAAAAAACTCTGAACTTCTTAGTTTAGTTGGACTGACAAGCGAAAAACTTTCAGTTTTAATCATTTTGAACGCCACAAAATTGGTGATAAATTGGTGGTTCTATAAGGCAATTATTGAGGTATTTCTATTTGAAATTACACAAAAAACTTTTCTTATATCTGGCGTTAATAAACGAAATCGGGCAATGGCGCCCTATGAAAGGGGGAATTGACAAAATTTATTATTTAATCATTTCTAATAAAAATTTACATAAGATCAAAATCGACTTATAGATACTAATTTCCCTATGGAACTGAACGGGCTCTCCCAAAGGTCCGTTAGATAAAATAGGAAAAAACAAATTCTAAGCATAAAACTCCAATTTACAAAAAATCCAATATGGATTGCTTGGGGAAAATGTTTTCATGGGAAAAGTTTTGAAATTAAGTTAAAAGCATGTTTTAGTTTTATTTTTTCGCAACCTAACTACACATTCCTGATGTCCACTACTCTGTGTCCTCCTTGTCGTCAACCCTATCATAAAGCTTCAGGAACAGTTCAAAATTAGGTATAACATGCAATATACACTTAGGTTCTGGAAATAAATCCACAGCCTAAATTAGACAAAATATATCATCTAAACATCTGCTTCGCAAACTTACCAGTTCCTGTGATCATTGATAAGGCGACGAAAAATATTAGGCTACACGCCCGAACGGCCTCCCTACTCCCCTCACAGCCGTCCCATGCCTCGCATCACAAGAAACAACAATTAAAAGAATACGTATCTTTCGTCATCTTAACAAGTTTCACATCAAGTTGGAAAACAATATTATAGAATAAGACTTACATGAGAAGATGTGCTTACTTCTTCTTCCTTTCATGACGTCCCCACTCTCCATGTTGCCATCCTATTGATCTTACATGGTCCAGCTACTTTAAATCTATTATTATTTTACATATTTACAACTTGCCTTTGGCGACACTCCTTGTATATTATCATACAATTTGGTGTTTTATAACAAAAATGTAGTAACGTAAATGTGGCTGATGGTTTGCTATATAAAAATAAAATTACAGGAAAACTTCTATCCTTAAATGGAAGCCTGTATTTGTCTGTTACGTATACTTTGCCCTCAAAAAAAATAAATTTACAATACGAGTAATCGCATTGTCACCCTACTAGAATGAGACCTTTGCCACGTTGCTCGCTCTTCCTCGGCCCGCGTTTGAGCTCGAAGAGTTCTATCCTTATATAATTAGATCCATGACTTAAACACAGATTTGCGGAAATTCTGTTTTTTCTTCTTTTCAGGAAAAAGAGATTCTTTTTCCGTTTTAAATTCGCTTTTTTTTTATTCGAATCGACGTGACACTGGCAGCAAAGAGTATGTCACTGCGTTTAACTTTGGTTTAACTGGCAGAAATGTCCAAAAGGACGATTGCTATAATAATAAAAAAAACTCAAAAGGGTTGACATTGACAGATTGGTTGATTTACAAAATCCGAGAAAAGTAATAAAATAAATTCGAGAAATGTGAGTTTTATTTAATTGACTAATAATAAATATAATAATAATACAAATGAGTGTTTGTGTAATGTAAGTGTACATTCTAATAATTTGTTTCCAGTAGATGTGAGCAATAAGTAGTTCATCAGCTGGGAATAATATTATCTGTGATCTAGTTAATTTAAATTTGAAACCAAAATTATCCATGTTATGACATGAATAGGTAATTATGAACTAAATGATAGTACTTACTTAAAATAATTAATAATTTGTTTTCCCCAGAAAAGTCTGATAATACTAATAAGAATTTACTAAATGAAGAAATCATATCAATTTCAGAATCAGCTGCTGGAGATGTTGCTGCTGGAAGTGAGGCCACCAGTGAGCGACCCCCCTCCGAGGCGGAGGATGCTGATTCCTCACCCGAGTACACAGACTGCTTCCAGTCACCATAAAAGTCTGATGACTAAGATGAAGAGTGGTCCGAGGGACGGCTCTGCAGAGTCTTCCTTGGACTCCAGTGGCTTGGTAGGTGAGACCGTGATGACACAAGAAGAGCACACGTCATCAGAAAGACCCTGATGTACTAGAGGTATTCCTCCTAATAGGTATGAAGATTATGAATTTTATTTTCTCTCATCATTCATGGAACCTACCACATACATTGAAACTTTGGCTAGCTAAAGATCATTAGCAAGCAGCAATGGATATTGAATATCAATCACTTAAAAACAATGTTTGGAAGTTAGAAAAATAGAAACAGTCAAAAGCAAGTATTTTAAGGTGAAAATAGATTCTTCTGGAAAAGCCTATTTATTTTTAATAGGTTTAAAGCAAGTGGATTGAGCCAATAACCAGGAGTGGACTATGAAGACACTTCCTCCCCTGTAGTTAGGCATTCCACAATGCGAATTTTATTTAAGTATATTCTTTTTTTCATGGAAATCTTAAAGAAATATTCATGGAACAGCCCCCGGGTTTGGCTATGCACAGGATTCTAATAAGGCGTGTTTGTTACAGAAAAGCATCTATGGGCTGAAGCAAGCAAGTCGGGTATGGAATCAAACTGTAAACAATTTACTAATAGAAAATTAATAATTATTATATAGAATTAATAGGCTCTTTTATGTGTTTGAGTGTGTGCACTTGGCCTGATATTACGTTTGAATTAAGTCAGTTTAATAACTGCTACACTAGATCTCATTGGGTTGCTGCCAAAAGGGTTCTCCGCTATTTGTCAAGTACTGTGGACTTGGGATTGATCCCTACTAATATTATAAATGCGAAAGTAACTCTGTCTGTCTGTCTGTTACCTTTTCACGCCTAAACCGCTGAACCGATTTTGATGAATTTTGGTACAGAGATAGATTAGAGCCTGGGAAAGGACATAGGCTACATTTTATCCCACAGTTGGGCACGATATAACCTGTAGTCCACGCGGGCGGAGCCGCGGGCGGAAAGCTAGTTTTTTATAAATGTAAAAGGTTGAATCTTGATTGGGCGAACGACCCTATTGACAAGAAATCACTTACAGGTTTTATAGTTAAAATATAAACTAATACTATAAATTGGGAGAATAGAAAAGAACGCAGCATTGCTAAGCCAAGTACTGAAGCAGAGTATTTATCCATTAGCGACGCATGTTAAGACATTTTATTTATCAGGAGCTTTTGGTTAGATCTTATGGGCACACCTTTACAAAGCACAATTTTGAATGATAAATCAAAGTGCACAGAAGCTCTTGGCATAATCTAAAGAATGCGTTACAATTTCATAAAGGATTTGGTTTCTGATGGTTGTATTAGTATATCATACTTACCAACTGATGAAATGATAGCAGATATACTTATGAAAGCATTGTCCTTTAATAAGCATATGTTTTTCAGACACAGATTGAATGTAACAAATGATAATTAAGCATGTCTATTTTTGTTTAAATTTCTTCTATGAATACCTCAATTTGTTCAGTTTAAGTTGTATTCTTGAACTGTTTAATAGATTATAGATTTTAGTTATCACAATCATAATGTGTCCACCAACCCGCATTGGGCCAGCGTGGTGGACTATGGCCTAAATCCCTTCTGTGTTTCGAAGGGAGGCCCGTGCCCCTCGGTGGGGATGTATATGGGCTGATAAGAGAAATCATAATGTTTCACTCCTTTTTATGTTACTTAATTCATGATAAGTTATTCTAAGTTATGGGGTTGACAGAGAGTGTAGGGATTTTGTATTATATCCTTTTCCGTAAGGGGAAGTGTTAGATGATATGCCAAAGGACTGGTATCCACATTGTTAGATCGAGGCACCCTCTTTTTACTCGCACTTCTCGATTTGTATCTATCCATTGTCTGACTGTCTATAAGCACATTCTATTTTTTATCCTACAATAAAGTTTAACAGTGAGTTCTTGTTTTATTGCCACACCCGTAGTATACTTACTTATTGCGCATCATGTTTTGTGGATGATAGTCAATTTTTCTCTGAAAGGAAACATACCTACTTTATTTTTGCTGTTCGGTCAGTTTGGCTGAAATGGGAATTTCTTTTGATATAGGGTGGAGAAAAATGGCTTTACCCAAATTATAATTTGTGCTGGATCCTTTCTTCTCTTCGTGCTGCTTGCTCCCATCCCATATTGTATATAAAATTGAGTGATATACAATAATATAATTCATCCAGATACAATCCTAATTGGTCGCACTATGCTGCATCTGCTTTGCTTATCAGATCAGTTTGTGGGGTGGAGCACGGTAGGTGAACCTCAAAATGACGGGTGTACCTACCTCAGAATGTAGATGTAAGCATCAATAGTTATAAGTAATTTAATGTAAAGAGGTACATACCTACCCTCTACAATTGCTGCACCCCTGCGGGGTATCACAGGGTCATTGGCGTATCTAGGGTTATTTTCTAGGGGGGGCCGCGGGCCTGGCGAAAAATTAAATGTAGAGTACATTTAAATTAAATGCTTATTACGCCGTGCATTCAAAAGTAACTAATACTGTATTATAGTATGTAATAATAAGTAACTATGTAGATTTCTCAGCTGTAGATATTTTATTTTATGATTTTTGTATGAAGTTATCAGTATTTTGGTATCGATTATAGAATTTCGAATGGGTAGCCCAATATTCTGGGGTGGGCCCTAGACCATACTGGGCGATTATAGAATTTCGAATGGGTAGCCCAATATTCTGGGGTGGGCCCTAGACCATACTGGGGTGGGCACGGCCCACCCGGCCCCCCCCCCTATATACGCCTATGCACAGGGTTTAAAATAAAACTTTGTTATGTGGTAGGTACCTAAGCAATAAAAAGTTTAAGTTTGAATAGGTATACAGTCATTCTGATGTTCACCATGGTACCTAGCTGACAATAATAGATTTAGATATACTGTTTTGTATGGTTTTTGTAGGGACACCAAAATAAAATTGAGCAAAATTTTTTCTTTTATTCATTTTATAGAATAAGTATATTTATTAAACATTAATAGGTAATATTTTTTTTGATCTGTTCCTTTTTTACTTCATATTCCATTTAAGTAGCACTTTCAATAAATATTATTTCATTTCAAATAAACATCTGTAAGTTTCCATTTAGAAATGATAATAAATCTACATATCTAGTTGCTTCCTAATCCTAATTATGACCTTGAGACAAACATATTCCAAAGACACATTCACAATATTGTTGTTTTTACATTTCTTCTGAATAATCTTGTCGATAACCTCGCGTTACAACTACAAGTCATGCTTTCTTTGTTCCGTCTGGTTAAGTCTTGAACACCCATTTTGTGTCTTTATCTTTTGATCCTTTTATATAAAATCTTGTGTTGGCTGCGAGTTGCAAAAAAGTCCTGGTGTTATATACTCCTTGGTCCTGGTAGGGTGGCCTGACCAGTTTCTTTTCAAGAGACTGAATTCCTTTTTTTGGCTTTGCAAAAAAAGAAATTCCCCTAACATCACCCAGCGACCGTTTCCCTTTATCGATAGTTTTTTATAGGATTGTGGGTCATCTTTAATTAATGCGTTTGCTTTTATCCTTCATTTATCTTTCACACTTCATTTCTTGTTTAGTTTTTTAGATAAAAATACATTGTGCACTTGGTTCTTTCTGTGGATTTTCGTCTTGTGCACTTTCATTCTTGTTCTCTTGAGTTTTTATAATCTTTTTCTTGTTCCTATATGAGTAAAGGTACAGTTTACCTTATTTAACCTTACTTTTTCTTTTTTAACTTACAAACCTTTTTCTTCGATATTTCATAATCTACATTGAATATTAACTTCTCTTCTGTATTTTTATTTGTAGTTATTTTGATTACTTACTAAATATAAAGATAATATATAGCTTCAAAATATTTTCAAATCAGAGTTTATAAAATCACACAGCGTTTGAAACAAAAAGTCGCCAAGTTAGCCGCCTCAACATAACAATCATTCATCCCTATCCATTTGTGACTCCTCATTTAAAATTGTAGAACGCGACTTTACATGGCTGCCCAACCAAAGACAACAAACGTAGAGAGCTGTCAAAGTGTGCAGCGTTTGGCGGTGGTGTACAAAAATTGAACGGTCCCTTTATCTAATGCCATGATGGCATCAGATGACGCTGGCAGAGAATAAACTGTCCGGTACCTTTTGACTCGGCTCCTTCATTTGATGCCAATTTATTTAAAGCCATGGTTTTAAATGCCATGACAATGAATAACTTTGGCAGAGAATGGCCTGGCATAGAATAAAGGTGCCGTACTTAGCGGGCCCCCCTAACGCAACCACAGTTGTTTCTGTTCTGACACTTCGCCGGCCGCTGCCGTGACACGCTCGCCTCGCTCGGTTCGTGCGTTAAGGGTCGCAGTTCTTACCTAACCCGTTAAGGGTTGGTTGGGTTAGGCTACTAACTATTATTACTAGGGTTGCGGTTCCGTCTCAAAGCGTCTGTCACAATCAAACAAATTTTTTTTTAAAACATAACCTCAAAATGTAATTTTGTAAAAAAATAACCATAATAATGAATTATTATAAGTATACTTACACAAAATAAAAAAAATATCACTCAAATTCACTCCAGAAATGCTCCTACGAGTGCAAAATACGTTCCATTCCACGTAACTTAAAAACGCTCATTAAAAAAAAACTAGCGCATTAAAAAAACTAACTTAAAAAAACGCGTAACCCACCCCTATAAAAAATGACCACTAACAACCCCAAATTCGTGATGCGAATTTCTATAGCCAACCCTTTTTTTGTGTGAGTACCTAGGTAATGTTCTTATCTCGTCGTATCTATCTATGCCTACACCTACAGCATAAGCATGAATGGGTACTTAGCCATTTAGGAAAATATCTACTGTTAGTAGTTACATCGAGTTTTATAATATTACTTTACACTACGCGTACCTAGTTGGTAGGTAGGTAGGTAGTAATGACCCGTCGTATTCAGTTTATGAAACAAAAAGTCAGTGATTTCAAATATTTATCTATTTTCATTAAAAGTATTGATGTATCAGCTCGATACCTAGTAATGCTCTCACTTAAAAGTAAGGCCAACGAGAAGAAATAATAGTAGATTAAGCAACAAGGGGATAAAACAGTGTATTATGTCACGGGCAGCATATTGAATCCTGAGCGAAATGAAGGATTCTGTAGTTCATTCCCGAACGTAGTGAGGGAATTAAGATGTTAATTCCCAAGCGGAGCGAGGGAATTATGTTAAGAATCCTGAATGAAGCGAAGGATTCAAGTCTGCCCAAGACTAAGACACTTTTATCCCCGAGGAGCTTACTCTACTTTATACACCTACTGTGACGTTAAATAAAAAAGAAATCATAAATTCATCCCATCAATAATGTTTTGAGCCACCGTTTCTATGTCAGAGTCGCTGGAATTACCTACATACTGGATTTTTTCTTTAGATTTATTAAAAAAGCTTACCAAACAATTTAGTAATTCGCGGTAAAAATCACAGATCCAAAATCACCGACGACGTTTTCTTATAATATTTAGTTCCGTAGGCAGAGGAAAGTCAATAGCTAAGACATACAGCCAAGTTTTTATACTAAATATTTTTCACTAGCTTTCCGCCCGCGGCTCCGCCCGCGTGGACTACAGGTTATATCGTGCCCAACTGTGGGATAAAATGTAGCCTATGTCCTTTCCCAGGCTCTAATCTATCTCTGTACCAAAATTCATCAAAATCGGTTCAGCGGTTTAGGCGTGAAAAGGTAACAGACAGACAGACAGAGTTACTTTCGCATTTATAATATTAATAGTAGGGAGTAGGGATAAAAGTAAAATCTCTTTGATGTGTCAATTTTTATAGTTAAAATCTCCTTGGACCAAGGAAGTTAAGCCTTCAATAGCTTTGTTTTTTTTTTCGAAATTATTTTTGATAGAAGTTTTTGTTGAAATTTTGGCGTTCCATATTTAAATGTCATTAATGCCCAAGGGAAGTTCCATACAATTTTATTTCCCTTAAGCTTTAATGGCTTACTTTTAAATATAGAATACTTGACGTATAATACGTGCTCCAGGTGCAGGTGGTTACTTACTTACTTTACTTACTTACTTACTTTTTTAGTATGATCCCTCGCATTTCTTCTGCTAAAAATTCACGTCGTTCTATAAAATACTGAGCTACCATTAAGCTGTCCACTTTAGGTAAGTTATCGGATTTACCTTCTATGAATCCTTCTTGCTCCATTATTTTAAATATTAAATTACAGGAAAGCCTACAAAAAAGAGCAAAACGGAGCGCGCGCGGTAAGAACGATAAGAATGGCGGGGCGGGGCGAGCGACAAGCAAGACTCGTGACGTCGTCATCGCAATAGAGCGCGGCGAAGTGGAGTTTTTAAATTTGAACAAAATTTTCGGCGACGATAACTTTGGTAATACTGGACCAATTTTAATAAAACAAAAACTATTGATATCTATGCAACAGTAGCTCTTATCCTATATATCGAAGTGTAAAATAGTGAAATTAAATTGTTTGGAGAATTATTGAAACTTTTAAAAGAGCTGTAGGTAATGTATAAAAATAATGCATAAAAATAAGTTAAATAGTTGTGGTATATTTGTGTACAGTGATCTAAAGTTAATGGCTGTATAGTAATGGTCATAACATAACTTTGCAACAGGAAAAGGTTGTTCAACTTTTTTAATCAAGTCCTTGACCCATCCTAATTTTCACTATTCTAACATGATTATACTTAGTACAGACGACAGCAGCACGTCAGGTTACCCATTTGCACTACGAAACCCGGCGCTATTACGAGCTAGTTAAGGAAAGGTCAACATTTATCGCCCGATGTGCTGCCGTTAACTTTTAACATACACTTGCCGTACGGGCACTTATTTTTTCTATGTCTATGCGTACGGGTGATCCAGTTCCTGCTGGGCCATAACCATAATATAAGAATAACAAATAATATTTCTTATTCTTATGGCCATAACTTGCATATTTCAGGTTTCACAAACTTATTTTTTCTATGTCTATGCGTACGGGTGATCCAGTTCCTGTTCCTGGGCCATAGCTTGCATATTTCTTCACAAATGATTTACTTCAGCAACAATGTGGCAACAAAGTATTGTTCAGTTTGGTGGGCTGATTTACTCCTTTTTTTCGCTAATTTAAAGTCACCCAATATACAAGTTGGATTTCTTTATTTTAGATTAAGTAGATGGTTTCACCATGTTTTGTTAGTGAAATTCGATCAACTGATTCGGATTTTAGCCGGTGGCAAGTGAATTTTTCAATAATCTAAATAGAGCTGTTTTTTTTTAAAGGAATGTTTCCTTTGAGTACTAACATTTGCTATCTCCAGTTTACAGTGCTACTTTCCCTCCAGGTGCGGTTAAAAATTCTACCCTACGAGCTTTCTACCCGCGACTTCGGCCGCGTGGACCTTAGATCATATTGGACTAATAGACTAGTTACATGTTTTTGGCTGTTTCGTTTTTTCCATTTCTGGCAGGATATTACAAATGATCTAAACATAGCTTACCGCCCGCGTATCTGCTCCCGTAGACCATAAAATTTACTCATTGTAATTGCCTTTCATAAAGTTTACTTTTAGCCCAAACAAGGTGCGAGATCGGACTCGCACTTGACAGTTTTTGAGGCTCGTGTTAAATACAGTGCTTCGTCTTTTTTGACCGTTTTTTAACCTGTGATAAAACGGTGCTTCATCTATTTCCCTACAAAAATAAATAATTAAAAGTAAAAATCTAAATTATGTGCGTGGTCTGACTCTCACACTTACCAAATATGTTTATCAGGGATAATGTAGCATTCCAATGGTGAAATAATTTTTCAAATCGACCTGAAGTTTTCAAATCCTTCTAGTAAGTATTTCGTACAATACAATACAATATACTTTATTGCACTCCAACACAGATAAGGTACAGTTACATTTTATACAAAAAAGTTATGTCAGGGTACAAAAGGCGGCCCCATTGCTAAGAAGCAATATCTTATCGGCAACCTTCGTACGTGAAGTCGAACTTTTTTTTTGATTTGCTAAGTCATTTAAAGTCATCACTCATGACTTTAATTACAACAGACACGAGTAGAGTTGGGTAGTCGATTACGATACCTCGCAAAGTTATAGGTGTACATTACTTTTGCCCAGAGTGATTTTAACTGGAAATTAGTGGGGAGGTAAAACTAATAGACGGAGACCCCACGGCCGCCAGACCTTACTTATTTTCTCATAAACCAAATGTGTGGGAAATAGAAGTGCTAGTACGTACTAGTAATGTATGAATACTAGCTAACCTGGGCCGACAGCCAATTTTCAGCTATCAGGTTCTGAAGGTACTTCCAAAAATTACTCACTTGTCTTGAAGTCTGGTTGCTGATGTCTTATAGAATATAATTATTTAAATATAAAAATTAATGTTCAACACCGCCAGACACTCTCCATCGACTGTAATTTCTGCCAGTTGCTTTACATTTCACAAGTAAATTATGCGATTATACCTACAATCTGAGCCGGTACTTTTGTATATGATGTTCAGGGAACTATAACAATACTTTTTAAAGCACCCAGACTTCAAAAAAAGTGAGCAATTTTTGGAAGTACCTTCAGAACCTGGTAGCTAAAAATTGGCTGTCGGCCCAGGTTAGCTGGTATTCATACATTACTAGTACCTACGTATTAGCACTACTATTGCCCACACATTTGGTTTATGAGAAAATAAGTATGGTCTGGCGGCCCTGGGATCTTGGTCTATAACAACATTGTTCAATTGTAATCGGCATCATCGGTTAGACTAGTAAATAACTTAGAGAAACACGAGATTATTAAGGATTGTATATTTGTATTTAAAAATAACAATCACTAGCTTACCTAAATACTTTTTTTTTTAAACTAGAGGTCGCTTAAGATTTCGTTCCTTCCTGCGGTTTCTCCTTATTTTCTTCATCAAACATATCAAGACTAAGACCTTTCTTATGTTAAAAATTAAACTTATAATGATAAGACCTAAATATGAATACAAAGATGATGTAAATTAAATATCATGAGCTACTGGTTCCGTTTGAAATACTTTTTAATTATTTCTGGATTAGCCTTTGATTTGATTTCAATATCTTTTATGATTTTAGATAGTCTGTTACTCCAGTTTTGGCAAGTTTTAGGCCGAATTTTCCCTGCAATTATATTTGATTCTGGGCACCAAAAATTCTTTATCTCTTCTTTACTTAGACAATCTTTCAGTATTTTAAGCATATGTAAAACTAAAAATGACAATGAGTTAAGCTTCCAGAAGTCATCATTGTTTTGGTTTTGAACTTCCCATAGAAATAAAGTTTTAATATAGTAACTAGCTAATTGCTTGAAATCTTGAACATCGCGAAATAGCTTTAGCAGTTTGAGTGCACTTTTCAAATTGTTTTTATTATTTATGTAATACCGTTCTTGAAAAGGAAATGCTAGTCTCCAACTGAATTCATCTTCCGTAGGTTTTGGAACAACAAAGTATTCCACTTTTCTAGTGGTTTCCACTTTCTTAAATTGAATTTTTGTATCAGATGGCTTTTTAGGCAGTTTGAATGAAAAGGTCGGTACCAAATCCACATCAATGATATCATTATCACGATTTCCTGTTATAATAGTAATGGTGTTTGCGGGTCCAGATATTTTAGACATAATTTGATACCGTTTATTGTTGACACGTATAACTGGTCTATCGTTTACCTTTTCAAGTTTTGCCAATGCTGTATCTACCACTTTCTGCATCCACGAACGAAATATTTTAACAGATAAACGATACCGTGTATCACACCAACGTTTAGTTTCTTGAAATGCATCATTCTCTTTTTTTGAGAGTCTACGGAACTCAGATTGCATAACAATATGCGTAGAGTCACATGCAGACTCTGTGGCTTCCAAGTTAATTTTATCATAATTAATGGGAAGATTCAATAGGACGTTTATATCAAATTCCGTGGGCTGACCAACTCGAAGTCCATCAAAATAGCTGCCTAAGTATCTTAATTGTGGATTCATTTTCTTGAATGTCTTGTTATGTTGTTTCATAATTTCCAAAAGTTCCTTCAACACTGAATGAAATATGGTATTGTTGGTTATTATATCCTTTTCTTTGATCTTCACATAATTTCTATTAAGTTCTTTGTATATTTCTTCCAGGGATTTCCTCTTTTTAGCGAGTTTACGTGCCATTTTTCTGAAAATAAGTAAAACTTTAATCAACTGTAAAGATAAATTTTCATCCTATTTGGGAAACTTATTAAATAATGACATTTAGAACTACCCATGGATTTCTTAGGCTCACGTATAATACTATAACGTCTACTTAATATTTTTTCAACAAAATAACATATTTTTAGATTTATGTTTATACTAGTTTTCCGCCCGCGGCTCCGCCCGCGTGGACTACAGGTTATAATCGTGCCCAGCTGTGGGATGAAATGTAGCTTTTAAGTCATTACTTAAGGTCTAATCTATCTCTGTAGCAAAATTTCATCAAAATCGGTTCTGTGGTTTCGGCGTGAAAGCGTAACAGACAGACTGATTTACTTTCGCATACATCTAAAAATAATTAGGTAAGTTTGGAAGTACCTTTCCTTTTCAATATTTTTTCAACAAAATAACATATTTTTAGATTTATGTTTATACTAGTTTTCCGCCCGCGGCTCCGCCCGCGTGGACTACAGGTTATAATCGTGCCCAGCTGTGGGATGAAATGTAGCTTTTAAGTCATTACTTAAGGTCTAATCTATCTCTGTAGCAAAATTTCATCAAAATCGGTTCTGTGGTTTCGGCGTGAAAGCGTAACAGACAGACTGATTTACTTTCGCATACATCTAAAAATAATTAGGTAAGTTTGGAAGTACCTTTCCTTTTCAAGTTTACACGATTCTTTGGAAGACATTTTTTTTTCTTAAAGAACTACGTTTTAAAGCCGAGTGTGTCGACTGAATGAAGCAAACCCGGTACCTACTTTGAAAAATAAGTTAACTCTTAATTAAGCATGTTTAAAAAGTTATGTGACTAGTGGCGTGGGGTATCCGATACCCCAGAATATTTTACAGGGATAAGATACCATAAAAAATGCAATAAGTATTTGTCTTGTATTAATATTATAGAAGCAGCTTTAAAACAAAATATTAAGCCTTTGCGGGCCAAATGTGTACGAGATTAATATCGCAAGCGGCGCGGCGTAAACAATCGCGCGACGGGTTAATTAAAATTATACGGGCAACTTGATTAGCCGGGCTGTAAAACCCTCGTGCGATTCATGCACACCCGTGTGTGCAGTATTTGTATCGCACGCGGCTTAAACAAGCGCGTATGGTTAAGGTCAATTAAAGAGCGTCGGTCAAATTGATAAATTTATTACTTTGACCGGCCCATATTAATAATGCCCGACAGTCCATGGTCCATTTAAAAAATCAAGGTTTGAGATAGCTTGAACTTATCACTTGGACCGGGCAGTAGGGATGAATTCATCCCTACTTCTAGCCGGGCAATATTGGGCCGTACCTAACCTTTTTTTTACTTGGGGAAATGCCACCGGAGGGACGGCATGAGGGTATGTCGGACTTGAACCTACTAAAACCCCAAGGTGTTCCTCTTCTAGCCATTGGGGCGGGATCACAGGTATCGCAGTAACATTTTTCTGTGACCCCGCAGTCAGCGCTTGCCTGCCAGCTGACTGGCGGGCCCCGTCTCCTGGAGGTCTTTTACTACCTCCGTATGCCGCCTCGGTAGAACGTGCAGGAACACATTGCACGTTCCTCGGTCTCGGGGCCCCTTTCAGTGGTGACGGTCGTTTCTGCGTCCCGTGCGTCGGCGGCGAATCGAGGGAGCGTCGGTCTTAGCCTGTATCAGTCGCTCCGCCGCCTCCTTCTGCAAAATTAGGTTAGCACCCCCCGCCACGACGTCTCGGAATCGACCATGGCTTGCACCAGGCTCAGCAGCGAGAGGTCGGGACCTACCACAGCGACGAGAACACTACGCAGCTCCGCCCATGCTGGTCATATCTCAAGGTATAATGCGCAGTGACCTCGTCACAGCCACTGCAATGGTGACACGCCTCCGTTCGCTCCCTCCCGGCTATGCGACACAGGTAAGTATACTTTCTGAAGCATCCATGTCCGGAAAGTATCTACGTCAGCCGGAAGGCGAGGCACCCGTGCTCTGCTCGTCCAATTCTTGAGGACTGGTTGAACAGCCTGGACAGTCCAGAGACCAGCCGTAGGCTGGGCCAATCTCTCCTCCCATTTCCCCATCAGGACCCTCAGATCTCCGCGGGTCCACTTCTCTTAGTGGGGGACTTTCCCCCCGGTTCTGGAGGTCCAAGCGCCATTCGTTAATGGTTGCTTGGACCTCCGCCTCCAAGTCCCACGGAGAGGATCCCACCAAGACGCATGCCGCCTTAAAGGAGATCTATTGAAGTTTCCGTGGTTCAAAAACACTACAGTCCTTGTTTTATTACTTTGGTCAAGATAAGGTAGTGATTATTCATACTGACCGGAAAAAGTGATTAGTCATTCAGTTTCAATTATACTTGATACGGCCGTTCTTTATACAGATCGATCATTAATCATTATTCATAGTGACCGGACTTCTCAAATTGCCCGTAACTTATAACGAAGCCTGACAATAACTGTAATAGGTACTTTAAAAAGCACATACTAGATGTATGTCTTAATTAAGGCAGAAGACAACAATCAAACTGTCTGGGTTGGGTATACGGCCCCCGGCGGCGCCCGATTAAGGGTTAAGAGAGGAATCTGATAGTGATGCCATTCGGGGAGTTCCCTAATCGCCTAGTCAGCTTTTTGTATGTACCCGATAGTTACGAGTAAGGGCAAAGAACACACTGGGCGAATTTGTTAACCACGGAAACTTCAATTTTTCAACTAAAATACACAATCAAATAGGGCCTCCTGTCTGTAGCTAGCTCTCGGCAAAGTGGATACATTAAGCATTTTACCATTAATATTAACCATTGAAAAATGTTTACAGATCCTAAATAATTAATTCAAGATTTAGCAAAAAACTAACTTTTTAAGGTTCCGTTCCCAAAGGGAAAAAACGGGACCCTATTACTAAGGCTCCGCTGTCCGTCCGTCCGTCTGTCACCAGGCTGTATATCATGAACCGTGATAGTTAGACAGTTGAAATTTTCGCAGATGAGGTATTTGTGCCCTATAACAACAAATACTAAAAACTAGAATAAAATAAATAGGGGGCTCCCATACAAAAAACGTGATTTTTTTGCTCGTTTTTATAGAAAGTCTGTCTGAGGCTGTATCTCATGAACCCTAAAAGTTAGACAGTTGAAATTTTCACAGATGATGCATTTCGGTTTCTGCTATAACAATAAAAAGTAGAATAAATTAAATATTAATGAGGGCTCCCATGTGTACAACAAATGTGATTTTTTTAACAAGTCATTTACTTGACATCTAATCAACAACCGTTGCGTAGCAACACATTACAGACTAATCTCAAATGAGATTTAAAAACACTGATGGCACAATTGAGTTTGCTTTAACTTAGAGATTCGCAATTATTTGCAAACATGGAATATTTTAAAATTAAAAAAAAATTGTAATTTAAAGGTATTAAATTTTTTTTATTACCTTCTAAATCAGTAATTACGTACATCCCTAAAGGCTCCAACAGGTTTATTTTTACATACATTTGAAATAGAGCTGAACATTAATCTATTTTTTTTTATTTTTGGATATTCTTTTTATTGTACTTAATCCTTTATTGTACAATAAACAATATTTATTATGAAACACTGTATACATATTTAAATATTTAAAGCATGTATATTATCAGTTACCACGTCCTACGCCTGCTTGATGCCATCAAGCAGAATATAATTGTCATTATTAAAACTCGTTGTACAGCAACGAATCTGACGCCGCCGGGATACGTGTAGGTGGTAATTACTTCATATCAAACTCGATACTTTTTTAATATTCTTAATTTAATTGGCAAATGCAAACTGAGTAAATACGAAATACACAGATTACACCGTAAGTATTGGTTCTCACTGTAGGTAGAAATAATATTTTATGGATTAACAGTTCCTAGAATATTTAAGTTAAGGGGGCTCCCATACAAAAAAAGTATTTTTTTTTGCGTTTTTATAGAAAGTCTGTCTGAGGCTGTATCTCATGAACTGTGATAGTTACAAGGTTGAAATTTTTACAGATGATGGTATTTCGATTTCTGCTATAACAACAAATATTAAAAAGTACAATAAATGAAATATTTAAGGGGGCTCCCATACAACAAACGTGATTTTTTCCGCCCCGCTTTTATAGAGGTATAATGGTTTTTATAGAGTCCGACTAGCACTTGGCCGGTTTGATAGGTAATGTTACGGAACGGAACCCTTCGTGCGCGAGTCTGACTCGCACTTGCCCGTTTTATTATTTATAGTTAGTCTTAAACCTTCGCGCGATTCTTGCATACGCGTGTGTGCAAGATTTGTGTCGCACGAGCCGTAAACAAACGCGTGACGTGTTTTAACTGCTGTTTTTATTATTATAGGTTATAGTTTGTAAGGGACAGCTTAATAAAACTGAAACCCTCAAGGATTTTCAGGTGGAATTTTCCTCAGGAAATTTCAAAAAAAATTTAAGTAGTTTTTTAATACATATTTTTAACCTTCAAATTAAATTATGAATTCCAATACACTTCATTCATCAATAAAAAAACATTAGCAACATGGTAAAATACGAAAACTAGCGAGTACCTCGCATTCTTATAAAGGCGTGGGGCTGGGAACCCACCAAAGTAGGTAAATTATGAAAATTGGTATACCTGTATAAGTACTTACATTACAATTACTCAAGAAGTATCCATTGTAGTTTCCTCGGGACCCTTGTCATGCTTTTGGGAATCAGGGTTACTAATACTGGTTGACTCTGATCCAGCTTTTGGTGTCCGAAGAGATTCAATTTTTTCCAAAGCATCTTCAATAGAGTCAAATTTGACAGGTTTGATTTCATCTTTTGGACTATCTTTTTCACTTTTTACAAAATGTTCTGAAATAAAAAACCAGAGTGATTTCTAGAAAATTATACATATAATTACTTCTTTTGACCTAAGGATATCTAGGTTCAGAAACAGTTTAGGACATTTGACAAAATTTTGTTTGTTTGTTTTCTACTATAGTTTCTTGAAAGATTGAAATATGGTTTCAAAAATCATCAATATTTTCATGAACTCCTTTATAATAAACGTGGTATTACTTTGAAACAGTATGGCAAAATATAGATTTTTATATTGCAAAATCAAGAAAAGTCATGCAATAACCTTAGCTAAAGTCTTAATAATAAGATAGAGACTACATGGATTTACTCACCTTTTCCTTCTCTCAAAAGAACATAAGCATGTTCCATTACTAACATTTTATTAGTCTTACAAACATATTTTAAATTTTTTTCAGGCAGTTTATCAAAGAGTGGATCAGCTGATTGTGGAGCTGGGTCATTTTCAAAAAACATGTGTGTTCCCAAAGGATGTTGAAATTTACCTGTAAGTTATTAATAAGTACATAAAGAAACATAAACTAAATATGAAGTTCTACGAAGAACTCTACTCCACAAAGTAACATGAGTGATGGTTTTGAAAATACATAATGTAGTTTTGATTTCTTTCTTTACATCATTGAGGTAAAATTTCACATGCTTCACTAATAAATAGGTTATAACAGCTAATAGACAGCAGAAAATCGCTATGAATTGCTACTTGTACCTACTTACCTGAAAAAAAACTATCATCAGCTTGAATAATTGGATTTTTTTCATTGATACCTAGAACATGGATACTTCTGTATTTTTCAATATTAACACTTTCATTAAACTCTGCATAAACTAATATCTCTTCCTCAGAGTCTGAATTATCTTCAGCCATAGTCGTGCTCACTTACGTTAGTTACTGGGAGCTTTATACTATTACATAGAATGGTACAAGGAGTACTGGAATAGAACACTGATTAGGTAGGAGAATATGAAGCGTATTCCTTACTCAGTGGGGTAACTGTTGTATTCTGCAAGTAAGAGGTGAACTTACAACCTTACGATTAGATAAAAAGAAGCCTAGATAGTCCACTACATGGAACACTATTAATTACAGATCTATCACAATCTATCTACATGTGCAAAGAGAATAAAATTAAAACTTTTGATTAACAACGAAACATAACCAAAACCAAATCATAACCCATGAAAAAAGCATATGTTTTTGACGTTTAAGTTTTTGAGTTTGACAGTTGTGAAGTTCATTGATCTTGCCGAAGAGGACAACATATAGAAGATTTAATATTTATTTTGACGACTTTGTAACAAAATGAGTGTTTTATTTTATTTTATTTACTATAGAATTATGAAAGAATTATTTAAGTTACACCAAAATAGTAATATTAGATTAGGTCCTAGGTTCATACCTACTCAATGAATGCCATGCCATACCCAAAAATGTAAATAGGTATGAGAAAGAAGTAGCAATTCAGAAATCAAATAAGTAAGACAAAGACGGCACCACCAGATTCCATCACAGAAATGAATGATCCCCCTTTTCATGCTCTCTTCCTATTGGTCGATTTTACCCCACTCAACCATATTCATACTCCAAGACTCACTCAACCCATTTATTTTTCGTTTTTCATTCATTCTTTTGTTGAAACATTCACTTCACTCAGTAGTATTTCCGTTCCGTGCTGCGTGTTGTGCACGAGACAAAATTTTGCAAAACTTATTTTAATAATTCAGTCCAGTAAATTTGTGACCAGTTATTTTCCTATTGCCTAGATATGTCGGACTGGGATACAGTTACTATCCTTCGTAAAAAACCACCAAAAGCTTCGGCATTAAAGACTGAACAAGCTGTAAACGCAGCTCGCCGTCAAGGTTTACCAGTTGATACTCAACAAAAATATGGTGCGGGAACTAACAAGCAGCATGTGACAACTAAAAACACCGCAAAGTTGGATAGAGAGACTGAAGAATTACGCCACGAGAAGGTATCTCTTGACTTGGGCAAGCTTATTATGCAAGGAAGACAGGCTAAAGGAATGAGCCAGAAAGACTTAGCTACAAAAATATGCGAGAAACCACAGATTGTAAATGATTACGAAGCCGGACGTGGAATTCCAAATAACGTGGTTCTTGGCAAGATTGAAAGGGCAATTGGTTTAAAGCTACGTGGGAAGGAAAGAGGCCAACCACTACAGCCTCCTGGGGGAAAGAAATAACGGATTCTCTGGGAGGTGAAGACTATGCTCCGATATTTATTGCATAATAATTTATCTAATTTTGCTGTTATGTGTGTTCTTAATCGTATACTTACTATTTGGGAAAAATATGTAATACTACTAAACTAAATGCATTTGTTTTCCTCATCTGGAATGTTCTGTCTGTGATGTTGCCATCAGAAAAACAAGTTCTATGGCGTGAATGTTTTTTTCAGCGATTGAGGAATATGGATGTTATATGCAATAAAGATAGTTTATCAAAATTTCGTGGTTTGCTTTAATTTTTTTGGTTTGGTGCAACCTAACATGATATCATCAAACAAACATCGACAAAATATTGATAAGAGATTTTTTTTTGTTTTGGCTTTGGATGGTGGATATTTTGACAGAGGTTGATTCTACTAAGATGCTACTAAGTTTCGAAGAAATCTACCTAGTCTGGAAAAACGCTAGTGTTTATATTCTCTTTGGAGTGTTTATATTCTCTTTGGTCTGGAAGAAAGTCTTGCACTGAAAACAACGGAAATTGATATGCAAACATCACAGACAAGGTAGCTAGGTAGATGATACTGACGGCAAACATGAACAGTCAGCGAAAAAAGTCAGGCATTGAATTTTACTTTTCTTTCGTGTCAAAGCGTAGGTTGTGGTTGTACCACGCCAAAAAAAGTTATCAATCGCGTGGATCAATAAAATTAAGAGCACTGACATAATTATTTCTATGTCTATGATTAAGAGTAAACAGTGTTGCCAGACCGTGGGTAATTGCCCACGCCATGAGTAATTTTAGGATTATTTTGGAAAAAGGGCGGAAAGGTCTTGGAACCGGTAAAATCAATGGTAAAATATGGGCAATACTGGAAAAAAATAATAACAGTATTTCTCTACTGAAACAAAATTACAGTAACAATAATATATTTTTTACCATTGCCCCTCGAAAAAGGGCCCGTCATTCTTCAAAAACAGTGAATAAAACGCTGTTTATTTCACTGAGTGAATAAAACATTTTGAATTTGGAACATGCGCGAATATACGGATTTTAGTAAGAAAACAAAAGAAAATGTGCAAGGAGGTTGCATACTCTCGCTATAAAAACGTACTAAAACATGGCTGTATGTACTAACCGGCTGTATGGAATATGGCTCGGTTAAAATTTTTAAATTTAGAATAAGGAATTCAGCCAATTTCCTGTGGAATTTTCATGCAATTAAAAGTTTCTGTTGAAAGTTTCTGTCTCAAAATCATAAAATGAGTTCGACATCCAGTGATGAAAGTGAACCTCTCGTTTCAGAGTCATTTCGCGTTAAAGCAGCAGCTATTCTTGATAATTTTCTGTCACAGAGTAATTATTTTCTTTTTCAATGGTAAAAAGTAGAGTACCTAACACGTGAAAAAAAAATTCATCTCGGCTCTTGTGTCCCTCGATCCGCTCAGGATTCTGATCTAGAATCCTTCGCTCCTCTCAGGATATAACTCAATGCCTCGAAAAGAATTCACCTTTTTTCACTTGTTGGGTAATCTACTAATATCATATAGTAACAATACTATCCTACTATAATATCATATTTTATAGCACTCTGAATGAAATAATTTTAAATGCTTTATGTAACTTAGCGATTAATAAGACAAGTATCTAAATCACTTATATACATGCACAAGAATAGAATAGAATAGAGATAGTATCTAACATGTAAAGAACTCAATATAAAATTATATGATATTATCATTGCTTTTAATAAATAGTTTTGTTGTGTTTTTTGAGGTGATCCTCAGTGACCTCATAACTTCTTTTAAGGGCGAGAGTTTTCGAAAACTTAAGTTTGTTCTATGTACAGTCAACGGCACATCAGGTTACAACAAACTGTCAAATTTCCCCAATGGATTGTAAACTCTAATACTTAGAGATAAAATTGAAAATCGATTGAAGAAATTTGACAGTTTTGGATAGCATGATGTGCTGTTGTCCCTGTACATACAAAGCGCAGGCATGTTGTTGTACCTGTACTAGATAAGTACTACAACAACTATTTAGCCGAGTGCATAAGATAAGTAAAAATGCAGTGGTAAATTCCAGAGGATGATAAACTATATAGTAATGATAAAAAATGTACATAGAAAAGGATAACAATAATATTCACTAGATTTCAGATCACAAAACTCAAAACGTAAACATTACAATGAACATTCTCTTGTTCTTATTTTTCTTATGTCTGCCACACTGACAATTTAATTTACTTTCATGCATAGAGCTTACAAGCAAAACTCTTTGCTTTAACAAGGCAAAATAAAGTATAATCATGAGGGTGTCAAGCTAAGGTTGAATAGATTCCCCTACATGGATTTGTTTTAATGAGTGTGGGCGATTTTCTGTCGAAAAGGGCAATTTTAACCTAGGGCTAAGTATCTCTATGGACAGAGCTTACTGCTGTTGCCATTCTTGCGTCTGTGTAAAACAATTCGTATCACGTGTCTTTTTCTATTAAATGCGACGCCCATATGCGTGCAAGAGAGAGCATTAGTCAGAACGGCAACGTTGCAGTATACGTGTAAATCGTGTCACTCATTGACCTGCTTGTAGGTCAAAAGTGAGGTTAGTTTGTGTGTTTATAAAGTGAAAAAACTTATCACTATTCAAATTGTGTTTGAAATATTGAATAAAAATAGTGTTGATGGCGTGCTGCGTACCATTGTGTACTTCAAGGACGACGGTGAATGGCGTTAAAACCGCAAGAATATCGTTTCATATTTCCTTACACACACACACTAATAAAATTTTTGACCGCTGCACACATTGATAAACAGCCACGCATTGCGGGCGGATTGCTCCTGCTCCGTCCATACAGCTACAGTTACATACACTCATTTCAAGTATGAAAGCATGCTTCGTTTGAGCAGTTGCTACTTAGTAGCATGTGTGTCGATAGTACATTGCTCAAAATTAGCATGCTCGTTTCGAGTTTGCTCAAAAATCAACAGGCGTTCGAATTTTGAGCATGCTACCTGCGGCGCGGGTAGGAGGGGGCGTGCTTTTAGCGCTTTGAGCAGTGTATGATGACTTTGAGCATGCTTATTCAGGAGCATACTTAAAAATAAGCATGCTTATTGCTAGCAAATGTAAATAGTTCATAAGCATGCTCATATTAAGCATACTAATAACAAGCTTTTTAGCATGCTATTCTAGAGCATGTGTAACTGTAGCTTACATCAGTATACATATACTTAGTCCTAGATTTTAAAAACCTGCGGCTGCGTGGGCAAATGTTTTGATCAGGTCTGGCAACACTGAGAGTAAAGAGTCAACAACCAACAACGGCCAAAAGGACTAATTTCCAGGCCATTAATAGAAAAAAAAAAGAGTCAACAACGTCACTACTCACTAGTATTAAAACGCAGTGTTATATACTCCTTGACTAGTATAGTGATTTACATAATTGTTATAAAGATAAAGGCTGTACGGTCTGAAGACCTTTGCCTATCCCTGTGGGATAAACTTGGGATAAACCAAGGGAAAAAAAATGTTACAAAGATAAACATTGTAGAATAGCAAAGCTGCCGCCGTTTCCGAGCAGTTTGATTAGAAATCGTACAAATTTTAGCGTTTTAAAGCCATCAGTATGGCGTTTTCGTTTGGTTCTAATGCAACATCTCAAAATTCTGTCTTCGGTTCAGCTGCTAAACGTAAGTTAATCCTATTTTCGATGGTAAGGTTATGTTGAAATTTGTTACCTATCCTGTCTATAAATCGTTTAGAGTACTACCATTCCCGCTTGCCTGAGGTGGGCCATCGGCATTCCCCCTGAACCTAAATACAATTAAGCTTGCTTTTACTTTTTCAGCATCTTTCTCATTTGGTAACACCAACACTGCCACAACAAGTACTGCCGGTTTCGGTGGTTTTGGAACTGCTACTACAGCATCAGGATTTTCAGGTTTCGGTGCAAACACGTCTGGTGCAGGTAAATAAGTTTTTTCAGAACACTTAAAGGGCTAAAATGTATTTTAGGGTCCCACGATTTGGGCGTCACTGATTTTTTGGCAGAAAGGTCTAGCCTAGGTAGACCCTTGTGCAAAATCTCAAGGTGAGGAGATGCCTAGTGTTTGGGAAAAAAAATCTAGAAATTTTGTATACTAATTTGATGATCTTTTTTTCATTGATGTTCATACAGCCAATGAGTATTTTTCGTTTTTATTTTTTATTTATACATTGAAAAAATTGGTTTAAAGTTTTTAAAATTAGGTTCACGTAGAATGTGACAGAACCAAATCAGAGTACCTTGGTAGTGGTTAGATTAGGTTCATGTAGTTTGTGACAGAACCGAATCAGAGTACCCCGACTCTACGTAGTCTTGTCTGCCCTACCCCTAGAGTGTAATTCAAAATCCCGGAACAGCGTGGCGAGCGGCGTGTGGCTTGTACCGCGTGTACCTAGTGTACTGTGGTATGCAGACCTTCATGGAGGATCGGGCATAACACAACTTCTTTCTCATTCAGTCATTTCGAAGAAGATAATCACTAGACTAGCACTAGGTACTTGCCAGTAAACTAGGTACACGCGTGCAAGTGCCAGGATACTCCGTGCCGGAGCCATGACAGAAGTAAATTTTGTCAATAATCCTCATGCATTCCGAAATATCTTATGATACAGAAAATAATTTTTGTAAACATAACCTCTTAACTGTCAACTTTTTTTTACGACTTGGATGTCTGATTTTTGAGCCAAACTATAAAATTTCGAAAATATATTTTTGGGGGGTGGGGTGTCGTGTACCCCCCCTTATAGTAAGAGGGGTACGTAACCCCCAACCCCCCAAAATAACCCCCAAAAGCACCCATTTAAGGGGGGGTTCCCCCTCCCCCCCACCCCATTTGTTTCTTGATACTGATGATGTTCCATGTTTAAAATAAAATAAATAAAATAATTGACCTGTTGGAACCTGCGGTTTTGAATAGCGACCTGTGCTTTCCAAAACTTGTGCACATGTCCTGAGAGAGCATGGAACCTATTTTGCTCTAGCCGTGCATTCTCTGCCAGTATTAAATGGACAGAATTAAAATATATGCAATATAGGAGATATAAGGCTACCTGCACCAACTTGTCATGATTTATTTAAACCTGGAATGTTTTTGAAGAAAGTTTTTCAGTTCATTGGGTCAGCACTTCCATAATTTTTGTTCCCTAAAATGTTATTATTTTGAGCAGTGATAACCCAGTTGGTACTGCCAGTATTTTAATCGGAAGGTTGCGGGTTCAAATCTTGTAACCATTAAATTCTACTTTTTGGATTTTTGTTTGAAAGAAAGAATGAAATATTTTATTTTGCATTAATTATCATTTGCTAAGCAGTGAAGGAAAACATCGTGATGAAACTCACACGTTTAGGAACTTGCATTGGGCCAATATAGTGAACTATGACCTAAGTTTCCTTTGTGATACAAAGGGAGGCCTTTGCCTCTTGATGGGGACATATTTGAGCTAATAAAAAATAAAAAAGTTACTTTTCTCGATTTTCGAACAATTTTCATTCTGCTTTCAGTTCATCATTTTTATTTATATTTTCGTAATTTGTTTATTGTTAGCAGCCCCATTTGGAACACTTGGCTCTGCTCCAGCAACATCTGCCCCTAGTCTATTTGGGAACACAAGTTTTGGAGCGAATGCTGCTAAGCCTGCTACAGGTATGTCCTACGTTTATTATAACCAAAAAAGAGCTTTCAATATTTTTGCATAGTTATGTTCCGCCATTTAATTTTTTTAAACGTGGCCACCTACCAAAACCAAAATGAATTATCCAATGGTAATTCATTACCAAAACGACTACAAACTAAAATTTCCTAATGTGTCACGTTTTTGAGATACAGGCTGTCAAGCTTGTGTCATAGGCATTAACAGTGCGCAGATTTGCAACTTAATTACATATTTTAATAGCTTTTTTTGGCTTTCTGAGCCCCAAATTTCTTCTGCAATGTTTTCTGTACCGTTTGACGCTGCTATGACGATTAAAACCCTGTCAAAACCTGTCATATTACATAGTTCATTTTTTTATTCAAAAAAATTATACCTGATTACTTGACTTAGACTCGGATGCTCATAAAATAGTTTATCAGTTAATTCATAAGATTACTTTAATAATTTTATTGTCAAACCTGCCTTTGACAGCTCATATCTCGGAAACGTGATACTTTAGGCATATATCGTCTTAAGAGCTTAAGTTTGTGATGATTTGAGCTATCGATTGATGCAAATTTCGAGGGTGGTCGGAAAAATAATAAATGGTAGGCCAGGCCAGCCTTCGAACAAAAATATTCAAACCCCTTATAATAAATAAAATATATAAAAGCTTTTTTATATTCATGTCACAAAATAATTTTTATATCAACAACAACCTTGCTATTCTCACTTGGTGAGGGGCCATCCATAAATTACGTCACACGAATTTCATGATTTATTGACCCCCCCGCCCTCCATGTCACAGCTGGTCACATTTGTGAGCCTCCCCCCTCCCTAGTGTGACGTCACATATTTTGCAATTTTACATCTAGTAATTATTGAATTATAATAAAACAGCAGTTCCGAAATAGTGATATTTCCGTTTAAATTACTTTTGTATGATATTAACATCAAATTTATCGAAGGCATTTATCAAAGGGCGTTTAAGCTAGTAGAGCGAGTGGCCGATGAAACAATTTGAACCTTACATTTATTAAGATACAAATGTTTTTCAATACAAATGTTTTTCAATACAAATGTTTTTCAATACAAATGTCTTACAAATGTTTTTGAGTTTTTCATTAATAGTTCAGAGTTCGTGTTTTTTACACTTAGATTAGACTACATTTTGAAATGTGACGTCACGAAATGTAGGACCCCTCCCACCCCCTTCTCACACAATGTCACACTTCGTCGACACTCCCCCCTCCCCCTCAACGTGTGACGTAATTTATGGATGGCCCCTGACTCTCTCTCTTCATTTATATTTCGGTATAAAACTTTCTTTATCTAAAAAAAGTTAAATCCCTAAAGATGACATAAATCAAAAATAAATTAATGAGTATGAAAATAAATGTATGAAAAAATTAATGTGTCAGTAAAGAAAATATTTTTTTTTAATTAAAACCTACAAATAAGTTACTACGAAGCTTTAAATAAGTTACCTACAATTTTTTTTAAATTAAAATAAGTTACCTGTCCTACCCTAAGGTTGCCTGGAAGAAATTGCTACCTAGCAATAAGGCCGCCTTGTTGTACACTATGTTTTATGTTCTGCTAATTGTATTGTATGTCTTTGTGTGCAAATAGAGTATATTGTAATGTATTACCTATAATGTTTATGTCATACCCTATGAATTCATAGCTATTAGCACATTTAATTAAATAAATAATTACAGGTTTTGGCACAGGGGGATTTGGCACAAATACATTTGGTACAGGCACTAGTGGCTTTGGTTCTGGCACATCAACATTTGGCAGTGCAGCGCCAGGTTTTGGGACTGGAACGAACACCCTTGGAGCCCCAGCAAATACATTCGGAGGCCCAAACTTTGGTACTGGGTCTACATTCGGAGGAGGCACCTCATTTGGCTCTACGCTTGGCAAACCCGCAGCAACAGGCTTTGGAGGTTTCGGCACAGGATTAGGGACTACAAATGCTTTTGGACAACCACAGCAGGTACAGTTTCATTCAGTTTTATTTAGTTACTAGAGGATGCCTTGGATTTCGTTCCCAAATGAATTTCGAAAAATTCCTTTCTTAGTGCTAGCCTAGTGCCTATGTCATACCTTTAGACACCTTTTTGCCAAATTTCAGCTTTCTAAGGGTTGAGCTGGGCATTGATTAGTCAGTGAGTCAGGACCACCAATTTCATAAATTTAGTTGTTGTGTTCAAGTATAGGAGTACCAGAAGATGCCAGTTTTTTGAATGTATGTTGACTGATAGCTCCAGAAAAAAGGAAGCAGCAATTTCCATTGAGCATTCATTAACAGAACATCAGTGAAGTGCGAGTAACATACCACTTGATCGTTTCACACCTGGTGCAATTTTCCAATGAATAGGTGGAAACAACAATGAAGGAACACGAAAAGGCGGCCTTATTTCCAAACCGCGTTGCATCCGCGTTGTTATTTCGTTGTTGGCGAATAGTTGAAGTAGGCAAAACAAGCCCGGATTAAAAGTAAGTTGGCGAATTACGCCAGGTGTGACACGATCAAGTTTACATGTCAGTTACATGTCCCACCCAGAAGATAAACATCAGCTTTTAATTGCTTGCTCAGTATTGCGATTGCTAACTCGCCTTCGAAGAGATGGCGAATATAGCAATTCATTTAGCAAAAGGTTTTACAATGTGTTTTAGTTTTGTAAGTTGTTTAAAAATTGTATCATTTTAATAAAGCATACCACCCTTAGGTTGACTGGTAGATAATGCCTTTAGGCATTAAGGCGACTACAGCACCCGATAAAGACAGCATACATAGGAATAGTGCCATCTCCGTCTCTCAACAGGCCTAGGCCGGCAGTGCGAACAGTGTCGATACACGAAGTTTACGGACTATGAAAGCGTGCGTGCGTAAAAACATGTTCGAAAGTTAGAAAAATAAGATTTATGGAAAGGTAACGGCTTAAATCGAAAAATTCGTTAACTACTTATCGAGAGTGTTCAATCACGAACATTTTGATAGCAAATTCAAGTTCCTAAAGGTGGCACTTCACTTGGCGTTGCGTATTTGCGTATTTGCCGTATTTGGCCAAATACTACCATGTGTGGAGGATTTATTTGTCTATATTTGCCATATTTGAACAAATATGACAAACACACCAAATAGGCAAATACGCCGATCCGTTCGCTTGTCGGTCTTTTGTCACACATCAAAGGACGCAATATGATTATTAGACCATTTTAGACCTTATTTGCCTGTGTTATTTGCTGTTGACATTCCAAGTGAAGACGTCGTGTTTGTGCTGTTTGGACTGCGTACAAATATTTGGACAAATACAGCAAATACACGCAACGCCAAGTGAAGTGCCACCTTAAGAGTTCCTGCAGGGGGGTGTCACTCCGCAGTTTAGGCATGTTCGTGCGGCGGGCATACTGATTTTACTATCGTTTTTACGGCTTAAAAGATACACAATATTGGGTATTTAGAGGTGACTTTGTGAGCTTTTTCTATCGAACCAAAAGTGCTGAATCATGTTTTCAGCAAACTACTTATCTAGTTTATGTCCTGAATATTACCGTAGTATTTTTCTTCGATTTAATGCAGTGCGTCATGCTTATTTACGCATCATAAAATCGTAATTTAGGTGCTGTAGTCCCCTTAAGTACGTTATTGTACATTTGTGCATTATGTAAATATATAAATAAATAAATATGGGATAGAGAAAAAACAAATAAAAATAATAATGTTTTAGCAACAACAACAACAACAAGGGCCGACATCTGCACAGGAGGCTTTAGTGGCGGCAGTTTTCAATTGCTGTGTTTTTGGCGACGAGCGAGACCAAGTGCTCGCCAAATGGAACCTTTTGCAAGCGCAGTGGGGCACTGGTAATTATTACAAAGCTCCTAACTAAACAGTGACATTTGAGGCTTTTATAAGATACTTGCTTTCCGCCCGCGGTTTGTCCGCGTGGATTACAGGTTATATCGTGCCCAGCTGTAGGATAAAATGTAGTCTATGTCCTTTCCCAAGGTCTAATCTATCTCTACAAAATTTCATCAAAATCAGTTCAGTAATTTAGCCGTGAAAGCGTATAACAGATAGACAGACAGAGTAAGTTTCGAATTTATAATATTACTAGCTTTCCGCCCGCGTGGATTACAGGTTATATTGTGCCCAGCTGTGGGATAAAATGTAGCCTATGTCCTTTCCCAAGGTCTAATCTATCTCTACACCATATTTCATAAAAATCGGTTCAGTAGTTTAGGCGTGAAAGCGTAGCAGACAGTGTTACTTTCGCATTTAAATTATGTAATAGTTTCACCAAACTATGCGTGTTAAATGTTTTTTATGTATTTAATAGATTGTATCTTTATTCACAGGAAAAGCATACTACAATGCAAATGCGCCTCCATTGGAGTTAAATGAATTGAACCCACTATGCCGGTTCAAGGCAGTTGGATATTCAAGATTGGGAGGACGAGAGGACAAAGATGGTCATGTAGCTATGCTGTTCAATAAGACGGAGAATGAAGTCAAGTAGGTTATTTAAATTATAGGGAAAGTTAGGAGACCTTATCTAGCTTTGACTGGTATAAATACATAACATACGCTCACGCCTATAATCCCTAACGGGGTAGGCAGAGCATTAGTGTTTTTAGCGAACTACTTGATGCCACGTTTGATACAAATTGGGTTATCAAATGGAACAATTTTTTTTAATTTTTTTTTTATTGGACTCACCAACAGTTACTACATTATTAAAAACAATATATCCACTTATATTACTAACTTATCTTAATGCATAACTAATTAAAGGTAAGTACAACATGCACCAAAGCTAAAGGTACCGACAACACAACAATTTACACTATAAATTTTAAATTTCGCGATTTGAACACATAATTTAACACTCCAAACAAACTTAAACAAAAGCAAACAAACATACTTACTTAACAAGCTTAACTGTCGTTAAATAACACTCTTTAATTTTGACGGTAATGGTCGTTGGCAAGGCAATCAAATATCTTTTTTCTAAATTGTGGTAGGGTATCCCGGAAGACATCAATACCTTCAGAGCAGAGATTGTACAACCTACACATACGAGGCACTGGAGAGTTAAAACAAGTTAAATAATAGTGAGAGGTGGTCAATCTATCACCCATTTTACAGAGAACACCCTCGCGTCCCACTTAGTCTTTTACTGTATACCTGGGAAGAGTTGGTAGCTGGCACATTCTAAGTTTTTCTTTCACTACCAGTCCAGCATGGAAATGATGCTTCATAGTTAAAGCGCTCGTAGCCCAGTGGCGCTCGCTGATCCCAAACGATCAGTGAGGTAAAACAACGTACATTGAGGCAGGGAATCTGATGGGTGACCAAAGTGGAAATCTATCACGAGCGTTTCCGTGCTTCGGAGGGCACGTTAAGCTGTCGGTCCCGGCTGTTGTCGATTGACTACAGTCGTTAAAACCAAGTCAGAGGCCATTGTGCGGTTTGAAAACTCTGACACCAGCGTTAGCCACGTTCGCCACACAGTTGACTATACCTACACGATAAGAAGTCCAGCATGGAAATGATGCTTCATAGTTTATAAGATTTTCGTCTACACTGCTCATAGATTACAGGGGCAGATGGTGACAATTACCAGCTGCCCGTCGATCGTAGATAGTACAGAGTAGAGCCCCAGGTGTGGGCATGATCTTTTAATACTTTAAAGCAAAGGCGATTCCTTTTGATTCTGCTAGATGTGAGTCTAACTGTTTGGGATTATACAATTCCTCGTAAAAGCACAGAATAAATAATAGTACTAAGGCCAGTGTTCACCAAAAATTTAACCAACGGTTAGCAGCTAACCAGAGATTTGACAGTGTCATTTTCATACATTTTTTTTTACATTTTGTCTGATTAGCTTCTAACCGCGGTTTAACCGTTGGTTATATTTTTTGGTGAACACGGGCCTTACTTACAGAAGTCTCACTCCCTAACAAAAGTCAACTTTAGGCATAAAAATTTGCCTACTATTGCAAGCGGCACAGGCTTGCAAGAGAAATTGAAACTTATAGTCAGCCGCTAGCGTTCATATTCTATTGCGCACCGCCGACTCGATGCCGCGTTCGCGACTTGAGCTCAGGGTCAACACTCGCCGCCGATTTAAAAGTAAAATTATTATTGAAATTAATTAAGTATGTTATCAATGCTTATAAAATCAAGAGTAACTTTAATTAGGAAGTGTAGTAAGTAAAAACACAAGTTAACATAACCAACCATGTTATTTGATATCTAGCCTACATACCTACTAACTACAGACACCTACAGACTATTGTGATGGCAAAATGTGTTTCTGTCTGGTTTTTATATTGTTAATAAGTAGGTACACTTATTTAGTTCAACACGCGACTAATGCGGCTCACGCGCGCGGCGAGTGTCAGCCCGCGCTCGCTGGCATACTCAGTATGCCCGCCGCAAGAACATGCCTAAACTGCGGAGTGACACCCCCCTGGTAAAAGGTTGAAACTCTCGGTTCAAAGACGTCTTGCAGTAATTTGATTAAACCTATTGAAATTGTAGAATTAAGTATGTGCGACTTTCACAAATATTTTGTCTTGTATCGATTCTGCAGTTGATTAGGCTATATTTTGCTAGACCAAAAGGCGCGGAACTAATAGTCCTCTGGTTTCGTACTAGTACTGATAAATTTTTCTATTGATTTCAGAACAAATCAACAAGTTCTGATATCGTCAATCTCAGGTCTCCTGGGCAACAAACCAAATCTGGCTGTTAATGTGGACTCAATAAAAGCTGTTTCAGAGAACAAGTGTCAGGTGATTAACATTTTTAGTATAATTAAAGTTTTTTCAGTGCAAAATATTTTTCACTGTATTTTTCTACAGTTGTCATACTTTGACTATCCTGATTTTTAATGTCAGTAACTCGAAGTTGAAGTTACTAAGAGGTGTCCAAAATCGTCATCCTCACCTGCTGCGGTGTACCCTGCTGATCAACAGACGAGGCTCTGACATGCGTAAAGGGTTCCTTTACTTGACTTCGCCATTCTATTTTAATTTAAAATACTCTAAATTAGCAAATTCACGACATTGTTGACGCTATTTTTCAAAGAATTGAATTTACTAAATCTGTGGCCATTTACTATACAGATTGAAAAAGAACCTCCTAGCTTTATTGAAAATCCTGAACCAGTACTTACAGAACACTTTTTTTTATTTTTATCTGTGGGTTTTTTTTCTAAACGTAGACACTACTCGGGTGCACCGCCCGAGCGCTTCCCGCACCCCTCGCGTGTCTGGTGTAGGAGTAATGTCTACGTTTAGGCAAAAAATGAACTATTCCTATTGAAAACTATTAAAAAAAAATTTTTTTTTCACACTATTTGTTTTAGTTATTCTTGTTGGCGAGTTTACGGACGACTGTGTAAGTTCGGAATCATAAACAATGTTTTGTTTCTGTAATGACTTTTTTGTTTGAAATTACGATCGCAGGTAGTGATATACGTAGCAGACAAGAGCACGAATGGATCTCACGTGGCAGCGAGTGAACTATGCGCATTTCTGTCTGGGGGCGGAGCGCGCGCGGCGCTGTCGGGGGCCGGGTGCTCCGCCGTCACCGCCGTCACCCGCCCCGCGCCGCACCTGCTGGCTCACTACCTGCAGACCCCGCCGCCAGGTGCGTACACATACATACACACGTATATCTCATATGACGTCACCGCCGTCACCCACCCCGCGCCGCACCTGCTGGCTCACTACCTGCAGACCCCGCCGCCAGGTGCGTACACATACATACACACGTATATCTCATATGACGTCACCGCCGTCACCCGCCCCGCGCCGCACCTGCTGGCTCACTACCTGCAGACCCCGCCGCCAGGTGCGTACACATACATACACACGTATATCTCATATGACGTCACCGCCGTCACCCGCCCCGCGCCGCACCTGCTGGCTCACTACCTGCAGACCCCGCCGCCAGGTGCGTACACATACATACACACGTATATCTCATATGACGTCACCGCCGTCACCCGCCCCGTGCCATATCATATATTTTTCCTGAAACATAAGGAGTTTTTGTTATTTACCTACTATGGCGCTATACAGGGCTTTAGGTATCTCTCTTTCAACATTTCGGGTGGTTAATCAGTCCATGAAACTGAACAACTTCCCCAAGGAACATAGGTCAAAATACGAAAAGAAATTTTTGATCTCCTATACAAAATGCGCTATATGCTGATAAAGTTTGTATGGGAACTACATTTTTTTTGGATTTTGACCTATTTTCTTTTGGGGAAGTACTGATTAACCACCCGAGATTTACCTAAAGCCCTGTATAGCGCCCTGTTACAATCCCAAATCAAGCAGAGAACTCTCTCGGCTGGTTCGATGAGATAATGACCAAGAAAAAATCTCGATGTGTTGAAATAAAACGCTTTGTGATTCTAAAATGTTTACTGGAATATTTATTCTACAGGCATGGATATGAGACTCTGGAAACAGGCGCAGGCTGATAACCCGGACCCTGAAAACTACATTCCAGTACCTATGATAGGATTTACTGAGGTATCGATATTTTTCATTTTGTTTTCTTCATTGTAGTTGCGTTTAGGTGCAAAATGCCAAAAGCGCATAATGACAAACGTGACAAAAACATCCAAAGCGCAAAATGCCAAAAGAGTAAACTTCCGAATACGCAAAATGACAAAAGAGCTAAATCACAACTGCGCAAAACTACTAAAAACACAGTTACGCGGAAAAACCGCCTGGATATAATCCAAAGAAAAGGTCTGTCTACAGTTACAGCTTATTAGTACCAAGAGTCACTAAAGCTGATTCGCAAAAAGACGGACGGACGGGCATAGTGAAACATGTATGTCATTTTGAGCTTTTGTCGTTTGGCACTTTGAACATTTTCCTATTATGTTATTTATCGTTTTGGATATTTTTTTGTTATTTTGCGCTTTGGACGTTTTGTTCTTTTGTTTTTGTGCTTTGGGCATTTTTGTGCTTTTGTCATGTTGCGCTTTTGGCATTCTGCACCTAAACGACGTAGTTGTAGTTCACGACTAAATGAACGCCGAAAAAAACTGCTATATAGATTTATTGAGTTTATTATGAGCATTGTCAATCATTTAGTCGAAAGTAGCTAAGTGGTGGTTCTTTTTTTTTTAAATGCATTTTGGCAACTTGGAGGCCTTGCCCAAGTAAATTCGTCTCTAAATAACATAAATGCCAAATATGACTGAAACACTGTGCGATTTGAAAATCAAAGATAAGGGCCTCCATTTTTCTGTTAATAAAGTATTTCATTGAGCAAGTAACCAATAGAAGTACATTAAACCGAAATAAGTTAAAAATAATTTCTTACCGATAGTTGAGGTATATGGGACACACGTCCCAACTAGCTTACGAGAGAGAGAGAGAGAGATGGAACTAGTTATAAATCTTAGAGTAAAATCACTGAGATGGTGTGAGAAACTGATCGCCCTGGATTGCACCTCTGCTAGTTAAGTGCTTGGTGAAGTATTTAAATGAAATGTTCATTTTAATCTATTCTGACTTCAATTCTTCACAACAAAAGACTGCTGTTGATCAGAAGTCCTAATTAATCGTTCTCATTTGAAAACCTCAGTTAAAATTCCGTGCGCGATGTCAGTCCGAAGAAGCGAACTTACAAGCGAGCTGGTTGAAGCGAGCCGGTGACGAGCTAAGCGAGCTGAGGACGAGGCGCGCCGCGTCCGCCGCTCGCCTCACTCAGCTAACCGCTCGCCTTGCCGCGCTCAAGCATTCTCTACTACAGGCAAGTTACATACTGCCTGAAGGAAGAATAAAATAAAATACAGGCATGTTATTTTATTCTTCCTTCTTTATCGTGTACTTATAGTCAAGTGTGTGGCGAACTTGACTAACCATGGTGTCAGAGTTTCTAACCGCCAAATAGCCTCCGATTTTAACGACCGTAGTCAATGCGTATGTATGTATTTAAATCGTTTAATGTATGTTTGTATGTATTTCATTGTAATCTTGAGTTGTTTTAAGTGATATCCTGAATGTCATATAAAATAAAGATTTTTCTATTTTAATCTATTCTAATCGACAATAGCCGGGACTCCCGGGACATCCAGCTTAACGTGCCCACCGAAGCTCGGAAACGCTCGTGATAGATTGCTTAACCTCACTGAACGGTTAAGATCAGCGAGCGCCACTGGGTTACGAGTTACCTTATAAGTGAGCTGGTTGAACAGGCATACTCTAGTATAGGCCTGTCGTTTAACTTACATAGCGCGGAGCGTCACCCTCCAAAATCCAAGATGGCCGCCTTATAAAGAGTAATTATGCGAGGCGAATCCAGAAGCGCTCCCTAAAATCATAATATGGGTGTTGTTTTCATGGTATTCAGGGGCGCTGATTTTTGTATTTTTGTTTATTTTGTAACGAATAAACTGGAAAACTACTGGACCGATTTCAAAAATTCTTTCACCATTAGAATGCTACATTATCTCTTAGTAACAGGCTACATAATTTTTCTGAATTCCCACGAGAACAAAGTCCCGGGTGGAAATCTAGTTTAATCATATAAGAGGTATATACCTTTTGCTGTGGAGACCACGGGTTGCTTGGGAGCAGAGGCTAAAAGTTATGTGGTAGAGCTGGGGCGGCGTTAAGAGAGAGCACTGGTGACTATCGCACTCGGTCGTTCTTGGTGCAAAGTCTGACCTTAGCTATCCAGCGCGGCAATGCTGCCAGTGTTAAGGAATCCTTTGCGCCAGGATCGACTGACGGCGGTTTACCAGGCTGATATTTCAGTCTTTATTATAATCGATGACTGTGTTATTTATTACATACATACACTCACGTCTGTAACCCCTGTCGGGGTAGGCAGAGCATCGTGTGATTTAGAACTACTTGACGTCACGTTTGACATTCGTTTTGAGGGATATTTAATGGAACATGAGTATTTTAGTGATAGGTTGTCAACCTTTCGCCCATGATACAGCAAAACCCACTTACTGGTTTCTAAGTTTTCTTTCATTCCCACTGGGGACTGGGAGTGAAAGATTTATTTACTAGCTGTCCGTCTGCGGCTTCGTTCCCGTGGGAATAGTCCCGGCGCATTTTAATTTAAACAAAAATATAACCTGGACGTGACAGTAAGGAAACAACAAAGAAGAATCATCCAAATCGTCCGTTCTCAAGTTATAGCTTGACTATAAGAAATAGAGGTTCATTTTTATAAATATTGATTTTATTATGTAAGCGTGTTATTTATAACTAGCATTCCGCTCGGGACTTCGTTCCCGTGGGAATTCGGGAAAATCATGTACCCTATGTCCATCACGGGTAATGTAGGATTTTAATGGTGAAATAATTTTTCAGATCAGTCCAGTTGTTTCGGACCTATTCGATGCAAACAAACAAACAATCAATTCTTTCCTCTTTGTAATATTAGTATAGATGACATTTGATGTAATAAAAGTATGTGTGTGCAGGTGATAGGTCGCGATTGTTATACTGCGTACCTACCGTTTGCATTTTAATACTGTGACTTAAGCGACAGATCATATTGAAAAGTTCTTAGTTTTATCTAGCCTCTATAGAATAACTCGTGACTCACTTAACTATATCGCGACTAGTGCCTTTTGTACCCCATATAATAATATCAGTGCATTCCGGTTCCACTCGGTAATACCTACGTCGCGCATCCACACATCCAGTGTAGTTGACAGTGGAACTTATTAACGACGGCCAAGACACAGAAACTTGAGCTAAGAACAGTGCGTTACACGCGCAACACCTTGAGGAAGGCGGAGAACCTGGTGAGCTCGTTCCATTGTAAAACATTTCTAGCCAAAAGGTATATTTTTTTTCCAGCATCAACTCACAAGGCGATCCGTTCCAGCAGCCTTTTGGATATAATAATTTTTTTTTTCAGCATCAACTCACAAGGCGCCGATCTAACCGACATAATTATTATTGCAACTTGTAGGACCCGCAGCATACCGTTTAGTGTTCTTGACCGGCGCTCCATATTCTTAAACCTAGCTTAACAATCCGGATAGGTGGTTACCTCTTAATTTACCCTATCTACACCTTACTCCAGCTTGAAAATCTAGGGTACTAGGGAAATACGTAGAACGGCAGCTAGTGATTCACTCAATTAACGCCTAAATAAAGGAGCTCGCCATAGAGAACTTAAGAATAAAATTTGAATACACTTTCATTTGCAATTTCACGCGCGTTGGACAGCACGACACCTAAACTAATTGAATATACACAGTAACACAAAATGACCCGTTGCGTCTCGCGATACAAGTTTAGGTCTCTTACGAAACGCTAAAACTGAAATCCATTAGCAGTATTGTGTGCTTCAAAGACATTACTACAATAAGCCACCTGACACACTTATAACATAATATATTATTCGCATAATAAATTTGTCATATCTTACTGATATACCATACGAATCACTAATCACTTAGCCAATCGTAAAACATCGCATAGGAATCGCTCAACTTGGGAACAATACCAACCTTATTTTACTAAGTGCGTTTTTTTAATTTAAAATAATACCGACTAAAAGCAAGCAAACGACCGAAGAACCATTAGTTTGCCTAAGTTTTACAATAGGGTATAGAGAAAAGAATAATAAAACAACAATACTATATCGGAGCCTGGGAAACGAAAGCTCATAAAGTTATATCCTGCTGTCTTTCAACTTGATGCGCCCGACAACTTTATAATTTTTTAAAACTACTAAACAAAAGACTCCACAGTCATTCGGTCAACATCTGGCTGACAGCAACCACCCGAAAACTATGGCAAGCCAGAACAATACAACCTTTTTTTTTTAAATGCATCGAAAAAGACGGCAACTGCTTATACAGATCCATATGTAACCAAATAAATATTACGTTTTACCTAACGTTTGACCACGCAATGATTAGGAAGGATCTAGCAACCTACGTGTCTGAAAACCGGCACGACCCACAAATAGAACTAGCACTACTTAATAACCTCACGGACACAACGCTTAGCATGGAACAATATATTAACCAACAATTCCAGGATGGATTCTGGGGAGGGGAAGATATATTAATAGCAGCTTCGGAATATTATAGGGCTAACGTCCATGTTTAAAACGAAAATCTATTGGAGCCACTCATTTATAAGCCCCGTGATGCACCAGTACCCGGAAACATCTATTTACACTTCGGAAACAACCATTACAGAAGCTTGATACCCACCGATCAAGTAGCTTTATCCAATTACGAAGATGAGAATGTTTATGATAAATGTAGTCCTGCTACAAAATCACACTTGCAAAAAGAAAACGATGGAAAACTCTTTTTGCAATCCAATGAAACAATACCCGCCACGTTTGATAATCAATGTCACATTTCTACAGATTGCACCGGCCAGCGTCTAATTAGGTCATCACCGCAAACACAACACGATGTACCTACCCCCTGTACAAATTTAAGAACCGGCACATGGAATGTAAGAGGCTGTTCTAAGCTAAAAGATAGACACCATACCGATCAAGAACTGTCGAATCGACAGATAATAATAGCGGGACTTCAAGAGACACACATGGCATCAGGAACTTTTGAATCAAATAACTACCACTGGATTCTTGGGGGCGGTAAACGCCCAAGGGAAAAAATAGGAATCGCCATTCTTATATCAAAAACGACTCAATATAAAATAATTTCAACCCATCGTAAAGGATGTAACACTCTAGCAGTGCACTTAAAGATCAAAATCGCTACAACCGACAGTCCAGTAGAACTTTCCATTAGTACCACCTACGTCCCTTCATCATCACGCTCGTGTTTGTCTCAAATTGGAATTTTGATTCACCAAAAACCTAAAAAAGCATATCCGGTTATAATGGGTGACTTCAACGCACATATAGGCAAAAACGACTCTAAACAATGCACCTCTAAAAGAACCGGAGAAAACTTATACCACAAGCATAGCAACTTTAACGGCAACTTACTTTTAAGTTTTTTTGAACAACACGAGTTAAAACTTAGCAAGTTTGGATGTAACACCTTTAGCAGTTCACCTAAAAATACAAAATGCTACAATTAACAATCCAATAAAACTTATCGTCACTTCTCACGTCCCAACATCATCAAGCACATGTCTATTCCAGATTGCTACTTTACTACGCCGGAGACCTAAAAAAGCCTATGAAATTATAATAGGAGACTTTAACGCACACATAGGCATTAACTTTACAAAATAATGTAAAAGGATCGGGAACAACCTCTATCACAAAACAGCAATTTAAACGGTTATTTGCTTCTAAGCTTCTTACAACAGCTCAATTAAAAACTAAGTAATACTTGGAGAAAGCCCTCGTGCTGGACTACTTGGTTTCGTGGAAACCAACATTCGCAAATTGATCATATTCTAACAAGTGTTAAGAAACCCGTATTTTTCAACTACGTTGTAGGAGAAAAAGGAAAACTAATAAACACAGATCACAAATTACTTTGGGGATCGATAGAAACCCCAGCTTTCTTACTTCAAACACCAAGATACTGCAATTAATATGGCATTTAACTATAAGAAATGCTACTAGGTATATGAACATTTACAAAGGGAATTCGTACAACACAAATTCCAAGGACTGATAGCCAATAAGATTAAAGTCTTACAAGAATCAAATACTTCCGCTCACACCCATTCAGACAAACTAGAAGTTTCCAATTGGAATGCTAGCTGGACTGATATCTACAACATACTCAAAGAAGCAGCTCAAGAACTACTGATGAAACCAACTCCGAGATCCCGCGAAAATTGCAGTCTTATTTATAAGATGCCTACAATGACTTATGGGCTCAATGTGGCAACATTAACCAAGTGTAACCGATCGAGATTAAGAAAATACGAAAGACATTTTTTTAAGGAAATGCTCAATGTATCAAAAGATTTCCACGAAATACAACAAAGCAAAACAATAACGAAAATCATAAAAGTACGTAGAATTTCATACTACGGTCACATAAGCAGACGCCGGAAACCACATCTTCTACGCTTATAATTATAAGGAATATAGGAGAAAAGTTGGACGTCCGATCTTCACTTGTAGGGACCCCCTAAACCGAAATCGTATTGGAAAACGATTGCTGCAGATCGACAAAAAATAAAATAAGAAGCCGAGAATATATACAATGTTACAGAGACTGACATTGAAACGAAACCCGAAGACTTAGGTATTCTACTTCCAACCACATAATCAAGAATAAAAACAGTAAAATAGAAGATAAAATGAAGACACGTCGGTCGGAAGAAGAAACAATCCAGGACCATCAGTTACAGCAGCTCTATTCCCGCCCATTTATATATCACACACCAAGTATAGAATCTATCCTCCTTACGTTGGCTCGATGCTGGTATTCTTGTCGACTCACCTTTCCTATCCACTCCACATCCTGCTGCATCAGCCCCATACAGTCACAGACTCTATCTTATGGTGCCCCGTCGACCATTGACCGCGGCGATAGACAGATCGACTGTACTAGTTGGTATGAATGTCGGATCACTCAATCCATTACATTTCTGAAATGTAGCATGAATAGTGGGATTTGTGCATTCGTGCCACAGTGGCCAGACCGAGGTGATTATCGTCGTTGAGTCTTTGTGGCAGAACTGCTGGGCGGGGTGGCCATTGTAACGGTAACGGTAACGGTGTGTGCAGGTGATAGGTCGCGGCGAGATGCTGGGTCGCGTGGGCGCGGCGCTGACGCCCGAGGAGGAGGCTCTCCGCGCGCGCCTGCACGAGCTAGCCTCGCAACTAGCCGCGCCGCCGCTTTACAACGTAACTACATTACTTATATTTTTATTTCTTATATCTAGGAGCGGTGATAGCCCAGTTGGTAATGAGCCAGACTTGTAATCGGAAGGTTGCGGGTTCAAATTCTGGTGCGGGCCTTTACCACTACATTCGTCATTTCGGATTTATGTACGGATTTCTAATTATCACTTGCTCAACGGTGAAGGAAAACATCGTGATGAAACCCGCCCGTCCAAGAAAATTCATTTTCGAAAATCGAGCGGTCGGCCAACCCGCATTGGGCTTAATTGTAACAAAGGTACAGCAAAAATAAGCATTAAAACGGACAATACAGTTAACAAGCTATGTTTGAGCTTCGTTTTCAGGAAATAAATCCGAATTAAAAATGTGTTGAATTGTTGATTTCACTCAAACTCTCAGTTATATGGCCAATTCTGATAATAGCTGCTCAATCAAAGAAATTATGAACAAAATAAAGCTTTAGAAAAAGATCGCCTATTTCACAGGTAAGGACCTAATAAAATCATTATATCTGCTATACTTACACTCAGTTGCAGAGACGTCTATTAAAGATAATGCTACTTTAATTAAATACCATACTATCATTTCCGTCTTGTTGACGTAAACAAGGACGGTATTACATTAAAGCTTAAATTTTTAAATTTGAAGTTAATCACAGCTTGACCAGAAATTTTTTAGTCAACCCACTTGTGATATGTTTTTAACATACTAATGATACAAAATACGTTTCATTCATTAAACAGATGGGTGGAGATCGTTCATAATCGGATCTTAGAAACTAGAATATATTCGTAGCTTGGAATATTTTTCTAGAACTAGTAAACAAGTTATGAGACACCGCTGTTATGTTGTCATTGTTATTACTCATAGCTACCAGGCTACCACCCTTTAAAGTACACATATTTATTTTTAAAAGCTAACAAGTTTATTATTGCTCCATTAATCTATTTTCGGCCGTCATAGTGACGTCGCTTTTGGACCAGACGGCTAAAGATAGTCCTTTATCTCGGGCTTAGCGATATCTGACAGAGATAACGGATGGCCTTGTCTAGACATTATTGCATTCGCCCTACGCGTGATATTTAAGGATCGATCACGTATCTTAGATCAGTAACTACGCACATGTTGACTAAAGTAAAACAAACTGTATGATCTAGGAAAACAACATGATATTATCTTCTGAGAATGGCTCTCTGCCTTCTTAATTTTCGATGTTCGACAAAGTTTGCACAAGGGCTGCCTTTGGCGACTGGTTTGGTGCAATTGTTTTAATAGTGACGCTGTTAAATCGCTGGTTTCTGAGTTTAATTCCCGATAGTGAAAATCACATAATTATCAGATCTCGGTTCTCCGATCTGGATGTTTGAGTCTGTCTTTGTTTGTATCCCACCCAAGGGACCCAAGACACAGGGAAAACCCTGCTTTAGTTATTTTAGTTTGTTGCTTAAAAAATACAAAGATGTTCCAAACTAAAGTTTTCTAAAGTTTTTGCAATAAAGCTGCCAGGGAATTTGATTTAAATAAATAACCATAAATAAATAAACCAAGAATTTCACATTAAAAAACTAAGGGCAAGATGCAAAAAATAAAAGGAACAACTTAACACTAATATGCTAGAACTAGGTTAATTAATATTACCAAGTTTCACGTGTTTATCTGTATGTCTGTGTATCTAACATGTGTCTGTCTGTGTAGCTCCTTAATGAATAGACAGAGTTTGATACTGTTTTTTTTGTTTGAAAGCTGATGTAATCGAGATGGTTTTTAGCAATATTTGATCAAGCCTTTTAATAGTGATAAGCAATAACTGCTTTACCACAAAACATAAATAACATAATGTTATTTTTTGTGGTAGACCCTAAATGTCGAGGGTTACACAACATTTTTAATTTTATAGTTCGCCGATGATAACGCGTACGCGCCTTAAGCGTTATCATATCACGTAATAATAGTGAAGTCCTTCAACACTATCAGCTTTAGACAGGCTCGAAACTACGTGTGGCGCGGATTATAGATATTATTTAGAGGTTACGTGAACTAATTTCAGAGATAACAGGCGAATCCCGCTACTGTTGTGTTTTGAATGACTTGCTAAAACAGTACTTATACAATATTTATTCAAGTTCGGACAAAATCGTAAAAGGAGAAATAAAGGAAAAGTTCCCACCTCGATATTCCATATGGTAATACAAGCTAATTCGCTCGCTTGATATTTAATGAAAGACATAAAGAAAATAAGAAAATTAAGGACGGCAATATTTTTAATTTAAAATTGATGTTGTGCTTTTAAAAAGCTCGAATAATTCGTTCGTCTTTACTTCAGCCTTCATAGGATTATATCGATTTTATAGTATTATCCTCATATTAATGTAAAGATGTTGATGTTGACTTTCCAATATTTTCTCTTAATCTTTTTCCGGAAAAAAGTAGACGGAGTGTAACATTTAACAACAATATACTTTTACATTTCGACGCGTTTAAAATCGCTTTCTATGTAATTTGAATCACAATTAAAACTAGATTTCACTAGGAAATGCACTTTAAAAGATAATAGAACGTACATAGACCAGCGTATAACTTACACTATTTATGAAGCAATACCGTCGTTTTCGTAAGAGCATAAAGTTTATCTTTGTGGAAACTTGAAGTACCGGCCTTTGTACAATAAAACATAATTATACTTATAAATCTTATACACCGCTAATTAACCCGTTTATTATAGGTATTACAATAACTCAATACTATCTATGCAGAAATATTTGCACGAGTCTGTGAACTTAGACATTGTAATCATTACAAGAATCCCTTATCATGAAACTGCGACAGAAATCCGGTTCTATCTGGTTCTTCAGTCTGATTTAATCATGAACACGAAATATTCATGCTGGGAACACATGTTCCTAATCCCATGCTTGTGGGTTTTATGATTCGTCTGATAGTGATAATGCGACGTTGTATCATGTCCATCTTTCATAAACTGTTTCAATTGCGTATTTTTTATCTTGTTAGAATACATAAGCTACAAAAGCACCCCACTTAAAAAGTGTTAGGGATTTAACGGGATCTTTGATAGCTACGACCAATGTTTTTAACCGACTTCAAAAAAGGAGGAGGTTCTTAATTTGACTCTATGTTTTTTTTGTATATTTGTTACGCGATAACTCTGCCAATTGTCGGCCGATTTTAAATTTTTTTGGAAGGAGGGTACTCCTGAGGTGTTCCTTTTAAATTTATTTTTTTAAAAGATTCAGTGCTTTTTAAAAAATCGACAAAAACAAAAAACATATACACATTATATTTAGATGACGGTTTGGTTTATGGTTATCACTGATAGGCATTTTGGGATTGAAGTCGGTTGACTCTTTTACGTTTTTGACGTGGACAATTATTTTTAAACGTTGGGATCTCACCACATTTTTTTGTTATTTCTTAAATAATGTCTTAACTCCGGATTTTTAATGATTTTTAGGGTTCCGTTCCCAAGGGGTAAAACGGGCCCCTATTACTAAGACTCCTCTGTCCGTCCGTCTGTCTGTCTGTCTGTCTGTCCGTCCGTCTGTGACCAGGCTGTATCTCATGAACCGTGATAGTTAGACAGTTGAAATTTTATATTACTTTTGCCGCTGTAACAACAAATACTAAAAAACAGAATTAAATATATATTTAACCCCCATAAAACAAACGTGATTTTTTTTTGCTCATTTTTTATAGATAATGTTACGGAACCCTTCGTAGGCGAATCCGACTCGCACTTGGCCGGCTTATTGATTAATTTTTTCCATTCAAAAAATTTTCATGTAAAATCCCGTCTAACTTAATTTTTGAAATTAATTTTTAATTAACTGTGCTATTAAATGTATCTATCTATCTATCAAAACACTTATAGTGAAATTTTTAGGTTCCATGTCTTTTAGCCATTGGTGTACGGTATTGTGGTCTCAGGGGTTGGTGTAGAAATCCTTAGGTATCTTCCAACAAATATCGTATTCTAGCTAATATAGTGATGTCAAAATATGAAAACAGTCTTTATTAATATGTTAACCACAAGCCATACCATCCTTTTTATTTATTCAGTCGTGCACTAACATCGTGATTATATTTCAACTAGCTTTTGAGATAAGCTTAATTGGCATTCTCTTAACAGCTAATCTTCAAAGTAATTATTTAATAACGCAGGTTCTTGGCGCGTGTTTCGACCTCTAATGTGGTTTTATCTGGAATCCAGTTTTAACTAGATCGATCACCATTCTAGAGGTGACCGCTTCGATTGGTTTGAGTTTTCGGCCAACCAAAGGCGATAAAATGACTTAAAATGAGTCGCTATCGATATTAATGTAACTAAACATGTTTCGGATAAAACATAAGAATATGAATTTGCCCATGGAACTGCAAAATTCAAAAATTCATCGAAAAAAGTTACATTCCATTAGTTACATGTTACATTCAATTCATGGGTATGCAATGCGTTGAACTGTATATGTTACTGTGAATGTCCGATATTGGTGAATGTTTAAGATGCACCGGTGTATGTCGACAATCACCAATTTCGATGGTGTAACTCAAAAACTGTTCTTAATTTATACTTAAATCGGACATACACCGGTGTATGTTAATATACAATACACAGAGGAGATACAGTGAATCTTAGATTCCATGAGGATAATTGACAAAATTTCCTTCTGTCATTGCTCCGGCACGGAGTATCGCGGCGCTTGCACGCGTGTACCTAGTTCGCAGCTTCGGCTTCGGCTCGCCACGCTCCTCCGCGCCTCCGCAATTTTGAATTACACTCTAGGGGTAGGGCAGACACGACTACGTGGAGTCGGGTACTCTGATTCGGTTCTGTCACAAACTACATGAACCTAATCTTACCGCTACCGGGGTACTCTGATTCGGTTCTGTGAACCTAATTTTTAAAACTTTACCGCCCCTTGTCACCGCTGGCATCATAATTTCGCTCATAATGAATATTGATTAAGTCGTCGTGGTCTATGATAACAGTCAACGGTGAATGACCGAAATCGTCATGAAAAGGATAAATAACGGTCATTCACCAGCTATCTTGGTTGATGTTATAACAGTCACCAGAGCATCTTAACATACTCTGCATTTCTGACATTCACAGTAACATATACATATAAATAAATAAAGGCTACTTCTTACCCCGACTGGGAATTGATATGGTATATTAATTCAGGACCCGGTATATGGTATTTAATGTTGTATTTCTGTTCCCAGGGCCGTTTGAACGAGCTCCTTTGCGCTGTGAGACTGCAAAGAAGCGCAAGCGCTGGTGCACCTCTCGAAAGATACCATCTTGATCCTGGTTAGTAGCATTCATTGGTTAATATAGAGTGTAAGTAAGGGATGGCTTAGCAATCAGAAAAATGCTGAAGTTAACATGTAAGATTGCTTACGAGTGACTTAAGTTATCGCTTGAAGCTATAAGGTCGCCTATATTGTACCTTTATGCTGATGTTGTTAGTATTCTATCATCGTTTATATTTTAAATTGTGCAATAAATTACTACTACGCATAACGAATAAATGAGACTAAACCCTCATGAGAATAGATTTTCAAATAATTTTTAAGGCATATTCGACTCAAATGTGAAGACAGAAGATTTTATTCAGATATGTGTACTCTTAGTGATTGTGATAGACAAAAGAAAAGCCCACTTTTGCTATTACTTTAAGGTAATTTTCTTTTTAGCCTGATTCAATAAATCTACTCTCGTTAGAGTGAAATGTCAGGCTCAACTAGTGGAAAACTGCATGCCGGCCGCGAGCAAAGGATGGAAGATGACCAGCTATGTATATGAATGAGTGAGAGACTTTTTGTCTCTTTCCATATAATGGGGGATAGGGATGGCTGTTTGGCGACTGACACGCGGGTTTATTTAAACTAAGCAGTCAATATATTTAAAAATGTAAGGGGTAGATCTTGGTATGCAACATGTAATTAATCTTTAAGGCTTCAACCGTCATACTCCTAAAGGAACTCTTAAAAATTTCGGAATTAAAGTAGCCTATGTTCCTCTTCGTACCTTAAACTATATCCATACAAAATTTTATCAATATCGGTTTGGTAGTTTAGACGTGCAAACTTAAAAGACAGACAGAGTTACTTTCGCATCTAAATATTAGTGTGGAAGTTTGGAATCCAAAAAATTCTTTCGTTTTTCTCCATACAGAAAGAGTTATATAAATTATAATAAGTATGTAAAACTGACTTGCTTTTGCGACCCGTTCAATGCAAACCGATTTAAAGCTGTACGCAAAACTAGTTTCCCATCCGCAAAATAACTTTGTAATTTAATGAGACTTTTGTGTCCATCTTTATTTGAAATAAATTATACTAATGTGTTATTGTTTCCAGGCGCCCAAGAAGACGTGAAGCAATTCCTGTCACTGCAACAAAAAGGAATGGCGCATCTCATGGACACGGCTAAGAAAGATCTTGCTGCCCTCAACACTATCGCCGATGGCATGGCCCGACTTGTCGTTCGAGCGTAGTAACACAGGTCGGTATTACTTTATAATTAACCCGCCGCGCGCTTGTTTACGCGCCGTGCAATACAAATCCTGCACACATGGGTTAAATAAGAAAATCTTAGATTAAAACAAGATCTTGAAAAATTGGTATTTGATTGGCTTGTCAAATGAGCCCCCGTTTTTTAAACTGGTATGGAATCAAATCCACACTGATATTCGGAAAGCGTCAGTGCGTCTCATTCTTGCGCGTTGTAGATGACAGTGACAGGTATAATTTTGTCGAAGAACTATTCAGAATACTTGGCTATCAATCTCTGCTTGGTGTCAATAAAAAAAAGGGACATTGGAGGTCCGTTTTAAGCGAATAGATTTATAAATCCATTCATCATGAAGCTGAAAGCTAGGCAGACCTTCAAAGCTAACATAGACGCGTGAGATAATTTACTTTAGTTATTTCGTTCCGCTCTCTCGTTCTATCGCATAGCATCAGAAGGAAATAGTCAAAACGACATCGACATGACAAAATTATGACTCGCGTCTATGTTAGCTATGATGATTAAGCCACTCTGAAATTTGAAAAGGTTCTAAATGATGTATTACTTTTACGTACTATACTGGGTATAAGGGACAGCTTAGCAAATACTGAAACCCTGGATTTAGACCATCTCTCTGAATGATATTCCAGTTTTTTTTCTTCATATTTTTTAATATTACATATATTCTACATTGCATATATGCTATTTGCACAAAACCCTCTTTAAAATAAATAAAGAATAAAAAAAAAACTATTTGCTAAATAGTCCACCACGCTGGCCCAATGCGGGTCATGGTGGAATTTTCATCACGATGTTTTCCTTCATCACTGAGCAAGTGATAAATTAATTAGAAATCTGCACATCAATCCGAAAAGACGAATTCAGTGGTACAGGCGCGTCTCGTCTTTCGAAAAAGAATTTTCTTGGACGTGCGGGTTTCATCACGATGTTTTCCTTCACAGTTGAGCAAGTGATAATTAGAAATCCGTACATAAATCCGAAAAGACGAATAATTTAGTGGTACAGGACCGCACCAGGATTTGAACGCGACCTTCGGATTACAAGTCTGGCTCATCACCAACTGGGCTATCACCGCTGGGCATTAACAATACTTAACTTTAATTAACGTCTCTGAGTACGGCAGTTACACCTTGTATTAGTTAAGGCGCAGACCCACCGCTGCGCACGCACGCACGCGGCGCATTCTAGTTACGTGGATTAAATCAAAAACTAATTTGAGCCTTAATGTCAAACTCACTGAGTAGATAGTCACCTGGCGTTTGTCGCAGCATATTGCACAACCTGGCGTTTGTCGCATTCGTGTGTAGCGCGTTCGTGGGTTGTCTTGGACAACTTGTCCAAGACAACCCACGAACGCGCTACACACGAATGCGACAAACGCCAGGTGACTATCTACTCAGTGAGTTTGACGTTAAGGCTCAAATTAGATTTTGATCTAATATGCGTGCGCAGCGTTGGGTCTGCGCCTTTACTCTGTGGTATTACTTACTCATAACTTAGTTTGAAAGAAAGAAAGATAAAAAAAGGAATTTAATCACCATAAAATTTATTCTTGAGGCTAAAACTAAAGTCCACTGCTTTCTACCAAGAGAATTAAATGATGTAGTTTGCCAAGTACGTTACGGAGTAAATAAAACGTTGTACGCGAGTCGGGACGAAAGTGGATTTATCTGGAAAACTGCCGTATTCGCCTTGGAAGTCACTTTTTACACAGATTATACGAATGTATCTCACAATGTGTGATAAAAACGGTGTAAGGGTCAATTTAGCAAAAACTAAAAACCCTGACTTCAGACCATTATTCTAATGATTTTCCAGAGGAAGTTTCATCAAGATTTTTTAAATATTTTCTGCTTTAAAATTAAATTTCTTATTCGAATACACTGTATTTTAAATAAGAAACAATGACAACCAGCGATTTATATCGCATTCTGATATAACAGCTGGCTGGGGCGCGGTTTCGTGGTATAAATTGCATAGCGTCAAAGTAGATAAATAACAAAAACTCGTAACTTGACGTTACTTGTAGTCAATCATAATTATGGGTAGACTCCACAGTATTTGTTAATCTTTCCCTTACACCCTCTGTCTACAATTCTAAATAAGTTTGTTTATTTTTATCACTTATTGAAGATATTATATCTTGGAAAAACTTTTAAGAAAAGTTAAATATTGTTCAGTGTAACACATAACGTGTGAGGAATAATGACATTAAAACATTGTAATTATAATTTATTTTATTACTTTGCATAAATGTTGCATGTGTTTAGGTAAACATCTGTATCTTTGTTATAGTTATTCGTTGATAAAACTTTGTATTAAATAAGTATACTTTAGTAAATAAACTTCAATATATGTAAAATCTGATTACGTTTTTTATTGAAGATCTCAATAGTAAATTCGAACTCTGGTTTGGTTCGGCGTGATTTGATATTAAATTGTCCACATGTTCAAAACGTGGCGTAGATAAGGATATGCCTACTTGATTTACATTACGTTGACTCGTCTGAAATTTTGTTTGTTTTTTGATAAATAATATGCTGAATATGATGAACAAAAGAAACATCTACCAATATTTACATTACAGAAGTTTACTTACACAGTGACGGGACTTTGACCGTGATTTTATCTTTTAAAGATCTTTTAGCGAGTTTGCTTCTAAAAATAAAAGACGTGGGTATATAATCAAATAATTTATTATAAACTTAACTTTTAGTACTTAAATCTAAAGGTAAATCTGTGCGTCTGACTAGTTCTTCGATAGGCTTGCATTCCAATCGTTTGGCGCATAAATTCAAAGGCAACTCTTCTTCTGGTCTGTATATAACATTATCTCCTCTATCTTCCGCCATCGTTACGTCTAACGGTTTCTCTTCGTATGTGTAAGCTTTCTCGATCACCGTTGGTCTTAGAACTTGATAGTTTACATTTCTTGTATAGTAGTTTCTGTAAGCGTGTTCATACATTTGAGTGTATTCTAAGTATGACATCTCACTAGGAGGGATCCTTAATGGGTAAGGCTCTAAAGGAGTAAGGTAAGAGACTTGACTATGGCATGAATAACTAAGCGACGGAACAGCTGGTTCTAAAGGTAGCATGGGATTATAAGGCGGCATCGTCGGGGACATGACAGTTCTTGTTGGGCTGTAAGGTATTCTTCCATGTAGAGGCGACATAGGCTCTATCGTTGTGTAGGTATTGTCGGAGAAAGCTTCAAGGCTCTTTTCTTCTGACGATGCCCTTTTGTTGTCTGTGGCGAAGTGTTTGTAGGTTTTGACGTGTTTTCTGAGGCTGGAAGGGTCGGTGTAGCGTTTGTTGCAGCCGGGGACCTTGCAGCAGTAGGGTTTGTCCACTGTATGCGTGCGTGTGTGCTTGAATCTGTCGCTAGAGTTTGAGTACGCTTTGCCGCAGCCCTGTTGATAAGGAAAAAATATGTTAAGTACCGAAGTGATGTCATAAGATGTTTGATAAATTCGGGGATTTTTTTTAAGGTAGTTAAAATGACTGGCAACTTAACATAGAACCCCTAACTTTTTAAATGTTTCTTTTTCATCATGTCGAGATATTGTATGGATGGATACACAATCTTACACACAAAATCTCGTGGTTTTCTGCCCTATCGGAATAGACGGAGTATCAAGAGGATTTGCAGTACTGGATGCCATAACATATTTTCTGAAGGTGATTCTAAACGTGCGTATACAACGGTTGTACATATAGACAATGTATAGTTATTGTTAATGTAATCTCACCTCAAAAGGACACACGTAAGGTTTCTCTCCAGAATGAGATCGGAGATGAATCTTGAGGTTTTCAGCTCGGGAGAAACTCTTCTGGCATTGATTGCAAGTGTGCGGGCGTTCGTTTGTATGTGTGCGTACGTGGACTAACATCTTATACCTGTTGATAAATAAAACATATTTTTAGAATAAAAATCACCAACAAAAAAATTGAAATTAATAATAAAATCTGTGTACCAATTTTTACTGTTTACTAAAGTTAATATATATTTTAAGAAAAATTACAATATTTAAAAAGGACAAAAGTAAACACAATTTGGAGATTTAATTCGGCGTTTTTCTAGAAGAACCTATACTTATAAAGTAAGTAAAAAACGACTGGTCATGCATAGTTCAGTTAATTGATTTAGCTTTTAAGCAAAAAATATAACTCATTCAAATTTTTAGAAAAAAGCATCGTGCCAGATTGGAGATTTCGATCTTACGCCAAAGCTATTAAATGTATGTATGTATGTATGCATGTAAATCCTTTATTGTACAATAAATATTCTTACAGGAGCAAAATATGTTAAATGTTATCTCAATATAAATATCGCTCGCCATTCAAATGAATAGATCTATGCAATATCTTAAGGTATTCATGTGTGTATATTTCTTGAATTGTAAAAAACTAATAAAGGTGCAAATGTGCCTTATAATACGTATAAACTAACCGTGCGTTAAAACCCCTTTGAGGTCGTGCGCACCCCTTCCACCCGCAGTAGAATAGCCCATCTCTGTGCGCAAGCGCATGGACGCGCGCTACATGCGCAGAGAGACGCGCGACGCTCGGGAAAAGCGCACCGCACCCCCGCCACCCGCAAATGGTTGCGTCGCCCCCCTCGTCGCGTTCGGGGGATGAACCGCCCGATGAGTCTTCATCTTCGATCTATAGGGAAAATTATGATGAAATTAGTCATGATGACAGGTTTGCTAAAGGTAAACAATTACAAGGAAAATCCTAGATAAGTGAGCCAATTAATTTAAAAAGTAAAAATAATTATAGACACATACACACACAGCGCCATCTAACCCCAAACTAAGCAAGGCTTGTACTTACTATGGTTTGAATGGAAATTGTAATTTTTTGGATTGTTTAATAATAATAAAATAAATAGGTTCCACAATCATCTGATTAACTCTATTGGATTCTGTATTTAAAATCTGTATTGGAGAAAATAGAAGTAAAATTTGTGCAGACCTATTATTTTACTATTGCCGTATTGCACATTGTTTACTTCAAACAATCATAAACCGCATTAGTATCGTTTATTATTATTAGTATTGAAAATACTCTTACTTAATTTTTTTTATTTAAAATCTACGAATTTTCTTATTTTTATCAAAAATCGCACCTGTTGCGGCGGTAAAGGTGGCAGCACATATTGCCGGGCAAGGTAAGGCGCGAAATGTTCAGCAGGCATCCATCTAGGAACCCTGCAACCGTCTTCCGGGATCTCCGGCCTCCATTGGGGAAACACCAGCATCTTTCACTAACACTAATCACTTTTATTTTTCTAACTCTCGAAATGTACAATTTCAAAAATAAATAAGTAATCTATACTTCAAAGTTTGTACGTTCAATACAAGACTGCAACGGACAATGATGGCTCGCGGCCGCGGGCCTACTTTTATAAAACGTCTCGATATGACACAGCGTTGATAAGCGGTGGACGAATCCCCCGCGAATAAGCCGGTTGGTAGCGCTTCACGGTACTTATTTAGTTAGAACTGGAGTTAGGATTTCCCTTTGCCACTGAATTGTGTTGAAAATATTAAATAGGTTTTATTTTAACCAGATCAAATGTTTCCATGAAAAAAAATATTAAAGGATAGTTCAAAATCAATATCTAGTTTAAAGATAGAGTCGTTACAAGGTATTTTTAAATGTTTTAAATAAGGTACATTACGTCTTTCGTCTAAAATCTTATTTTTTGGGTAACCTTTCACTGTTTCTAAGGGAGGCACGTGTACCTCAGTGGGAACTTACATGGGCTGATGACCACCATGACTACTTCAAATAAATCCATGCTACTAAAGTACTCCCTACGCGTTGAAAATACGATTTTGTATTTTTTGCAAGTGATTTTAAGGATACCAAAAGTAATAAAACCAGTGTATTCTGCATAGTCATTGGGCAATACAGCTTTTGATTACATTTTAGTGCCGGGTGAAGGCCCCACCCAGAACAAACCTGCTAAATATCTGATTGGTTATTTTTTCTTATTTATTTGCTATCTTTTATATAATACGGTAAGTAGAGTTTAATTTAGCATGATTCGGTTCTGTTTGTGTTGGTCTGAGAGCAGTGTTATCGGTAGCCGCCCGGCGCGGCCGCCCGCCGGTTTGCACCGGTCCGATAGGCCGCATAGTTCAATAGGTGACCGATACGCCTCTGTAACCGACCCCTGACTGGTTCTCTGTATGTCTTTATTCGTGTCGTCTTTATGCGGTTTTCCTTAATTATTATGTTAAATTCGTTATTTAAAAAGCAATTAGAATCTCATAGTAATTGGAAGCGGTATTACGGTAGATATTTTTTTTAAATACTTAGGTATGTAAAAAAAGTACTTTAAAAATTCATTTTTAAAGAAAATAAATTTATTTTTAACTAATGCTCTACTGGTTACGTGGTCGATGGGCTTATTCGTTAGGTACTAGATAACTGTAATATATACTACTTTTATTTAACTTTTTGTAAATACATTAAAATTATAAATAAAAACCCAGACACAAATAATATCTAAATATTTAAAATATTTTTGGTCAGGGATTGAACCCGTCACTTTCAGATCAGTAGACAAGGTAAGTACCTGCCGACTGAGCTATAGAGCCAGTCTTATTAGTTTAACACTTACATTAATTCTGGCTTAATTAAAAACTTATTTTATTACTATTACCACCAAAGGCGGGAAATAAAACAAGAAATAGATTGTTTCGGGCAGATCTATTGCTGATAAGAGATTATTTTGTTCATGCTTTAGGCCAGTGGAAAATTTGGCCGGGTCCAAGAGTCAATCAACATGTGGTTTTACGTTATCTGATAACATAGAAACCTTGTCCTAGACGTGACTACCTCATGACGAAATATTTAAAATCAACTTTATGGAATGCGAGAGTTTATGCAGGAAACACTTTAATTTTTTAGTAGGTATGTGTTTCCTAAAGTAGCTCATCATGGCATATTTTGCATTACACGCACGGGTTGAATTATCATTGTGCTAATTTGCAGCATTATAAAGCAAGTCTAGGGCTTAAATCTTGAGCAAATAGTCACAAAGTGTACGTCATTCACATGTACTAAGTGTGGACACACTTTGACGACTGCTATCACTTATCAGTGTTTATGTGTGCGTACGCGTGTATATATACCGGTGTGGTTTTGTACGTATGTGTGCGTGCATGCGGCCCCCTGCGGCTAGAGCGGCGCACGCGCCGGTTCGCACCAGTTTTCTTATCATCCGTGTTGTCCCAGCTCTTCAGCGCAATAATTAACTTATAATGAATGCTCGAACAAAACAAATGGCACAGTTTCTCGGTAGTAGATTGATTGATTGCTTTGACACCGAAATACTTTCTAGAACCTTGTAGGCTCGGTGTGGAGGTCAGAAATTACAGATGAATTGGGGTTTGTGAAGATTAGCTTTGAGATATTTTTAGTTAAAAAACTTATGAATCTATTGGACTATTACTTAATTAAACTAAAATAAATTAAAAGGCTTGTTTTGGTTTTAGACAACATGAACTCGCAAAAGATCGATGAATACCGCAACGTATCGACTGACTGGGAGGTTTTTTTTAGGGTACCGTACCTCGAAAGGAATAAAAGGATCATAGGATCATTATAGGGTCACTTTGTTGTCCGTCCGTCCGTCCATTTGTCTGTCTGTCAAGACCCTTTTTCTCAGGAACGTGTGAAGGTATCAAGCTGGAATTTATATCAAATACTCAGGTTTATTGTCCCTTGGAGCTGTGAAAAAATCAAACTTCTAAGCCAACGCAATCAAAAGATTCAGCCGTTTGTGCCGCAAATTTTCGACACTCGCAAGGGAATCAAAACCTACACGATAGGTACTTCCCGTGAACTCAGAATCTTGAAATTTGGTACGAAGCAACGTCCTATAGCACAGATAAAGTAAAAATTGCGAAAACCGTAAATTTTTAGTTACATCATACACTTAAGTATAATAAAAATATTTTTAACAATTTTAAACCTATAGGTTTGTACGGAACCCTTGGTGCGCGAGTCCGACTCGCACTTGGCCGGTTTTTTTATTATGAGACGGGTTAACTCTTGACCCCAATCTTGACCAAGGTCATAGATGAGGTCGACGATTTAGCGAGTTAACCCAGAAAATGACAATTAAGGCAATGGCACTCCCACGCACCGACGGAACACAGCAAGGTTTGGCGTCGGACTTCGGTAGGAGGGTGGTCGCGAACCAGACGGCCCTTTACAGAGCCTACCACACCGCATGAGACCATAGGACGCCATGTGACGCCACCTCAGATTCAAAACAAACTGAGGTGTCGTTGCCTAAGATCGGATTACTAGAGGCAGGTCTCATTTGTGTTTCCTTAGTCGCCTCTTACGACACTCACGGAAAGAGATGGGGTGGTGTTATTTTATTTATTTGGAATTTTTTCAGCTTATAGTACCTAAGTAGTACATTCAGTTAAGCATTAAGGTGATAAAGTCAATGACAAGATTTTGCCACAACGTAAAGACTTGTTCGTTATAAATGTAACTAAGAGATGAAACAAAACTGAAAAATCTGTCCTGTAGACTTAACCTTAATTAATGTAACATGCGCCAATAACCCAAGCATGGACTTTAGCACGTGTTTTTCTCTAAGCAAGTCGCTCGGTGAACGCTAGTGTTTACGAGCGGCTATCTTCTCGGGGGCAGTGCGGTTCAGCCAGCCAGTTCAAACCGGCTCCAGCTATCGAACAGAACAGCAAACAGATAGATTTCATCATCAATAATTTCAAGTTATTACTGTGTTTTGAACAAATATTCTAAGAAAAACAAGAAAGGTATACTTAAATCAGAGCATACCTTTCTTGTTTTATCTTTGAGTTGTTTAATGCTACCTGCAGGCCAACTGCAACTGCGCGCTATCAACTGTCATTTTTAAAATATCATTAAACCTTTGAAATAATGTGGTTTAGCCATTTATACCATAAAAATAGGTTATTCCAAGCAAAAACCGGTCAAGTGCGAGTCGGACTCGCGCACGAAGGGTTCCGTACCATTACCTATAAAAACGGCAAAAAAAATCACTGTGTTGAATGGGAAGCCCCTTAAGTATTTATTTTATTCTATTTTTAGTATTTGTTGTTGTAACGGCAGTAGAAATACATCATCTGTGTCAACTGTCTAACTATCACGCTTCATGAGATACAGCCTCGGACACACTTATCTATAAAAACGGCAAAAAATCACGTTTTTTGTATGGGAGCCCCCTTAAATTTTTATTTTATTCTATTTTTTAGTATTTGTTGTTACAGGGCCAATAGAAATACATCGTCTGCGAAAATTTCAACTGTAACTATCACGGTTCATGAGATACAGCCTGGTGACAGACGGACGGACAGCGGAGCCTTAGTAATAGGGTCCTGTTTTTACCCTTTGGGTACGAAACCTTAAAAACAATGACAACCAGTTGGTAAATTTGACAAACGTCGCGCTGCAATGCAGGAGCAGTGTTAATAGAATTGGCCTGCTGTTATGAACACAATTGTCAACCAATACATTCAACATGTTAAATATTACTTTAATATTTTCATATTCATAATCATTTCATCATGATGCTGTTAAAAAACAAAAAAGTTATTTTTAATCACAAGCCTGAATGTTATTTTAATCTTTTATACTATTTTCAAATCAGCCTGTCCCAGAATTTAAAGGGACGTGGGTAAAATGTTTGTTGTGCATGAGGAATGTTTAGAGGGCATCTATTCTGTAAGACTCCGACCGACATTCGACCGATGCTCACTGTCGATCTGTATAGCGCAGAAGAGAGATGTATTGGGAGGTCTGAAGTGTCGGTCGCAGAATTACGTAAATAGAGAGCTGATGCAAGGTTTTAAAATTCTATTGCTGTCTCTAATTCGGACGAAAATGTTGTCTTTGTACAGGGTCAACAGCACATCATGCTATCCAAAACTGTCAAATTTCTTTAATCGATTTTCAATTTTATCTCCAAGCATTAAAGTGTATTCATTGGGGAAATTTGACAGTTTGTGGTAACCTGATGTGCCGTTGACTGTACTTACTGCTTTACTAGTAACCGCTACTTCTAATCTACTTAATCTAATCGTATTCTTTATTGCTTACACAAAAGTTTTAAACATACATTTTACAGAAGAACAGGATACACAATGGCGAGCTTAACTCTAAATGAGTTCTCTTACAGCTAACGTAAGTGACAGAGAAATATGCAGTATTGAACTTCATGGTCTTTTACTTGTCATCTTTTGTAAAAAAACATTTTACTAAGCGCGTTTATTTATACATACTTTTATATCAATGCATCTATTTGAATTTACTCAAGACTTAAGTTGTTCTTACCTGTCAAAGTTTGTCTTACAACTGCCCTTCAAAAACTCGTGGAAAGTTATTACGAATATTTAGATATAATAATATACGTGACATGCTGTTACTGATAATTTGGATTTTCAGTCTAGACAGTTTGGTAATAAGTTTTTATCAGGATATATATCAAGGGGACTGCGTGATTATTTTTCAGAAATAACCACAAGTCACGTTGAAAGTAGATATTGAATTCAAGAATTGAAACATGATATTACCTGAATGTCTTGAATCTTTCTTTAAAGTTCAAATGAATGTGCTTGTGCTTTTGCCAGCCGAGCTAATATAGACGCGTGACATAATTTTTTCATATCGATATCGTTTTGCCTTTTCCGCACTATGCGATAGAACGACTGGACGGAACGATATACATAGGCCAAAATTATGTTCCGCGTCTATGTTAGCTATGAGAAGATTTTGCTATACATTCACGTCCATATCTTTGCCCCTGCCAAGTCAGAACGCACTTGAATTACGTTTAATATTCTATCCTAGATTAGGGCTATAATGTAAAATAACACAATTATGAATTTGTTAGTCATCATCATGAATCGTATATTCAGACGTTTGACAAAACCGGATTGCACTGGATTTAAACGCAATGATATCTGATTAGGATAACAGTCCTTTACTTATCACAAGCTCCGTGGAATTTACACGTCGGCCAGTCAGACTGCGCATGAAACTTATCTAAAGGAATTTGTACCTTATTCTTTACAATTTTTCCGTCTTCTGTTTCGTTCGCGTGAGATAGGTTATTTTGTGGAAGTATACACAAGATAATAAGAAATAACTGTTTATTTTTATGTGTATTTAGAATTCAAAATACAAACCTCGTTATTTCTACCATGATTTACTTATAAGCAGCTGTAATTTCTAAGGTCTTTCCTTGAAGCTATTAAAATGACCAAGGAAACGTCACGATCTAATAGGTATTATAGTTTTAGTTGCAGTTTTAGTCATTAAAAAAACTTTAGTTTTTACTTACAATGAGATGAAAATTTTGATCCACTGTGGTCTTAAAGAAAGCCAGAAAAAGTGCATACATAAATTTTCCATTACTTACGTCATATTTTTTCAAAAAATTTAAACATTTTCATAACTTTGTTGATTATTTTATAATTGTCATAAAAAAACCTTAGTGAAAAGCTTCTCAAAATACTTGGTTGTCTGGCTAGGTAATTGATGATCCCCAGGCTCTTTGATATTTCTAATAGAGCCTACTTGGACCTTCTGTAAAAAATAGAAAATGGACTTACCATTTTTTTCCCCTCCTTTCAGAACTCCACAATTTTTTCTTAAAATTAGGGCAAAGTTGCAGGCGTTGACAGCGGCTGCAGCGACGAGAGTGTCCATTGTGACGTATTTCCCGCCAAAAGATCATGTCGGTCGACCACACGCGAACTACGCTGAAATAAAAAGTTGAAAATAGCCGGCGCGATATTCCGCGGCGAAATTAAAATAGTCGTGCGTGTGTCCAGAAACGCTACCTATGGATACGATATCCCCCCAACAGAGTTTCGCGCCCGCGGGTTATTTGTAGCATTTGGGAAATTAGGAAAACTGTCTTAGTGAAAACGCCACATACGCAAAAGCCCACGCTGTTTTCCTTTGTATCGTAGGTTCCTAGGGACACAAACAAAGATGGACACCAACACCTAGACCTGAGAATAAACATCTGCTTTTTACACAAATCTGCCCCGATAATGTGGCGTCAAGTGGTTCTACAACTACATGACGTTCTGCCTACCCTGAAAGAGATTATAGGCTTGAGTGTATGGATGGATCGAACCCAGGAACCATCGATTTAAAGACAGTTTTACTAGCCATTGGGCCAGACCAGTTATACCTATCTATATTTGTTATCTTTTATATTGTTTTTATTTATTATTTATTTTATTTATTTACTGTACAAAACCAACAGCTTAATTACAAGACATGTAAAATTAGTAGCTAGCATAGGTCTAATTGTAAAGCCAATTACAGGTTTAGGAGGTGGAAAACATTTGCAAACCTAGTACATTTACCAATGTGTATAAATACTAGCAAAATTAAATTACCGTATAAATTATTACTGTATAAAGTACGAGCAATGTCACTGGAGTGAGTTTCCTATCGTATTTAGATTTTATATAGTAATGGTTTACTTAATAAATAACAATTGCCGTTCTCCATAAAAAATTGGGAAATCTTATTTCAAACTACTTAATCATGGGCATACTTATTACCATAAAGCGGCCAGTGTAACAGTGGTGTAGCAATAAATAAATATTGAAACGGGCGACATCGACATGTGAAATGAGCTATATTTGAGCTTTATTTTTAGTAGATATATCCAAAGTAAAAATTAATTAATTATAATAAAAATTGAAATGATGAACTGGTGAAAAAAAATCGGAAATTTCATAATTTTACCCCCGTTATCAGGCCATATCATTACAGATTAGACTAGACTAGTCCCTTCAAAATGTAATTAAATCGTGTTAATCTATTTTCATTAACCTTTTTACCGCCAAAGTCTGATATATATCAGACGTTTAAGTTTCGTGCCCTCGCCGCCAAAGTCTGATATACTATCAGACAAAAAAATGTTTTTTTTTTTTTAACTTTAATATCGTTCACAAAGCGTTTGCTTTTACTTTAATTTTTTACTTTAATATCGTTCACCAAATTTTTTAAATTTTTTGATGCCGTGGCGTGTGGTGGGCGTTTTTGATGAAAACTCTTGGCGCTAAAAGTGTTACCTGACAATGACAAGGAATTATGATAACTAGCTTTCCGCCCGCGGCTGTGGGATAAAATGTAGCCTATGCCCTTTCCCAGGCTCTAATCTATCTCTGTACCAATTTTTTTCAAAATCGGTTCAGTAGTTTAGGCGTGAAAGACGGACAGACAGACAGAGTTACTTTCGCATTTATAATATATTAGCAAGGATAAGGATTAAATTAATTTAATAAATTTTATAATTTAGGGTTCTTTCTTGCAAGAAATTAAGTAGGCATACCGTTTAACAATAAGCCAGATGGTTATCAAAACACCGAAAGTTCATAATAGCTACAATTAAAATACTGACACTTAAAACGCCGAAGTTCAAAATACCGAATGGCCCAAATACACGATATACCAATGCTTGAAAACATCGAAGTTCAATATACGGAAGGCTTGAAATGCCGGAAGTTCAAAATACCAATATACAAATAGTCGAACAATTCTTTAACACAGATCTACAGAAAAAACACAAAACCCGGCTAGGTCTAATACACAACTAAAACTTAAATTACCAAAATGTCAAAATCAATATGGTTATAACCAACTTATTTATAAAATACCTTTCCTAATCATCGAATTACCAGAAACTCTGAAACAACAAATCAACCATCAAAATATTAAAAATAAGCTAAACACATTTCCTTGCCAAACTAAATTAAATAAAATCTATTATATACTTATACCTATATCATTTATACTATACATATAATATGTCTATGTATATGTTATATTTAATATACCTAACTAAGTCACAATTCCCTATCAGGGCAGGCAGAGCATCGAACAAAAGGGGCACGCTGTATGTCAAGTAAACGGTCACACTTACACAAACACAGTCACGCACCCACACGCACAATGCAACGCAAACCACATACACTAGCCCCGTCTACTCATCGCACCGCCCACTTGCTACTAATAAAACAGTGCACACAACGAAACCAACATCATTATTAAGAGGAATAAGGAAAGGATTACATAGGGTAGGCAGAGCATCAAATGGATATATTAGGTACTTGACTTGATTCAGAAGCTAGCTACAACCACTTGATAGTTTGACGGAAAAATGGGACACAACATACACACAGTCAAAGCTACACACACAAATGAAACGTACAACATACTTACTAGCCAACATCTACAAACGTGGACAAATCCTCGGCGACGAACTATGCAATGTACGGTAAAACAATTTCGTTTATGTAACATTGTATTTAAGATAGTTTTTAAGATAATTGTTTGTAATAAATATTTTAAAAAAAACCTATGTTTACAACACCGATGTTCCAAACAAATACCGAATTTTCGTTTCTGGTTAAGTGTAGATGCTCTTACAATTATTCATGAAAGTATGGGATTAGGTCTTTCGATTGTAGTTGACCGAGTGTTCTAATACATCATGGTTACTGAGATCTCGATAGGCTCCGCTTCTTATTTCTTTGTGACTTGTTGGAACTCGGAGTACCTGCTGTCAAAAAATGTGCTTCTAAAAAGCTGTGGTTTATGGACACGACAGAACTGCGACAAGTAGGTTGTTAGTAACCCAACCCAGGATTGGTTGTGTTAGTTTTGGTTAGAACTGCGACCCTCGACGCACGAGCCGAACGAGCAAAGCGAGCGTGCCGCAGCAGCGGTCGGCGAAATGCCAGAAACGACTGTAATTGCGTTGAGCGGTTGTCGCAGTTCCGCTTTATGTATGCTTTTGTATTGTTACTGTATTTTTAATTAAAAAATCTTCGAGATTTTAGTTTTCGGGATTTCGAACTTCGCGATTTTGAACTTTCGGTATTTAGATTTTCGGTATTTCATCCATAGGCATTACGAAATTCGGTATTTTTTTCTTTGGGATTGTAATACGTACCCTTATTAAGGTACCTGTTTAAATAAAACATTTTTTTTGTCTAAATAATCAGCGCATTTATTTCAATCATTCGCAAAAAATATAATAGATATCAGAAACCAAAAAATGCAACAAGAAAAAGTAAACCATACAATTAAAGTTGTAATTGTCAATCTCTGAAGTAAAAAAATAAGAATAAGCCAATTAGCGTTACTTAAGTCTACTTAATTTCGATTAAATTTATATATTTTTTGTGTTATAAAATCCCGTACCATTGTTTTAATTCAACTTATTTCTCTGGTATTCAGGGTACGCTTGACTAAGTATAACCAATATTTATAAATATAAATTCATAATTGCCATTACCATATATTCAAAACTCATTTGTTGAAACATTATTAAACCCCAAGCTTCGGATGATTTTACACAATTAATGATACTAGAGCGCCGATACCTTGCGACATTAATACGTATGACGTAGTAAGTAGTTTATTTTAATTAAAACAATGAAAAGTTCGAGTAATCTCGAACAACCATTCTTTTAGATTTAGATAACAAAGAGTATATTTGTGTAATTTTTTCCTTAAAAATAGAGAAGCATTAGGTAGGGGGTTAATAAATTGTCACATTATATTTTAACCTAAAAGGTTGTGTGTCAAGCAATTTAAGTATATGCTATCGAGGCAAGCGTCAACTGGGAATATAAGTACTTTAATGTTGTCATTTCATTCACAATTTACCTAATAATCTTACATTTCGATGTACGAACACATTAAGTACCTAAAAATACTTTTGACCACCAATTTTAAACTTGGCTAAACTAAAACATTTGTTAACTTGTATCGTAGATAAGTAATTTTAAGATCGGTCCTTGTGCGATATGTAGCCTTTTTTATATTCTATATACTTCTACTGGAATATCAAACATCGCGGTACTCGCGTAGATCTATAGACTAACCTGCGATTAATAAATTAATCTCAATAAAAGTTAACTGTACTCTTTCAAATAAACGATTGATTGATTGATTACTAGAAAGTTCTATCAAATTGAAAAATTAAGTACTCTCTATTCTATTTTCAGAATTTTTATAAAATACCCTACATAATTTTCATTCTTATCTACATGCAAAAGTAAGGGTGTTATAATTTATCAAAAATTTACAGGTTAACAAATTTTTAGCCAGAAAAACAATTAAGTACACTACTAAAATTGAGCTATAGTTATCACTCGATTTACTCAAATAAGAGTTATAAGTAATCGGGATAGGACAGCAATAAATACAACAATAAGAAATAATTTATAAACTAATTAATAATCATAATAATAAAATGCAAAAGCAACACGAAGTACATAAAAAGCAGAATACTATATTATCGTATGGACATCGCTAATTGCTATGCACCCATGGTCTACCCATGTATGCAATTTGATTATTTTAAAAAGAATACATTTGTAAGTAGCTTTATAATTATAAAACAATACAAAATGCTCAATATGGTACCAAAAAAATGACAATAAGGAATGATATGACAAGTCTCAATTGTATACCCATAAAACACGTAAAGCCAAATTAATTGTAATAATTGTTTGTCAAATTATAATTAACTCTTGTTGTCAAGAATATTGAATAGAGCACTGGAGATCCATTTATGAAAAACATTCTAGTAAAATACTTTCATTCTAAAGGCTCAAATTATTATAAAATAATGGTATAAGAAATTGCTCTCCAGAAAAAAAAAATTGGGCGCCACGTGTGTTTTTACTTTTTATCCATCAAACAAGTTAGAAACCTAATTTTTTTGTGATGAGATTTTTTTTCCATATTTTTTCGCAATATGGTGGAATTTTGACACACTTATAAATAATCAATCTTAAGAATTTAAGTACAAATCACACTTTCCTTAGGGCTTTTTACTAAGAAGTATCGTGTAACTTAAAACTCGTGTTTGATTTGATTACAAAAATCATCGGATCTGTTGGTGTTAAGTGAAGATATCACAGAGACAGAAATTTTTCACGTACTTTGATATCAAATGAATACTTTTTTCAAGGAACTTGAGCACAGAATATAAACTTGAGCGACAAATTAAACAATTGCTATATTTGATGTAATGTGTCCTGGGAAAAGTTTTTAAAGTGTTTGTGTTGTATATCCATCTGGCATTGAAATCTTTAGCGAAAACTCAACAGAACCCAGCAAAGTTGTAATGAAAGTTAGCACGTTACATCCTTCTTAAAATAACAAAGTTACTTTGTGATATCATGTTAATCTCCTGTGTAAAGTAAGTAAATAATAAGTACAAAATGCGTTTCCTAAATGCTTATGCCATGGACTGTTTAATTCAACATCAAATGCGTAAAATTAAATTGTAAGTAATTCACCGGTTCTTTTAGAAAACTGACAGGTTAAAGAGTTTTAATAAATTGTAAAATTGTGTATTCAATTAATTGGACGATAAATGCAACGCACGCGAGGATTGAACGCATAGAAAGGCAGAGGATATTTAAAATTCTTTAAAAATGTAACGCCGTTAACACTTGCAAACTTTGTCCATAGTTACATAAATAAAAGCGAGTCGATAACTTTACCTAAGCTTCGTCAATATTTTAAAGTGTTAACTGCGCCATCTGTTGTTATCCCCCTTATAAGTGCGTCTTCTCCCGCCTTTCAATAGTCACGCGTAGGTCTCCTTGAAGCGCTTCTGGAGGTGATGAGCAGCGTTCAGCAGACGGTGGTGGAGGGTGAGATGCGTGTGAGGGGTGAAGGCGGGGGGCGCAGGGGCGGGGGCGGCGCGGATGGGGATCGTGGGTAGTTGGGCGTCCTTGTCTGGATGGCAGAAGAACGCCACGCAATGCCGGCCGCGCGCGCGGGCGTATGCCCCGGGCGGTACCACCACTCGGTGCATCTGAAATAATTTGTCTTTGTTTTACAATTTTTTTATTAAGTAAGTATTTGTAGGCAGATCTAATAGACTTCAGTCAGTCGGAAAAAACGTGTTTTTTTATGTTGACTGTAGTTCAGTTAATTTCGCTCGGCGTGATGACGTCTAAACGCACTTAGGGCGCTGCTCGATACGATAGCGGCTCGACTTGGCAGAATTCACCGTCCGCGGACTCGACAACCGCTGCACAATTTTTTACTTAAAGAACCGTAAAACATGTTCCATGTACATTTCTTACTACGTTATTGTAACTACGTCTCATAGATGTACTGAACTCTGTGCTGTTACGATAAAACCTGCTCTGCAACATAAATGGGTAACCTAATGCGTTGCCCTCTGTACACAAGGAAGGAAGAAAAATCTAAAAACGTGGTCATTCAGGCCGTGGTGCAATTAATTTTTTACGCGTAATTTCAAAACAAATCAATTAGGTCCGTATTACGGAACGCGATTCAGACTCTGATCTATACTTGAGTAGCAGACGTCTTTGTCATTTTGATAGTGAGAGAAAGATAAAATCAATACTCAAATAAACACCAAGACTTGAATCTCCGTATGTATTACGGGAATTAGTCTATGAATGTCCCTTACAAGAGCTGGCATGAGGTTTGTAGTCCACGCTGCCAGCAGCTCTCCAGGCTGTACGAGTATCGCCCCGGGCAGGTGACCCACAGTCTGCCACTTCTCGCTGCCGTTCAACTTCACCTGGAATACAAATTAAGGTATTGTAGCCCGACTTCAAATTTCTAGAAAGCGTGGGGAGACGAAACTAAAGTTGCAACTTTTTGCAACGGTCTTCAGAAGGTGGTACGAGATGATAAGTCGATCAGAGGTAGTGCAACGGGATTTTATTTAGAGCTGAAAATGGTGCTACTCAACTAAACTGTATGTGGTTACTTTAATTAGTTGGCGACGTTCTCCTCATGTAACTAAACAACTTTCCCCAAGGAACACATATGAAATTCTAGATTTTTTTTTCGATTTCCCATTCAGCTGAACGCTCAAGCAATGTTTTTTTTCATGTTTCAACCTGTGTGCCCTGGGAAAACTTGTTCAGTTTTGTGAGCTGATTCATATCCTTTTTCGCTAACTAGTTAGTCACCCTATGATTTATTTTCCTTTACCAATGAAAGAATTGATTTCTTTTCCTTTGTTTATTATGACGAGAATTTCGATTGTAATGAACTGATGAAGCAATTGAGTTTTGTCCATGCAGTCCATAATCTTAAGACTTATTTATACCACGTAAAGCAATAAATGAATATGAATATGATATTTGAATGTAAGTAAAAAAAAAACGATTTATTCAGTCGTTTAATTGCAAATTCTACAGCGTATAATATTCCACCTTAAAATTTTTAACTGATTTTATCGATCCAGTCTATAATACTGCTGCGTAATAATAAAAAAATAATTATATTGCAATTATTTGAAGATTTGCCCGAGTAGGTATCATATTCGCAAATTGGTCTGCGACTGGATGCATTACAACGAATAAAACAATGCTTTATCAATTCGGCTTCTTACCTCAAGCCCTCCTTCAGAATCCTGAGCCAGTAGTGTAAAGGTTCCGTAGTCGGCATGGGCACCACATCTAGTCACCTCCTTGCCATCGCCTCCACAGCAAGGGCGCTCGTCTTCGGGAGGAACTGGCGGGTAGTACAGCAGACGCATTGTCGACAGATTGCTACCGTCGCTCTTGAGCATTCCTTCGTGGCAGTTCAGAAGAGTTGCTGGAGGTACACCTTAAAAAAAACAATGTTCAAGTTAATTTACTTTGGTTATCGGAAAACATGCTGGTCTTTCTAAAAAACTGTGGGGTAATTTTCCCCATGGAGACCGAATAACTTTTCCCGAAAAACCCTATAAAATTCACAAAAAAATCTACTTCCCATGATACTAAAACAATCAGTTAATCGTTTAAGTTATTCGGAAGAGGCCCAACTTTAAAAAGCGAAAATCAAGAATGTGAATCTTATGAAACTGAACAACTTTCCTTAAGAAATATAGGCCGAAATATGAGGAATAAATTTTTGTCTACATACAACTTGTGCGATCAGCTTTGCCTTTGTATGGAAACCCAAAAATTGTTTGGAGAAAGTTGTTCCATTTCATGGGGAGAATCAGCACGTCGTTTCGCTAATTTAAAGTCATATACGGGGTTACAGCTGATAGGCAGTAGGTAGTGCTAGTAGGTAGAAGTATTTAGTTCACGGAATATAATTACAATACCTAACGTTGTGTTTTATTAGAATTCCAAAATATGCGTCATTGTCATCATGGTACACCGCTACATTATAAACGTAATTTCTACGTATAATCCACTCAAGTGGATCGGCATATCATTTGTTATCGTCGTTGATTACGATCATCTAGTCATTTTTGTATCTGCTATTCACTTGCAGACATGAGATCATGCCCACTGTGACGTAAAATGGATAAGCTATTGTAAGTTAAATCTGTTAGTCATCTTTGGAAATTAATGGGAACTTATCTGACGTATTTTCATGTTATTGACACCAATATTTTGTAAACATTGAGAATAAATCTCATTTCTGATATGCTGCAAAAACCCAGCACTGATGTATGATATATAATTATGGTTATTGATTTCGCATAGTGAGGTCCAATGTCAATCATGCTGTGAAACCCCTGGCACATTTTTCTAGGTCATGGTTACAGAATAGCATTAACGTATGTGCCTCTATAAAAGTCATATGCCAGACCTTTTAAGCAGCACACCTGATTGATTAGTGGGAAGCTGTGCCAATGGCACAATGTGCTATAGGCAATCTTATATCATATGGATTGGCAATTTGTTTTTTTTTTTTTCATTTTTTTTTTTTTATTTATCATAAGATTGGTTAACTCTTGACCTCAATCTTGACCAAGATCATAGATAAGGTCAACGATGCAGCGAGTTAACCCAGAAAATTCCAATTAAGGCACTGGTCCTCCCACGCACCAACGGAACACAGCAAGCTGTTTGGCGTCGGACTTCGGTAGGAGGGTAGGAGGGCCCGAACCAGACGGCCCTCTACATAGCCTTTCACACCGCATGAGACAAAAGGACACCACCTCAGATTCAGAACAAATTGAGGTGTCGTTGCCTGGGTTGAATTAATAGGAGGTAGGTCTCATGTGTATTTCCTTACGACACCCACGGAAAGAAATGGGGCGGTATTATTCTCAACCGATCACCACACGGCCTAAGAATGGTTTTGTAAATGTTTTTTAATTTATTTTAAAAACGAAACCATATATTTTCACACAATTTACTTTCACCCAACTTTCACCAGTCTTCCTGAGATACCTTTCAGAAACTTATGTGTTGCTGTTTTAAAAAAATCGTTTGTGATTTAGAATTCGCAATACCAAAAGCATACGCCACTACATACCAAAAGCATACGCCAGAGCTTGTAGCAGCACACGGGAGAGGTTGGTGAGGTCCTGTGCCAGCGGCACGGTGTGCTGCGAGAACTCTGGCACGTCTTCCTGGGGCATCGCCGACGCTGATAGTGTTGTGATGTTGAATGAATGACGTAGCTCCTGGAATTAACATTCAAGGGAAAGTAGGTTAGAGTATGTTTTTGTACATTAGGGTTGCTGAGCTCACACAGTGCTGTGTATTTTATGGGGTTGTACATAATACAACTTTCTAGTTTTTGTCACAAGAATTGCAAATCCAATACCGATGTAAATGTCATTTAACTAATTATATTATGCAGTAAAGCTATACAATACACCATGAACAGCAAAGTAAAAATATCGCCGCAACTGTCAAGAGCATTTAAGTACCTAGTAACTTGATGGTTTACTTATGGATCGCGTAATTTGCGATATTTATGGATATAAAAAGCCTCTTATCTATTCGTAGAGCGTTTAAATTTTTGGTAACCGCCTCCTCAATGGTCCTGATTTGATCTTTGAAGCAAAATTCCTCGTATAGAAGATGGCTTTCACTAATGTGAGTACAACGATTAGAAATAAATTTATTGTTGGGTGTACACTGTACTGTATAATAGTGAGAGGATAAGGGACCCATTCCGTTATTTATGGGAATAATTGAGTTGCCTTCATTGACGATATCACACTCCCTATTTCTGTAATCCTTAGAGCTTGTCCAGATGACAAGTTTTACCTACGCGCAAGTCGACGCGCGTTTCGAATCGCGCAATCGAGAGATTCTAGACTCTAGTATCTCTCGATCATTCTAGTACTATGTAGAGGCTCCTACATTCCGTCATATGCAATCGCGTGTTGCGCGTAAATTGTGTCATCTGGACAAGTTTTTTTAGAAGACATACCTTCTTAGTGAGATCAAACTGTTCCATCCCGGGACGAACGTATCCGTGGTTGCTGACTGGGTTGCGGAGGTACTGGGCCTGGTTTCCCTCTGGTAAAGCGCAGAAGTTGTCCAGATCTGCGTAGACTGCTTTCAGCTGGAATCGGAAAGGGTTCAGATTGAGACATCGAACACAACGATAGATGGAGATTTAGCATGAAAAAAGTGTTTTTCTTTCAATTTTAGATTCACATCGTCTTCACCGCTGGACTGGGAGCGAAAAAAAAACTTTGAATGTGCCAGCTGCCAATTCTTTCTAAGCACACTGTCAGTAACTTCGATGCGAAGGATTTGTTGCACCCTATCACTCTTCATGTTTAATTTAACAACCCTCGGTATGTATGCCAAACGTGGTGTCTCAAGGGATTTAAAACCACTTATTAAGCCTTTACGTCTTAAGACTCTGCTTATCCTGACAAGGACATAGGCGTCAGTGTATCACCCAGTTGCAGAGACGTCCATTAAAGTTAATGGCACTTTAAATTTGCAGAGACGTCATACGATATTTCCGTCTTGTTGACATAAACAAGGACGGAAAACGTTTCTGCAACTGAGTGCATGTATGTATCTTTTTTTTATTTTTTTTTATTAACCCGTCGCGCGAATGGGTTCGCTCGCTCTTGACCACAATCTAGCTCAGGGCAAAGATGCGGTCGAGGATGTAGCGAGCTCACCCAGAAGAAGCCTATTCACTCGTACTTTAAAGATATTCGGGTTGTATGAGCTCGGAAATACAGACGCCGGCATGGAATTCCACTCCTTGGCAGTGCGCAATACAAAAGATGAAGAAAAGCGCTCAGTATGTATCCGAGGGATATTGACAAGATAAGGGTGATACCCCGCAGTGCGTCTGGACGTCCGATGGAAGAAAGGGGCAGGCGGAATGAGCTCATGCAGCTCTTGAGCACACTCCCCGAAGTACATCTTATAAAAAAACGTAGGCAAGCTACTTTGCGTCTATGAGCTAGGCTTTGGAGCTTATCCTTAACCAGCTTTTTATCACCAATAAGCCTCCTGGCTCTGCGATCCACCGAGTCCAGTGCAGCTAGTTGGTATTTAGCCAAACCATCCGATATTTCTGTATGTTCCATCTCTCCCTCTCTCTCGCAAGCAAGATAGCACAAGTGTCCTCGAACCTGCTATTGGTGAGCATTTATTTCAAACCCATTTAAGTTCAGTGCTCCTCTACAGTTACATGTTCGTATAATCATATACACAAAACGCACCTTTTCCTCAGCGATGCCGTGGTTGACTAACATTGCAAGGCCTTTCCCGCTGAGTGCTGCGAACAACTGCTGCCCAATGCGGCGCACCACTGATTTCATAGGACATGTGTCCGTGCCTGCAACATAGAACATTTTGGTTAGTTTTTATTGACAAACAGGTAAATAATCATGCATAGATGTGTATTATGTAACTGCGTTATCTGGTAAGAGTGAATTGTTGAGTGGTGATGGTACCTAGTCTATATGTACCTATGTATATGTCACCGGAAAATTATAAAAACAAAGTTTTGTTAGATAGACCATTGTTCTTTTTTATCGTGTAGGTCAGTCAAGTGTGTGGCGAACTTGGCTAACCCTGGTGTCAGAGTTTTCAAACCGCACCGTTTTCCATTTAGGTCATTTATAACTCAAGAACGGCTAGACGGGTTTTGATGAAACTCTTCAGTAATATAGCTTGGAAATCAGAATTGATTTTGGAAATCTACATAATTTTTCCAATTTCCCACGGGAACGAAGTCCCGGGAAGATTAAGGAGTGAGTCACAAAGTGGGTCAAAATTGTCTTAAAAAGCTCGAATAACAGTCTGGATGGATAGGTCTGTAAAACTTTTGCATTCTCTCTATTTAAAAAACTAATTGAAGTTAAGTTGCGCATCAAGTGATTTAAGTTTAAGCATTTTCCCTCGGAAGGAATCAGGAAGGAAATAAGGAAGAACCTTTGGAACATGGTTGTTCTTGAAATGTACTTCGTTTGGAACTTATATGCACGTGTGGGTCGCCTTCTCAATACTAAAACAAATGAACGTCGTCGAGTGACCTTACGAACGCGAACGTTAGAATCTATTTGACCGGTTTAGCATTTTTGCCTTCAATATGTGATTTCATAAACCTTCATAATATCATTTTCTTATTGTCTCTCGGCGAACCTCGTGTTTCCGAAATTTTCATAAAACGACAATAAAGTCTTACATACTTTACTGTAAATTTAAATTATTGTAGACGATGAATCTTAGTATCAAGTAATAGACAAAAAATAAAACGAAATAACAACACATCCTGAATTAAAATTATTGTAGGCGATAAATCTATAATAATAATTCGTAGACAAATAATTGTGTTCGTGTGCATTCGGGAAAATCGATGATTGCTGAGACTCATAAACAATTAGAAGCATTGTACACACGGCAGCACATCATGCTATACATGTTAACCTTAACATAGCCCTTACCTCGCTCGTAGTTATATTTTTTCTTGAAAATACAGCACTTGTACAGCACTAAATACTTCATATTAAACATATTAGCCTATTAGGTACATTAACTATGCAGATTTTCATTGTGTTTGCGGATCCGAAACCTTCATGCGGTATAAACGTAATATTCTACCTTAGCTCGTGGTGATTATGTAGCTAATCGTTTGGCTCGGTTTAGATAAAAATGACCTTCTAAGTTTTTTTTAAATTTTACTAATCTTTGTCTAAAATAATTTTAACCCCGACGGTACGCACAGGTAGACAGTTATACAATTGAAGAATTTGGATGTAAACAAAACAAAACCGCTTAAATTTTATCACGATAAGGGACTTTAAAAAATAAAGAACCTTGTCGTCAAGAGCGAACCCATCCTCCGAATATATTAATTAAAAACATTTAAAACGGGGATTGCTCGCTGCTCACCTCAGCTGGCAAGAGAGCATGAATAAAATATAATACATATGTTTATTCCTAGTCGAAGTTCGGCCATGACATGGTTTTAGGTGAAATTTTATGCCATAGCAGGCTTTGGAATATAATGAATGTATGCGCGTGCGTATAAAATGAATGTATAAAATCGTAAAACACCAGGGGTTTTGCGATTTTACCGTTTTCGTATAAAATTTCATTTGTTTTTACCTCCTGTAGAGTACCTACCAAAGGCATGATAAGTCAATTGACAGGTATAAAGTTCGAAGAAAGCGCTGTTTTATGCTTCAGTTTTTTTTAGGTTAACGATCCGTGAGGCACCATCACCAGGGTTTTCCCTTATCCTACGCAACGCTTTCCACTCGAGAACTCTCCTAAACACTGTACAAGTGTACATAAAAACACAAATCGATTCATAAGTGTTGTTACACAAGGTAATTCATAAGTTAAAACGGCTTTACAAACCTAGGTTACTGAAAATCTTAAAGCCTGAAACCAGCTTAAGTAACTTGATTACAACCGCTTTAGTTTGTGACTGGAGTACTGTGTTTAAAATGTTATAAAAATAAACTAAATTTACTTAGTTTTACCGGATTTTGGTATAAAATCGTTTGTAATCTCAATGCCCCAAGTTAAAGGTCCGAGTTTATTCCAACTTGAACCTTATTACCAGCAGACCAGAAAAGGTGAATACTTATTGAGGGAACGGACTGTACTTATACAGGGTGTAAAAGACTGTTAGCAAAAACTGAAACCCTGGACTCAGACAATCTAGGTAACTGAATGATTTTCCAGTGGAATTTTTATCCGGAAAATTTCATTTTTTTTATGTTTTTAATATTTTCTGCTTACATTTTTTATTATTTAATCGAATACACTCCATATTTGAATAAAAAACAATCATAACAACGTAAAACACGAAAACCAGCAATGTACATCGCAATCCTATAGCAGCGCGGCGCGGGGGGATCGCGCGCGGGGCGCTGTTTCACGATACGTTGCGTAGCGCCAAAGTAGGTAAATAATAAAAACTTCTTAACGTGACGTTTCCGGGAAAAAATAATATTACTTGTAGCTGATGATAGTTATGGGTAGATTCCACCATTTAAGTATTTGCTAAGCTGTCTTGTACACCCTGTATACTTACAACATTGTATTATATTGTACAACATGTATAAAGTATACATTAGATAGATAGATAGATAGAAAATGCTTTATTTCGGCGTACAACACAGACATCACAATATAGAAAAACAGAAGAAACACAGAAGACACTTAACAGACACAAAGACAAAAACAAATTAAAGGCAAATTAAAGAAATAACTAACTAGTACACTAACACTAGTAACACTAGTAATACGCCTATTAAAAACCAGTTACCAACTAACAGTTAGTGCGTTACTTCTAACGCAATAATGTGATTAATATTTGTGATTGCGTTGCAATAAGTAACAGTTCGTATTCTCAATGCCAATCAGTCGTTTAGTAGATGATATCACCCAATCACCCCAGAATTGCGAATTTATGACGTTATTAGATTGTTTTCGGCTTAATAAATCGTTAACGTCACTACTTCAGCCTTCAATTTCCAATAAAACAAAATTAAGCGACAGTTTTAATATACTGATAAAGCTTACATCATTTGCTAATGCTTACGAAGTTCAAAAATCGTAGCCTAACTGATGTTGTAAAGGTTACAGGCAAAAAAGTAGATACTTATGTAGGCGACTGGTTTTTCCACTTACCTATATTGTCTGAGAGCTGCTTTTTGAATATTAATTAAAATGCTAAGTATTTTTAAAGGAATTTTATTGTTTTCTTACAAAGATGTTCACTATGTGACCAACATCCTTTAGATCTCTCTTTTTCGCAATTATTACCTATATACAATTATACAGGGGTTTAAGTATCTCTCTTTCAACCTCTCGGGTGGTTAATCAGTCCATGAAACTGATCAATTTTCCCAAGGAACATAGGTCAAAATACGAAAAAAAAATGTTGAGTTCCCATACAAACTTCATCAGCATATAGCTTATTTTGTATGGGAGATCAAAATTTTTTCTTCGTATTTTGACCTATGTTCCTTGGGGAAGTTGTTCAGTTTCATGGACTGACTAACCACCCGAGAGGTTGAAAGAGAGATACCTAAAGCCCTTTATAAGATAACTGAGCTATTTCTTGATTAAGACATGTTTAAAAAAGGAATGTTACTCATTTCTAGCAAACAAAACTAATGGTTTAAGGGTATTTTTTAATGTTAATAACACTAAATTTTATGTTGCTAACATAAAAAACACACGTTTAAGAATTTATTGCTTCCTGAATGACCTGAACATTAAATAAGCATGTTATGTTTTCGTGAGCAAACACTTTTAAAGTTGTACTACAAAGTTTCATGAGCTAATAAATAACGAGGTCTATGGAGATTAATTGAATACTGCTGGTGAATTTGACAGCAAGAGGTATACGTTTCAACCGTTAAGAAAAGAGCGCAGTGAAATGAAATGACTAGTAATGATTATAAATCAATGGTTCCGAGAAACCAAATCATAACTAAGAGATACAATCATTCGTTTGTTTCATCTTTTCCCTTGAAATGTAACTTAATGTTTAAAAAGGCTCAACAAGTAAAGTGTGACCAAACTTAACTAATCGGTATCGGTACCAATTGTTGGTATAGGTTTTCGAACCATTTAGTTAAAGTACGGGAGAACCTGCTTTTTGTTGTAGTTGTGTTTGATAAAATAATGTCTCGGATCATTTGTAAAGATCAGCCCACGAAACTGAGTAAATTTCTTCAAGGAACGTGTGTCGTAATAAGAAAAAAATATGTTCCATACAGATTTAAGGGAGTTCGACATTTTTTTGAGAATTTCAAATGGGTTCCTTAGGGAAAGTTTCATTGGAAGAACCTTCCCTTAGAGTTTCGCTAACTTATTTAAAGAATACTCATAATAGTACCGTATTGAAGTCTCAAGTCACAGTAACTTAAGTTTAGGTCCTAAAAAAACTTTAGGAGTAAGTACATACACGGTACATTAGGTATTCTGATTAAGGACTTAATAGCAAGTGTGGGTACGTTGTCCATGTGCTCTTGACTGTACGTCTTCATAGCACATGTGATTTGATCCGTACTGGGAATTGGGCCGACTGATGTGATGACTGATCCATTTTCGTCCACTAATTGAAATCAGCCTCACGCAACGTGTCAGCCACCGCACGCGTGCGATGTGATACGTACTTTTGCAGGGTTGGTAGATCAGTTTGTTCTAATGTTTTTTGTTTGGTAGCATAAACTTAATTTAGTGGCATTTAGCTCCGGTTCTACATACATACATACGCTCACGCCTGTAATCCCTAACGGGGTAGGCAGAGCATCAGGGTTCTAGAAAACCACTTAATGCCACGTTTAACGCAAATGGTGACGGTTATTAGATGGAACATGTTGTGTAATGGTGAGAGGTGATCAGCCTTTCGCCCATGATACAGCAAGACCCTCACGTCCCACTTACTGACTTTTACAGTATGCCTGGGAAGAGTAGGCAGCTGGCACATTCTAAGTTTTTCTTTCACTCCCAGTCCGGTTCTCGAAGTGGCTAATAACAAACTTTTACATTTTTTATTTTATTATAAGAGGATAAATAAATAAAAACACAGTAATGAGTTTCATCTTGTTTATAAAATGAAAATAAGTTAGTATATCTACAATTCTACATCAAGGTATGTATATAGTTATGGTTCTATTTATAGTAAATGCGGTTATTAGCAACTCTGTGTGACACCAGTTACTCGGCATCTCAAACTTTTACTTTTGAAATATATGTGTGACAACCCTACCTAATGTAGAACTATCTCAGTCTCAGTTTACAAAGCTATAGATACCATATAAGCCGTATAACTAAGAAATTGACCTTTGTAAGAATGCTGAAGCAATATTATGACTATCATATTATAACCTATGCATCTATTAGACAATTGATTTATCTTAGGTAGTACCTGTGGTAGTATTTAGGTACCTATGTGTAAAAGTTATATGGAATGACGTCAAATTAGTTGGCGAAAATTAAGGCTGTGAATTCTCCCTATGAAACTGAAAAACTTTCCCCTAGAGTTATGAATTTCTCAAAAAAATAAAAATTTATTCTCATATATTACCTACCTAATGATCGGTATGGAGGGGCGAAAACTTTATTCATATTTCGACATTTGTTATTTGTACTTGAAATTTTTTTTAAGTGGGCTGATTAATATCCTTAATTTTTGCTAACTACTTAATTTTAATGTCACACAATTTTACTTGTTATTTTTAAAAACACTTAAATATCTATTTTATTATTTATTTATTATTATCTGTAATCGTTGAAATATCGTTGACATATTAAAATACCATGATTCTAGCTAGACCATAGCTAACATAGACGCGTACCTAATATAGCGTATTTTTGTCTGTTCCGTACTGACGCTATGCGATGGAACGAGACGGTGTAACGAGAAACATACGACAATAAATTATCTCACGCGTCTATGTTAGTTAAGAAGATCTTCCCCGTTTGTCGCAAGAGAAAGCGGCAGACGTACACAATTTTTGTACAGCATCCATTTATCCTTTGATTTTTATTGTTTGTTATCTTCTTAGGTCAAGGACAAGAATTCTTCTGTCCCATTACAAACAATGCTGAACAGTTGACGCGCTTGGTACCTTTATCTTATCAATTTATCATTACATTATCATGAATGATGAACTAAAACGCAATTTTCGGTCTACTTTCCGTCATCAAGGTCTTAGAGGCTTGAGAAGGAAAAATGTATTTTTTAATAAGTCTCACATAACCACACACCCCCAAAGGTCAAAGAGGTTTCTCCCAAGGAACTCATAAATTACGATGTCGAAATAAATTTACATAAAAAAAAATATAAAACATATTTACTAGATCACCAGCACTTGGAACAAACTCATCAATTTAATTTTAAGTAATTTTTTACGAATTTTATTTTGTTGTTATATTAACATAATTATTCCGTTCATTATTTCTACTACCTACTTATTTTCTATAATTCTTACCTATATTATTTAACTATTACTATCTATCTCTTTTCCTTTTCTTACTAATATTCCTACTCTTAATCCTGTTTTTCTTTGTTTGTTCTACGAAGTGCGCGTATAGTTTTAAAGGCACTGACAGAATATCAGCGTTGTGGCTCCAACCACAACACTATGCTGAGTCAGGACCTCTTCCTTGACCAGCGTTTCACATCACGATTCCCCTTGATGTTTTTTCTTTGTTTATATTTGTGTATTGTGTGAAGTTGTTTGTTTTATGTAAGTTGCTGGTCATTGAATAAACGTATTATCTATCTATCTATCTAAATGCATGAGTATTTATGAGTTCCTTGGGATACACACGAAACATGAGCCACAAATAAAAACTTGTCTAGTTTTTCCACTGACGTAGATATTCAAAGAGTTTTTCCTAATACAGTATGTCAGTCTAAATCTAAAGGGACTCGAGGGCATAGCTGTGTTTTGGGCGGAACCCTAAAAACCAATTTAACGCTTCATAATGTGCTCACGGCAGCAAATCGGGCTACTAATATTGACCTTGACGTGTCGCCCTTATTTCACTTGTAATAGCGCCGGATTTCGTAATGCAAATCGGTAACCTGACGTGCTGCTGTCTGTACATGAACGTTACCAAAACAGTAGTTAAATTATTGAAGTGGTCGCCACGGCCATGTCCGAAATCAGCCGGGGAGACTTACATCAAATCATCATGTTTCTTGTCATAGTCGTGTAAACTGGTATTTTACGGTTACATATGGGTTAATAAAACACATAGTATAAATACAGTCAACATATGATGTCTACTAAGTAACTACCTAAGGAAAAACGCTTAACGTGAAAGTGTTTTAACAACGATTTCATTTACAGTTTTCAACCCTTGACACAATTCCATATTCAGTTGAAGGATGCAGTTGATAATGCAGTTGTGTTGTCGTGTATTTTTAAAACAGATACGGAGTTGTATATGGTAAATAGTGGGTTGTATGGTAAGTGGATGTTTGTATGATGGTGCTGTATGTTCTTGACAGTGCAATTTTCCTTGTTTTTTAAAGATTTCACTCTTGATTTTATATATTATAAATGTACGATCCCACACTGAAGTAAGTATAAATAGTTAAGGTGAGTCGCTCTTAGCCTGTGTTCAAAAGCTTTTACTGTTAAGTTATAGGCCCATCCCAGCCCCTAACAAGTGTTTAACGTTGCAAACCCCACAATTTAATCAAAATCACTCCTTCTGGAGTAGACGGGACAAACCCCAGCATCAGCAACACTTGTACCAATTGGCTAGGCTTTTAGGGTAATCGAGAATGAAGTTTGACACTTCAAATATCAAGCAAAATCGCTCCATCACTGATTTCTATGTGATCCCGAGCCACCGAAGATGTAACAGGGATGAATTATCTTTAACATACAAAAATGCTGAGTCCAGCACGGCCCGCGATAAAACCTCGCGCGTCACAACATTCGGATGACGGTGAAACTTTACTTAAATTGCGCGAGGGCACTGCGCAAAGGCTTCCTTGCCCTCTAGCGTTGACATTTCGACACTTTTTTTACATTTGGCCGCGTTGAGCTTTAGCTGCTGATTCATCACTGATTCATTAACGCCCAGCCCAAGCCCTTGCACCTAGAAAGCTAAAATTTGGCACTAGGGTTCCTTTTATAACGTAAGGAAAAAGGAAGGGATTTACGAAATCCCCACGGGAACGAAGTCCCGGGCATCCTCTAGTGTAGGCATATTATCCGACCAAATTAAACAACTTTTTGCAAAACTATTTTTTGTTAAAGTAAATTGCAAAACAAAAAAGTAGGTTTATTGCCTCTCCATACGAGTCGTTCTGTTATTGTTTTTATTATGTCTGATTATATCATGTTTACAAACTTGCAATGAACTTTGCACTGTGATTTATTGTAGCATAAGCAGAAGGAAACAGAATTATGCATCGATATGCAATAGAAGCTGTACTTAATGCAATTTTTTAAATTACACAATGGCGTAATACCACCGACACTTGCATAATACTTTGGTGATTAAAGTTTTATCGATTACTCGCATAGATTATTGTAACTGAGGTAGTAACGGATTTTCTATGACGTTCAAAGCCAGTCTTTAGATTTATCTTGGGATCACGGATCGTTCAAAAGAACCGCCTTTTACTTTACGGTCTTGGGTACTAACTATTCCGGTCGGGTAAAACAAACGTATTAAAACCGATGTTTTTTACCAGGTTTGGTTATTGTCTGTAGACCGCGATACAGGAAAACCTAGCATGGGTTTGGTTCAAGAGGAAAATTGTTTTGGAGGCTATAAAGCTACTCTTTAAGGATTTTGAAATCTTCAAAGCCTGTTTAGTTATTCTGTGGTCAACAAAGTAAGTACCTAGGAATTATTTTTTTTAATTTTCGATTATTAGTTCTAATATATGAGTAGCTAGGTAGGTACTAAGTATATCTAATTAATTAAGCATGTATTGTCATTAGTTTGAAACATCAAACCGAATATTGATATGTTATTGTATAACATTTGTTATATTACTGAAATGTCATTATTATAGTTTACAAAGTAGTAGGTATACTGAAAAACTTACTTGAAAATGTCGGCCAAGCGCGAGTCGACATGCAGGGTAAGGGTTCCGTACTGTCGTACAATTATATTATTGTTTATTAAATAATCAGCAGAATATTAAATAAGTACAATCTTACGTATAAACCATATACCGGTTTTTCCGTATAATCATAAATAATCACTAAGAGGATTCCTCGTTGATTGTATTCTTATCTACGTTACTCACACTGTATCAATAAATTCTTGTATTTTATTTATTTTGTTTTTGAACTTCGTTACTGGCCGTCTAGTTTTTGAATCTAGTTAATTCAAAAACTAGCCTAGTAGTAACGAACTTATGCTGTGAAGTTGTTTACTTGTCGAATTTTGTACAAAAATAAAATAAAAATCTTCATTTCTAAGATGAATAATGTTATTTTAGGAGATAAGGTTAATAGGTTTAGGGTTATTTTAGGTTTTTAAGCTTTGGAGCTTTAACGAAAAAAACGCGCAGGTTGGTTATGAAGAGGCCTTTTCTTATTAATATTATAATTTTATGCGATGTGAAACTCTTAAAGGTAACAATGATTCTGAAAACTACTCTTGCAAAAATAAAACAAAGGATACCTAACTATCGATTATAGCAGCTTCCTATTAATAATATTATATACTTAACAGTTTTTATTACAAGACAATTATGAGAGAAAGATATTACAATCATTTAAAGAAATAACTATAACTACTTACTTGAGGAAGTCATAATTCCGTTCATAGACACAACGAGCTATTGTTACTTAAAATACACGATTAAACATGACGTTAACTTCTAGCGTTACATTTTACGTAAAAATAGATGTAGCAGCGATATTTTCAAACGCGTTATATTATACTTCGTCAATTCTAACCTTAATTTTTTATTTTGACTTTTTTTAAATCTAGCCACTTTCAACTGTTGCTAGATGACCCAGTCATCTTCCAAGATTTCTTAGGTGTTAAAAAGATGAAAGTTGGAAATGTATTTTAAATATTATTATTTTTAATTAATAGAGGCAGCCTGTACGCTGCGTTAGCTTTCATTAAGACATTGATATAATTATAAAAGTATATGTATGTGTATGTATATATGGATATTTATTAAGTATAAAGTATTTAAATTGTAATTATTAAGTTTAATTTTCTGTTTTGTTTTCTTTTTCGTGATATTGTGCACTTACTCGCCTCACTTCGTCCAATCTCTCTTGTTAGGTCTGCTGTAAGTTTCTGTATAGAAATAAGCAGTGCCTGTTGTGTCGTCTCTTTCTTTGTGTGTTACTTTCTGTATGTCTATTGTGTACAATAAACAGTAAATAAATTGATTGGTATGCGGATTGGAGGTCAGAAAAAATAGAACAGAAAAAATGCTGTGATAGGTACCTTGCGGTTGAAAAAAATTGGCATGATTCATAAATCAAAGATGAGCCCAGTTTACAAGTGAGCACTAACACGTAGTTTCAAAAATAAGCTGTCAGAATATTAACATTTTGCGACATGTGTTTATGAAGAAGTAAAAATAGGTCAATGAAAATACATATATTTAGTGGTTTCATTTTGTTACAAGAGGCAGGCGTAAACCAACAAAATGAACTGTAGTTCAGAAACTTAAGTTTCTTCTTAAAATTAAGTATAATTTAAATAGTAACGACTTTATGCATCAAACTTAAATGATTAATTTATCAAAGTTTGTAATTAGCGTTTCACAACTTCATTTTTTAATGCCACACACTCAAAGGCCCATATTAAGGTTTCCCTGGTGTCTTGGGGTCAAGGAAGATATAATTATAAATCGCAAATCACAATTAATGTTTAAACTAATATAATTATTACCTAGTGGCAATACCCACTCACGTAACGAAGAGCACTTTTTAACAAAGATTTTTAACAATTGTTAATATAAAATTAAGGAAGTTTAGAATTGTTAAGCATTAAAGTTTCCCAATATAATGGAGAACAATGATTCAATTATTATTACAAATACTAAACTCTATTTGGTTATATCGCGTTCTTCCCGAAGAAAAAATTCAAAATTTCAGCATAAAATGGAGCGTATATCCATCGTGGTACTATATCCCAGCAAAATTTCATTGAAATCGGTCGGTAGTTTAGGTGTGAAAGCGTAAAAGACAGACGTCAGAGTTACTTTCTCGTTTTATTAGGATATGCTGGATTTGGATGGAGAAGCAATCAAAAGAAGATTAAAAGAAGCAAGAAGCTAATTCAGTCGCAATATTGTGGATTAGAATCGAGTGTTTACGTTACACATAACGTGACACGTGCCCAATACAACGTGAGCTCCTTATCAACAATGGAGAAAGAAGAAACAAAGGCTTAATCGAAATTTAAAAAAAAACGGTGCGACAATGTCACAGGACAGGACATTGTGTTCTCTGAATAATTTCTGAATGCCGTTTTTTTTAAGCTATTAAATTCTATTTTGTTTCGAATACTTAAAACTAGTGTCACTGTTTGGAGGGCGCGGAATCTGGGTTTCTTGAGGATTTTCTTGCTGTCTCGCTGCTCGACCACCTGCCTGAGGTGTGTGCGAAAGGAGAGTTCTTGCGGCTTTCCGGAAAATTTTCTACCCCAAAAAACTTAATGAAAACGCAGTGTTTTAGTCTAGTTTGTTTTAGTTTTTGCAAAGTTAGCTGCCTCTTAAAAGTTGGAGTTTTTTTGAAGAAAAATGCTGACTTAAATTTTGAGTTACAAAGTTTTTTTTGTTTACTGAAAATATAAAAAAAATCGAAACCTAGTTTTTGAATTTAAGTGGGGAAAACCGTTGTCGCCGTCTCGTTTGCACCTATCCCAACAGTATTTTATTTAAACCCAATCAAGATTAAAACTTTAGTTCTTTTAAAGTTACAAGTAACTAGATAGGTAATTAAAACAATAACTGAATAGAGATACGAGGCCAGGTTTTATTTGTTCCATTCCTCTTTTTTTGTGTATTGGGGAAATACTAAATAGATAAGACACGTAACATTTTTTATTATCATCATGAATAAGTAAAAAATGAGCGTGTTCATTGAGCCGTTAAGTAAGGAAATACAATGTCAGTTTATTTTTATCTTATGTAACTAAATATGGAACTCGATAGGTAAATTGCGCCACGGTAAAAAAAAATAAGACGCAAGCAAAGGTATTTTTTTAATGTGAAAAGATATTACCACGAAATATTTGATGATAAATATTAAAATAATTACTTGATGTAAAATTGTATAGTTAAATTAAAATTAGATCAATGTCAAAGATGGTGTTCGTATCGTGCCCTAAAACATAAACTTTTATGTTTCTCATTTCTTATAATGAAAAGCACTGTAACAACCGCAAAATAATGACAGAATTAAAATACTTAGTGGTGATTAAGTTAAGTTGATGGTTATAATTGCTATGTTTCTGCAGACACGCATTCATTCCGCGTTCATTGTTTACAATCAAGAATTTTCCTTGTTTTTTTAAATATTTTTGTCTTTACTACCTACTATATAAATACATACAAATGTTCTATATGTTTTCTATTAATACGAACATCACAGCAAAAACCAAGTTACAGACTGTTTCAGCTGTAATGGGCCTTTTTATTATTCGAAAACGGCACGGCAAAATTTTATTACCATTGCCTCCTACTAATGATACTAGAAAATGGTAACATAGGGGGCATGGTAATAGAAATTCTGCCGTGCCGTGCCGTTCGAATTTATAAAAAGGCCAACTGGGAGAACTGATAAGTTGATTTCTTTATGTATGTTCCTTACTGGTGTCAAATAAAGCTGAAAATCAGTTTGCTGTCTATCATAGACAGCAAGTTCTGTGTCCTCTTTTTTAATTGTAAAACATTATATAATGTTACATATTGTTAAGAAGCAATAAAGTTTATCTATCTACCTATCTAAAAAAAAGTCTAAAAAATTCAGGCCTTGTCCTTTAAAATTAGGTAGATAGTTTATAAATCATGTTACCTGGTTTAATAGACGGAGATCCCAGGGCTGCCAGACCTTACTTATTTTCTTATTAACCAAATGTGTGGGAAATAGTATTGCTAATATGTACTATTAACATATGAATACCAGCGAACCTGGGCCGACGGCCAATTTTTAGCTACCAGGTTCTGAAGGTACTTCAAAAAATTACTCACTTATCTTGAAGTCTGGCTGCTGAAATCTTATAGAATATAATTAATTAAATATAAAAATTATTGATCAACACCGCCAGACGCTCCCCGTCGGCTGTAATTTCTGCCAGACGCTTTACAGTTTGCAAGTAAATTATGCGATTATACCAACAAAAAATCTGAGGCGATGTTTTTTATATGATGTTCAGGGAACAAACAATACTTGTTATAGCACCCAGACTTCAAGACAAGTGAAAAATTTTTGGAAGTATCTTCAGTACCTACCTGGTCGCTGAAAATTGGCCGTCGGCCCAGGCTAGCTGGTATTCATTTGTTATAGTACATATTAGCACTACTCTTTCCCACACTTTTGGTTAATGAGAAAATAAGTAAGGTCTGGCGGCCCTGGGATCTTCTATACTAATCGTATTTATAAAGAGGAAAGATTTGATTGTTTGTTTGTTGGTATTGAATAGGCTCCGAAACTACTGGACCGATTTGAAAAATTCTTTCACCATTAGAAAGCTACATTATCCCCAATGGACATAGGCTACATAATTTTCCCGAATTCCCACGGGAACTGAGTCCCGAGTGGAATGCTAGTGGTCTAAAAGTCGTCTGCAGTAATACTGCGAGCGTGGCAACGCCACAAGTATCATCATCATGGGCACCTTTACACCGGGGACGGTTAGAGGGGGGCTATTTCACTTATAGTAGTCTCCAGCTCTTGAGTATTTTTTGTATTTTAATGTATTGGTTTTATGTTAGTATTGTTTTATTTTTTTTGGAAAATTGGATTTACTCACTAAATATATCTTATACAAATAGATACAAAATTGTTTATTTTTAATTAAAAAATTTATACATATTATAAAGGGGGGACAGAGTATTGGGAGGCTCCGCTCTTCTTTATAAATACAACAATATTCCTAATATGTACAACATATTATATCTAATTTAACAAAAAAGTAGAAAATAATAATAATAATAATAACAACCAAAACTCGGTATTATACTATAAAGATGATGATAAGGATAACGTAAGTCCAGTTATTGCTAAATGTTACATGGCTCTAGAAGTATTTGCAATATCTTCGATAAAGTACAGAAAACATGCGTATAATATAAAGTATAATCCTGATAAGATGGATAACGAGTAAGTACCTAACTCACGGATAAGTTTTCCAACTAAGTACTTTAGGATATAATATAATAGAATCATATAATTAGGTATTTGTGCGTGTTTTAAATTCCTCGACATAATACTTGCATAAGAAGATTATGCAACTCGGTAACGGCACTATTTTTGAATCACTCGCTTCGTGCCTAACGATATCTTTCATGATTTGCGCGGATTCTATTGATTTCCGAATTTATTCATCACTTCCCACCTTAATGTTTAACAGTTACTTTGAATTTACCTACTTACAAGAAAAATACTGTATTTTAATTTTATTTCATTTTGTTTTTTTTTTCAAAAAATCACATTATGTTGTGATTGAAATTATATTACCTACGCCAACTTGCATAACATAATACATAGTACAATAAAATTCGTACGCACCGAAAAGTTGAGTACCAGGATATACATATGTATATGTATCGTAAAACTAACACCTTTGCTGAATAAATTAGTTTAATTTCATTTGTACACTTTACTTTCAGTAATTAAAAAAATTCAAAAATCAATAGCATCGACGCAAATAAACAAAATATATCACTTTAAACGAGGCGAGTGATTCAAAAATAGTGCTGTGTGTATGTGTCACTGTGTCTCGTTGCGTCTGCGCATTATGTTGAAATTATAATACAAACACTACTTCCTTGGAACAATTTTCTTTTACTAAAGACTTATAGAATTCTTAAATAAAAACAATAAGTTGCATCTATAAAAATGAATCTATGGTGAGTAAATGTAACCTACGTAGGAAGTGTTTATTTTAACGTTTTTTTTTATTTTATTAAGCGTACAACTGAAATAGTTCTATAGTACCTACTAATTAAAGTTATTGATTTGGTCAACTTTAAAAAAAAAGAACAAAATGTCTCTACTTTCTTTGTTGACCTATCAATTTATTGTTCTTGTATTTTCAATCAACAAAATCTTTTATCCCGTTTTTATTTTTGCTAGGTCTTATAATTTATTAACAAGAATCGTAGATAGGTCTACCTACCTGTAAATGTGAATTCCTACTTATTTATTACATTTATCGCAAACACAGTTCTCAGGAATCGTTCATAAAAACTCTTAACAGCTACATCACCACTATATCGCTGACTTGAGGCAATTAAAAACGTCAGCTGATTACGCTGAAGGATTAAGATTAAAAATACAATTATAATCGCCTTTGTTTTGGTCAAAACAAAACAATTACAAGTTCGACATTTAAACTAATCTATAGGTATATGATTTAAATAGGCAAGCTTTTTATGTCTACTAGCTTTTCGCCCGTGTTTTCGTTCAAGTGGAAAAGTAGCCTATATCACACTTGGCGCCATCTCTGTCAGATCGATCCATTGCTCCTTTACCTACATCGTGAATTAAAAACAAACAAACACACTTTCAAATTTATTATATTTTAGTAAAAATTTCGTCCTTAAATATAAGTGGTTTGTTGGGGGATGCTTTATTTCGACTAAACTGAAATTTCTATCAATCAATTCATAGCTCGTACGAACTTAGACCTACACCTAGACTAGATCCCACATGTAATGCCACAACAATTCCATAAATCCAATACGCCCGACAAACAATTATTGATTAACATGCCATCATCTGATCTGTTTTGAGAGAAGTTTCTTCAAGGGAGAATTTTAATTAATTAGCGAAAATCAAGGATGTGAATTAGCCCACGAGACTGAACAACTTTCCCTAGGAACATAGGTCAAAATACGAAACAAAGATTTCGCCTCTCTAACTCCATCATAAACTGATTTGCTTTTGTGTCAAGTCGATTTTTTTGAGAGTTTTTTATAGGTTTCGTAGGGTAAGTTGTATAGTTTCATGGGGAAAATCACCCAGTTTCGCTACCTAATTAAAAGCGGCGAGACAACAAACTCATAAAACGGGGGATATTGTGAGAACTTTATGAGAGAATTATGTTCACGAATTGGTATTCATCCAACCTACTTAAAAGTCGATAGTTTCATAACATGACTTAAGTAATTTATGTCCGTATGTGTGTTATTGTAAAGCTGTAACTGCCACTCTAACGTGGATGTTTGACATTTCTAAAACTGTTTCTCTTCCACACTTGTTGCAGAAACGTTGATTTAAGTTAAAACTTCTTTAAATGTAATGCCGTCCTTGTTTACGTACGGAAAGTGACAATAATTATTATATTTGAAGTACCATTAAGCTTTAATGAACGTTACTGCTACAGAGTGTTCTTTGTCTTTTGTTTTAATTGTAAGAATAATTCTAACTGGAAAATCATTATTTAAAAGGAGTTAAGGTGATATTCACCTTTTCACTCTTTCGCCACAGTTACAGTACCTACGAGCTGTTTTTGTGAATTTTTTATTTGATCTATATCTTACCTTTTGGGTTTTCTTTGTAAGTATGTTAAGCACAAAAAATCGTTTGGGGAAAAATAACTCGTTTGCTAATAAAAACTTATTTCAAGTGTTTTTATTTTTATTTAACGATCCGCGAATTTGCTCCAAGGTGACACGACAAGGATAGAAAGTGAAATCTAGTAGAGAGGCCATTCACTGCATTGACTTAAAGTTCATTTATAGAAGGTGTATTTAACAATCTATTCTTGGATATTTTTTGTTATCTCTGTCACTATTGTTACGATTGTAGTGTCCTATGTTTAGAATCAGGAATCACGCTTTCCATTTATTTTATCTACTTACCTAAGTTACTTTAATTTTAAGCTTTTGTTAAACAATCGAAGCTGCCGCACTAAACCGAGAGGATTCTGCGAGCACTAAGTCGAACTTGTTTCTATCACCAATCTTTCTTTCTGCTTTAGAATTCGCTTCCCGAGAGTATTTGAAAGGCTTCCCGAGAGTATTAGACTCGCATATCATATCCACCAACTCGCATTGGGTCAGCGTGGTGGACTATGGCCTAAATCCCCTTCGTGTTTCGAAGGGAGGCCCGTGCCCCTCGGTGGGGACGTAAGATATATTATGGGCAGGTAAGAAGAAGAAAAGAACCAATTTGAAACGAAAGCTAAGTCTTCTTCTGTTTTAGTGTCATATTTATATTAAATGTTATATATTCTGTGGTTATGTATGTACCTTCTATGTATGATATTTGTGTATGTTATACAAATATTGTATTTTTATGTATTATAGTACTATAATTATGAATGTGTAAGTTGTATAAGTAAAATCGATAGTATGAACATATATTTCCGTTTAGTCTCTCACCTCCATGGAGGTATGCACCTGCCATGATCCTCTACTAATCACACTAAGGTTGACTGGTAGATAATGCCTTTAGGCATTAAGTCCGCCATTGTACATACCCACCCGTACATTTGTGCATTAAGTTTTATAAAAATAAAATAAATAAAAATATGTCCCTATGAGAGATAACAGGGTTACATCATCATAATAAAACTAACGTATAACCAAATCGCAGGTATTTCTGTTCTCGATTACGTCAGTTTTCAAACAAAAAAATCGCATTGAAATCAGTCTATAGTCGTTTAGAAGCTACGATGCCACAGACACACAAGCGGTCATACAGATACACACGTCATTATCTCAACTGATCGAACCGAGTGATAATTTCATACAGCATTTTTAATTCATGAATACTTACCTACTTACATTTAATTTTCCGCGTTTGTAGCGGAGCAGCAATGTTAACCTGCACAATTAACCACAACCCTACCTACTTAAGTAAGCACATACATATTTATTATGTACCCGTGTCTTAACGGTAAACCAGCAGATCCTTTACGAGTACTACTAAGAAGATCAGTGGTTCCGAACCTGGGGGTAATTACCCGCGGCGGCGGGGAGTACCTAAATGAGCTATTCTCTGCTGTGGGGGTAACAAAGAACCCAATAATTAAGACCTAATCTCAAATAATTTTAGGGAAAGTCAAATATTTGGCGCGAATGGGACTTTAACCCACGGCCGGCCCCAGGAATAGATCTCCTGGTGTTCTAACCAACTGAGCACCAGGAGTCCAGGATATATTTGTGAATATTCCTTACGTGGGTAAGCTTTTTAAAATTACTAACTTAAGGCCTAATATTATAAAATACAACAATACTTACCATCACACTTACTTGTTTTATTTAAATTATTATATAAAACTAAATATCAAATATGTTAAAATTGTAAGACTAGTGTGCAATTTGTAAATAATACTCGTAAAGATATTTTGTAGTTGATTGTATTATTTACATTGATGACATTTTAAGGTCGGGGTAAAATATTTTTTTCCAAGTATTCACAGGGGTAACAATATGGAAATGGTTAGGAACCACTGAAGTAGGCTGTCTTAATTATCCTTCTTGGGTGTCATATTTTGTGTAATGTTACGTATAACAATACAAACTTACATTTTTTATTTAGGTAACTTTCTGGGTATGTATTCATATGGATCAAGTGAACTCCAACCACAGAGCTAAGTCTGAGTATCTTGAATAGAATAGAATAGGAAAAATCTTTATTTTATAGGACATTCAGGATGTCACTAAAAACAAGTCAAGATTACAATGAAAATGAATAATCTATGAATAATCAATGAAATGAACAATGAATAATCTCGATGACAGTAAGTACACTACCTATTATTTATTCTGTGACACTACTGTTTGTTACGGAAGCATACCCACAAAGGTTCGCGCAGGTAGTGCAATGATTGCGGCAATCAATTAAAACAACCAAATTATTTTGAATGAAAGGCGCGTGACGAACGTCTATCCCGAGTGCGTCTTTGCCAAGCAAACACCATCCAAGCACTGATTAAGAAAATTGAAAAAGAACTGAGGGGCGCGCGCGCCGGGCGCGCGGTGCGCCGGGACGCCGGAACTTCGCGGCGACCAATTAGAAAAAATATTAAGACGCGGGGATTGGCTGCTTACGTCACGCCTCTTTTTAATATGTTTATTACCTAGAAAACATTTAGAGAAAGACTTAAATTAGTTCCTTAATTAAGTTACATCCGCAACAACTACCTTACTATGCGGTGGGTACAATTCTGACAAAGAAACTATCCGTCCATCTATGTTGGTACTTTCTAACTATGGGGCGACTTAAAATTAGTTAGCAAAATTTGAGGGGATGATTTCCCCATGAAACTGAATAACCTTTCCCATGGAACTTTTCTAAAATTCTCAAAACAATTTTCGAGTTCCCATGCTGAAGCAAATCAGCGGTTTTCACAATGGGGAACCGAGAATTTTCTTTCAACAAGAATTTTATTCTTTGGAGAAAATTGTTCGGTTCCATGGGATGTTAAACATCTTTCATTTTCGATTTAAAGTCACCCAATAAGTATGGGAGAAGTGGCACGAAGGAGCAAGGTTTTGAAAGAGCAAGTTTTCAGTATTTCGGTAATTTGGATTTGGTTGGTGATTTTATTTTATGTTTGTGGGTGACGGGAAATCTAAAAATAAAATCACCAACAAAATCCGTTTCTAATCTATAGTGCAAGTGGCACTTCTCCCCTACCTTAGTACCTAGTGTAGATGATGGCTACTTATTGTCTCGATCTGTGTTCTAGGTACTCAATATTTTATCATTGACACAAACCTCTCCGAGCCACCCGAGAAGCTGTTTCCTAACGGTGCCGTCGGGTTCCACCATACCGTCACCCATTATGGTAAGAAGTGCTACTGAGAAAACAAGATTGTCGCTTCTAAGGATTGCTACTATCTCTAAGTAATACTTATTTTATAATTTTATTAATTAATCAAGTATCTACTCCATCCTGCATTATTAAAATATATGTTTGTGTAAAATAAGCTGGCGAATAAGCTGTGATACATCGAGCACATACACAGCACATGGTTATGTGCTCCATGCAGTGGTAGCTCAGTTTGTAATAAGCCAGTCTTAAACCGGAACGATGCGAGTTCAATCCTGGTGCGGTCCTGAACCACTAAATTCGTCTTCGGATTTATGTACGAATTTTTCAATAATTGTCACTTGCTTCGCGGTGATAGAAAACATCGTGATGAAACATCTAAGAAAAGCAGTTTTCGAAAGGCGCACGGTCTTGTATTGTACCAGCATGGTGGACTATGGCCTAAATCCTCTTCGTATGTTTCAAAGAGCGACCTGCATGTGCATCGGCGGGGACGTATATGGGCTCATAAAAAAAAGCTGTCGAATAATGAGCATGAGAGTTAAGTAGTGCTCCTCAAATATTAGCTTTATAAACAAATATATATAGAGTCTTTCTTCATAAACTTCCACTGACGACTAGATCGACATATGAGTAAAGTAAGCCGACTGACTGTGCAACATTTCTAATGCTTTTATCGGTAAGACTTCTTTATGACATTTATTGATTCATGTCTCTAGGTACGTATATACTAGCATATCAACTGATATAAGTATCAGTTTTTGTTTTGATATGTATGTTTTTGCCAGAGCCAGTAAAGAAACAACAAAAAAACACAAACAAGGTGAAACGTAGTCAGTTACTCCGGTCGAATGATTTTGGTGACTTTTATTAGCGAAACATAAGGAGGTAATTCTCCCAATAAAACTGCACAACTTTCTCTAAGGAACCTGTATGAAATATTTTCTCCAAAAAAAAGTTCTACTTTTATAGTAGGTACTTACTAATAATAAGGCTATCAAGTTGTATTAAAATGAAAACATGATTTTTCTACTTAGGTATGTATAGGGAAAGTTGTTGTGAGTTGACTTAGGTACATTCATAATTTTTACCCAACATAATGCAAAAATAATAGGTCTTTACCTATGAAATTGCCGATTTTTTTTCAAGCTTTATTTTATTCATACTTTATTTGATTGAACATCTATTACTAAAATTGTTTTTTATTTAAAACCTTGGCCATATAACGGAGATATTCAGTCAAATTAATACATATTTACTTTAGATTTATTTGCTGAAATATAGCTCGTTTTATCCGTTGCCCGTTTCATTGCTTATTTTTGCTGTACCTTTGTTACTGTTACAACTTTCAATAAAGTAAGTATGATGAAAATTAACTTAATGCAGTCCAAAACTTCCCTTGCTTTTGGATTTCGCATTCCCGAGAAAAATCCAAAAACATTAGTATGGAAAATTCAGTTTTCCAAAAATATTGTATGAAAAACGGCAATTTCATAGGTAAAGACCTATGTAAAAATGATACAATGTGTTCGGCTGGTACATGATTATTATATCCCTCGTTGCTAGTATTACTTATTCTATTTGAAGTCCGTTACGTTTGAACGATGCCGATTTTTTGTAAATTGCTGTGTTTGGCTTACATCTCCACAAACTTGAAATTAAAATGTCTGTACATAAGCAATGTATGGTGAATTTGCGTTCATTCGTAATCGACTTAACCATCTCTGATAGGGCCCCTAATTCTTTAGCAATGTCAATAATTTTCGTCAGTAATGTTCATTAAAGTGAAAGCCTCTTTAAACGTAATGCCGTCCTTGTTTACGTCTATGTGATGGAGAGTGACTGTATGCTATACTGAAACGAGTGTTTGTCTATTATTTTTTTTTAAGATTCTTAATACTACTTTTATGAGTACAACATGTGACATCCGTTATCTACACAAATGGGTACATTTTGTGGTTTAAAGTAGGATTACTTTGTCACATTTATCTCCATTGTCTTCCGTGAAAACAATAGATCACACTGTAAACATGGTTTAGAGTTCCTATCACTTTTATTGTAGTGGGATTGAACTAACTCATGTAGCTTAGGGTTTATTATTATACAGGGTGATAAAAAACCTCCTAGCTATATTCAAAATCCTGAACCAGTATCACTCAAATGGGAATGGTTCAATTTTTGCCTAAAAAATGTTACTCCTACACCAGGCACGTGAGGGGTGCGGGTAGCGCACCCCTCGCGTGTCTGCGTGGTGTCTACGTTTAGGAAAAAAAAATACAGCAAAAATATATATATAAAGAAAAAACAAAAGGGTTCTGTAAGTGATACTGGTTCAAGATTTTCAATATAGCTAGGAGGTTTTTTATCACTCTGTATAGTCTTTGAAGCGCGTGCACATAATTTAATTGATTAATCACGGTTTAATCACTACCTAACACTGTGTTGTATACTCGCTCTATCAATAGACATCATAGTATTCATCCCTATCCCTACTAATATTATAAATGCGAAAGTAACTCTGTCTGTCTGTCTGTTACCTTTTCACGCCTAAACCGCTGAACCGATTTTGATGAATTTTGGTACAGAGATAGATTAGAGCCTGGGAAAGGACATAGGCTACATTTTATCCCACAGTTGGGCACGATATAACCTGTAGTCCACGCGGGCGGAGCCGCGGGCGGAAAGCTAGTAATACATATTAGTAAGGTGCGTATCTCAAAACGCAACTCAGACTCTGATATACTTAAGTAGCAGTCGTCTTTGTAGTTTTGATAGTGAGAGAAAGAGATAATCAATACTTAATTATAGATCAAGACTTAAGTCTCGGCTCCTTCTGTAAAACGGGCCTTATTATCTAATCTTGCAACAAAAAAGTCCGCAAACCCTTGAACGAAGAACACTATTTCTACAAATGAAGTTATGGTTTTTATTTTATTACGTAAACAAGAAATTATAATGAAGGATATTTCGAAATTCCTACGGGAATAATATCGCGCGTGTGCTGTATCCTATTAATATTATAAATGCAAAAGTTTGTGAGGATGAATACCTAGATGTTTGTTATTCCTTCATACAATAACTACTAGCTAGACGGATTTTGATAAAACTTTGAAGTAACATAGTTTAAACATCAGAATAGCGTATAGACTACATAATATTTTTCAACGTGGGCAAAAAGCTAGTTAAATATGTTTATCTGTCTTCGTCGAAAAAAAACGGACTATTTACGTACTTATTCTATTATGATCTTCTGCTCAAACGAAGTCGTGGGCGGAAACGATGTAGTTCAACCGACAACAAACAGCCTGCTTGCTATCAAGACTCAAACAATGCTTTCTTTGAATAGTCGTCCTCCGATAGGCAGATAAACTTTGCTCACGAGCTTCCAATATTAGTACACGTGCTAGCATTGTGCCTGTAAACGTATTAGGTATATACAACTAGCTTTCCGCCCGGGTCTGCGTTCCCGTGGGAATTTGGGAAAATTATGTACCTAGCCTATGTGTTAATCCAGGATGTCAGGTACCTCCGTACCAAATATTATCAAAATTGGTCCAACCGTTTGATCGTGAAAGAGTAACAAACATCCATGCATACTAACTTTCGCGTTTATAATATTAGTAAAGTTATAAAAGATTTTAAATAAAACAACTTGTAGGTCACTGAAAACAACAGTAATCTACAGCTCTGATGTAAATATGAAATTACAGCAGAACTAGATTGTTCGTTTATATGCAAGCGCATCTGAGTACCTACTGCATTTTTGCTATGGTAACAGCATAGTAAAAAAACTTTTCTAAGGCTAAAGGCATTACTAGTAACAGGACGTCCGTCCTAACAAACTTCCGTAGAATAGTAGATTACATACGTTAAACTTTAGTTAGGGTTACACATAAAAAATAATGTACATATTAGGAATTTGTAGAACTCATTTGTAAATGGATAATTAGAGAAGATGCCTGCGATACATAACTGAGACTACTACATGCCAAGGTAAATATCTATAACAGTTTCCAACGTATTGAAATATGGCCCGATGGACAACATGATGCGCGCGCGCACCGCACTTGACACACATAGATCCATGGAAATTTAGCTTAAGATAAGGACTGATTAGTCAAGACATGACCTGAAAAACCCGCTGAAAAAGTATGCCACGGAAACCTTATCAGTCAATGTGATTTTGTTATGGTGCTAAACCGAAAGAAGGATAATATAGTATGCGTGTATGTTAAGGGTTAATATCAATATTTATATAGTTATATGTAACCATAAAATACTTATGTTAATGAACTACATGGGTGGTCCTAATTCAGAGAATTACTCAGTTTACATATTAGTTGGTACTTAAGCTTACAGTCGGGTAATAAATTGATATGAATTGCAATAGTGACGAATTTAACTCAATTAAATGGTTGTTAGAAATCTTAGAAATTTATGACTTCACATAAAGGTAAAATAATCGCCACTCATTCAACGGCCAACGCTTAGTTTTCCCTTGCAAGGGACAACAGTAAGTAAATATTGAATTTATGACTGAGATAAAAGTTAGAAGGTGATCAAAGTTCTAAGCACAGGCCGCGCGCACACCGTGCACTATTTACCCGAACCGCTTCGAGCCACTTTTGACCCCCTGTATCTTCTTACCTGATCAATAGATCTGGATGAAACTTTACGGACATAATAACACCATTTAATATACTTTAAATAAAAAGTTTCAATATTGTAGCTATTACAGAAAAAAAGTTATAGACTCGAGAAAATTGTAAATTTGGTACTCACTGATTGACTCACTCACTGACAGCTCATCAAAATGTTTGACCACTTCTAAAAGACCTACAAAGCTGAAATTTGGCATTTAGCTAGTCGTCAGGGTAAGAGTAATGGAAAAAATCGAATATTGGAAATTGGTCAAGTGCGAGTCAGCTTATAGTCATTATTATGTATAAAAATGATATAATATGAACAACGTTGCGAATGTTGCGATAGGTACTATAAAGCAAACTGAGCAAAAAGAAATGAAATCCTACCAAAAACATAAATGTAAAATGTAGGCCAAGTTCTTGTACATAAAAAAAAGAGTTGAAATCTAAACTACAGCCAAGTTAATAATAATCAGAACCGATATTAATCATTTGAACTTGGCGGGTTTTGAAATTTTAATGAAGGAAAAAAGTCCAACTTTAAAACTTACCTCCGCAAGATTTGCTCTTTTCAGAAGTATTGGTGTGATGAAAACCCGCTAAGTTGGAATGATTAATATCGGTTCTGATTATTTTTAACTAGGCTGTAGTTTAGATTTCAACTCTTTTTTTATGTACAAGCGAACTTGGCCTACATTTTTACATTTATGTTTTTGGTGGGATTCTATATATAGGAATATACTACAATAAGAGCGAATCTCATTAAAAATGTAGCATTAACAAAAGATCCAAGTGTGTCATCGAGCCGAAAAGGCGTTTGGCTTGGCAGTCAAAACTTGAAAAACAAGTACGTACGATGACGGCAGGACTTGTAAAGGGTGTACACAGATGGTAACCAGACAATAGTAGTCGCACGTCAGAACGCTGTAGCAGAGGACAATGGCATGCCGATTCGAATTGTATGTACCATCACGGATGATCACGGCCACCATACTCACGATGCCATTCGTGATAGACAATTCTTGATTGACGTGAGCACATCCCGACAATACAAAAGTATTGTATGCGAAGAAACCAGCTTCGTTTTTCTTACAGATTTGTTTTAGAAAAACATTGAATATTTTTCCATAACGTTAAAAGCTGATAGGGAAAAATGTTAGAAATTAATAACTACGCAGCGCAACGTCAGTCAACTTCTTCCAACGACTCAGCTGTTTAATCTTTTCCTTTTATTATTTGTACCAGTAGGTACGTATAAGACCTACAAACTTTATGGCATTTAATATGTTACTCATACTGAGGACTGTTAGAAATCTTACTTTGTTGAGTACCTATAAGTACCTTATTAACACTCAAGATTTTATTCATACGGTTTTGGGTTAAAGTACGTCCAAGTTAGTAAATATTTAGCAGAAAATAAGTAGACTTGTTCTGAGAAGTTGAGAAGGCAAAAACGTATGAATAAATAACAAACACGGACGTAGGCTGACGGTGTTTGTCGGAAGGCTGCAGTATGAGACACTCGTGCCATCACACGTCACATCAACCGTGAAGGTGAAACTAAAGTTAAGGAAACGCAGTCATTGTAACTTTTAATGTTGCAGTGCGGCATAATTTTGGATAAAAACATAGAACATGCTTTGAAAGTTGACCAGACCAAACTTCACAAGCTTTTACCATCGTCCCGTTGTTGTATGCACAATTGCATATTGTCTACTGTACAGACAAAATTTTTCGAAATTCTGTGATGTCACGCGCATACAAAATCTTGGGTGGCTCTGTGTGCATGCATAATAACAAAGGTTAGACACTTTTACCGTCTTGCATAAATACGTGTCGCGATTTCTGAAGACGAGTTTGCTAAAAGCAGACAGTTAACAATTGGTGCCCCAGTAACCGAGTTGAAGCCGGTTACTGCCGAAAAATAAAAAGCGCGTAAGTCGCGGAAGTAGCGGCACGTATTACGGTTTTCTGATCACATTAGAAATATCAAACAGCAGCCCATGTGTTAAAAGATAACAACCGCATACCTCTATAGTATACATAGTGGCACATAAGTACATAAACAGACAAGACACACCAAGAATCTAGAACAAAAAATCCTGTCGTTCATAAATCCTTGTAAACTTATTCTGGTCCTGTAATTAGTTATACAGAGTATATGTCATGCATCGCATCTATTTAATACAGAAACGACTGGTGCATATTTAAAGGACATCCCGTCACGTTAACATCCGTATTTAATAAGATTTTCTCTAAGTTCAACATTGCGTAAATACTTATAGTAACTCTCACTGTCCATAATACGCACGCGACAGTATTTCCTACAAATTACGTGATTCAGATTAGAGGCTATAAGCTACATCAAATTTGTAGTACACGAATACAGCAATGACATAAAAGATATAATAGTTAGGTTAGTTGTTGAAATAGCGTTTAGATCTCTTATTGCAACGCGACGTTAATATGCTCTTGTCTCATGTAAGTAGCTGAAAAAGTACAATATTTTCAAATTGTGCTTGCAACTACGATGCCTTCTTCGTGTGTCCGACTCTTTGGGCCTAGCCTTACACCACTTTACTAGGGTTTGGATCGTATTATTGTTTGCCAAACGTGTCTGTTCTGAGTGGTTGAGATATTTAATTGAGATAGTTGTTGAAATGTGGAGGGAGATTGTCCCCTCTTATTCGGATTATGCCATTGTTGTAGCTCAGAACTGGTCTTAATGATTTTTTGGTTTCGAACTTTCTTCGGGCTAGTTGACTAGCAACTGAATCGAACTGTAGCAATAAGTAATTTTGATTGTATTTAATTTATCATTGTCATAAAACATGGTTAGGTAGGTATGAGGCCTGTATTTTTTAAACTTTACTTCCTTAGCTTGTTATGGTAGGTACTTGTAGTAAAATGAATTATGACAAGAGTTAAATGGGTTCGATTGTTTTTGTTCAAGTCTACAATTGTTGTTTAAGTCGTTGTGTTTCTCAGAACGTAAATGTATCTAAGCTAAGCTTTTTTCCAGGTCACTGAAACGTTGCTAGAAGATTAAGTAGGCCGCTCTTGCACACTTGTAGGTTATAAGTTCTACTTTGTATGTTTTTCCTCTGAAGCAATTACCTATGCAATGAAGTGTTTCTATCTATCTATTCTGTACCATAAGTAAGAGACGGCGAGTTTAGATGCCTTTTTATAGCGGATGGATGGAGAAATTTTGCCATATCTTTTGAGATTCATACATCGCAGTCGGTCTGCTAAGTAATCGCACGATCAGGTAGTGCTTTCAAAAAGTGAGTCATACGATAAATCATGTGTATCTATACGGCTGTGATGTGGGTCACTGGACGATCGTGTGAGTGACTTGTAGTGACTACTCAATTAGCACTAATATAGAGCGAAATCGTAAAGAAAGCAGTGTTTGTAAAGGAAAGAAAAGGTATTCAGTACATCTGAAAAAGACCGATATATGTAGGTAGGTAGGTACAGGTAATATACTTACAATGTACTCGTATATGGTACACAATGTAGCTTAGAAAAGTTAATCTTGACACTTTTAAAGTACAAAGGGGCCACCAAGAATCTTTAAGCGATTTCGAATTTCATATATAAGTACATCGCTTCTGGTGTTAACCAAATGCAACAATGTAGGTACTGTACGTCACCGATCAGTCCAAATCGTTCAGCGACTATCATGGTAGCCCTTAATTCGTATGCCTATAAGAGATGAAATTGCGCTTAAAAGTGATTTTATTCGATAGAAACCGCTGGACTGGGAGTGAAAGAAAAACTTAGTGTGTGCCAGCTACCTACTCTTCCCAGGTATACAGTAAAAGTCTGTAAGAGGGATGCGAGGGTTTTGCTGTAGAATGGGCGAAAGGCTGAACTCCTCTCACCATTATGCAACTTGTTATTATAATACAGGGCTTTAGGTATCTCTCTTTCAACCTCTCGGGTGGTTAATCAGTGCGCAATATGCTGATGAAGTTCGTATGGGAACTGATTTTTTTTTTTCATATTTTGAGCTATGTTCCTTGGGAAAGTTGTACAATTTCATGGACTGATTAATCACCCGAGAGGTTGAAAGAGAGATACCTAAAGCCCTGTATATATATACTAGATTACATGAGAAACGATGTTCATTTAACAGTCCTTGTAAAACATTTGTGGTCTTTGAAATAACTGTTCTTTCCTTCATTTCGCGAGGTCCTTTGCTTTACCCACCGGGGCTTGTTCCATCTGATAACCCTCACAATTTGTGTCAAACGTGGCATCTAGTGGTTCTAGAACCACTGATGCTCTACCTACCCCGTTAGGGAATATAGGCAAGAGCGTATGTGTTGTTCGATAGAGATGAGGTTTCTTGTTTGTCTCATAAAAGGTTTCATTCATTTATCTTTCCGAAAATTCTTAAATTCACGTAACAAATAAGAAGTCATTTGAGGTGATGTCATTTGTTTGCGACTTTCGATCACATTTTTAGTTAGTAACCGAATATCAATACTATTTATAGTACTTACCACGCATTTAGTTTTAAATTATTTCCGCCAACCAATAGCCAATTCCAAAAATAATAATATAGTTATTACGATCATAAATCATTGTTACTAAAGAGGAAACTTAATAATACACGAGACCTAATAATATCCTGAAAAATTATCAACTGAATCATGTTTATGAAGTCTCCATCGTCGAGTGTGGGTAGATGTGTATCATTGGATTTTATAATTAACTAACTTTCCGACCGGGACTTTGTTCCCCTGGGAATTGGGGAAAATTAAGTAACCTATGTTACTCAGGGATAATGTAGCATTTTAATAGTGAAATAGTTTTTGAAATCGGTCCAGTAGTTTTTGAGTTTATTCGTCCGCCTTTGCACATAGCATTTGTTTTTTTCTGTATAAGTCTATAGGTATGTAACAGTTTGCAATAAAGAGTTTACATAAATACATACAAATCTTTCCTCTTTAAAGTATTAGTGTAGTGTAGATTATTAAAAACTAGCTTTCCGCCCGCGGCTCTGCCCGCGTGGACAACAGGTTGTATCGTGCCCAACTGTGGGATAAAATGTAGCCTATGTCCTTTCCAAGGCTCTAATCAATCGCTGTACCAAATTTCATCAAAATCGGTTCAGTAGTTTAGGCGTAAAAGGCGGACAGACAGACAGAGTTATTTCCGCATTTATAATATTAGTAAGGATAATTGACATTATTAATAACAAAAATAGACAGAAGGATTCAAGTTTCTAAGAATGCCTTGTCTTGTAAAATAATGTCTGGTATTGTGCCATTTGTGTGTTCGTGTATTGGACAATTTATAATACACACGTTATGTATAAATTGCAGCTGTAGAGGTTAATAAACAACTTTTCATAAATAACAGACTGGTAGGTTGTGGAATTTACAAAACCATGTTAAGGTTTACTGAGTCGTTTAAAACTCTAAGGCCATTGTTTGCTTGCCCAGGTAGGTAAAGCAAAAGACCACACGAAATGAAGGAAAGAACAGTTATTTTAAAGACCACAAATGTTTTACAAGGACTGTTAAATGAACATCGTATATGGATTAAGAGATGCAGGGAATGAGTCGTTGGTAGGGGCTACAAAGGACTGGCGATGGCGGCCGGCCGTTGCCCCCGCCATAAGAAGCTTTTTTGTCTGCTCCGCTTAGATTGATCGTTTCCGACAACTTGATGTCTATGGGGCTGCAAACCTGTATTAGAAACGTGGGGAACCTAACTTTCCATAACCTTGCACTCGCTAAATTACTAATTAATAACAGTTCGTGTGGATACGCAGTCAGCTATCGATATTTTATCTAAGGTGATGGATAGGTACAAGCTGTGTAAAGGTGACTTATCAAGTTCTATCAGTTACTTTTGATTGATGTGTTATTGATTTCAGCAATCAAGAGATTTTGCGTTGTTTTTAATATCCGGTGCAGGTGGCTTAACATATTAGAGTATTAGAGTATAACTACTTATACTTAAAAAAATAACAGGTTTTTACGATTTCTATGAACATTTTTTGAACCACTGTAAAAAATATACTGATAGTCCTACAGTTTGTTGGTTCGTCGTTATCGCATTTCCAGTCTTATTTAGGCGTATGACAGTTACATTTATCAATGTTGACTCACATTCTGTTAACTAAGGGATTTGTCTGTGTTTGTAGGTCTTACTCATCGTTTCAGCGATTTCAGTATCTGTTGATGTTTGCACATCGTAAAACTTGAGATGCGTGGTATTTCCCGTGCCACTTGTGTGCGTCGAGTGTGAGCAAACCCCGTTTAAGAGTAAAAGCAAAAATAGGTGCATGAACTGAACGGTTAGGATGTTCGGGGTCTTTGAACCCGTCATAGAGCGGGATGGATGCAAGATTGTTTAATGACAACAAATAAAGCATCGCTGCACAGCTGTCGGTCGATGCACGCAAACTCGAGGGCCCAAGGATAATGAGATCCGGCAGGTAGCACGCTCTTTGTGTTCTTAGTTCGAAATATTCATAAACCGTTATGAAGGTAGACTAAGTAAAGTTGCAGGTTTGTGTGAGTGTTCAAAGATGGTGTGGTTTGTAATGTTTGTTTTATCTTTGTGGTGCTTACCGATATGCGCGAGGTCAATGATGGGGATCTCGCAGCGCGCGAGCAGGGTCTCCTCCTTGGGCGCCGCCATCATTACCAACAGCTCCGGTCGCTCTAATCAGTCGACACCACACGCGCGTTCACCTCGCTTCTTATCACTCGACTCCCACAGTAATTAGCAATTAGCGATCGCGACACCGCACGATAATAAAGGAAAGGTATACGATAGATAAGCACTTAGAAACACCGTACGAAAAAATTTACGTTAAAGTTTATTAAAGTTGTGAATGGTCTTTTGATTACCCCTGGTATAGAAACGTTCTGAACTCATTTGCATAACCTTGTAGTTCCTGCTCGAGGCGTTCTGCGATCTCACGTAGCAGCAGTAAGCTATACTGACTTGACACATTAAAAATTGGTTTTTAGTCCGTCACAGTAAGTGAAATGTAGGAAACGTCGGTCCCGCGTGTGCGACTGTGCGGCGTCTCGCGCCCCCCGTCCCTCACAACTGGCGAGTTTTGAATGTCTCTCGTCAATAAACTGGCTCACCGTGCGCGATGAGCGTTACCCTGGCGTCCGATGTCAGCTCTCACTTGTATATCATCGCGCAGACTTTCGCAACCGAGTGGCGTGTCGAAACAGTTCTGCCTTGAGCACGACAGCGTGGAGAAAGCGACCAACCGACGGCGTGCGCGGACTACTCTGCGTTCGGAGTGAAACTGGCGCAACTGGCGCGCGCGGCACAAGGTCCAGCACCACTCCGCGCCGTGACTCACGCGTGCGCCGCCGCTCGCTGCTCACTTCACGCCAGTCGCCGGCGACGGGACACGAACCTCTCTCTTTTATTTAACTACACTTTGAACTCGATCTTCTGTTCGATGGGCACACAAGCCTGCGGCCAGAAAGACATGAATACGAAACTTAAATAACGATTCCATTTTCGCCGTCCGCAGCATCCGTTGAAGCCAATTAAGTTGGCTTCTTGAGTGATACTAAAAACTGATAGGCATGAAATTAAACTGCCATAATAATTTAATTCAAATTCTTAAAAGTGAGATTGTTTTATTTATATTTATGTATAGAGGTGGTTTGTTCACTTGAGGCAGCGTTCGAAGTACGATGAGCCGACATAGCCGCCCCGCATCGCTCGTTGCACGTGTTGTTCGAACAGCCGTCTGTTGCTCTGCAGTTCGTCCGCTGCTTCCTTATTCAACGGGTCTTCTGGGTTTGGTTCCTGTACAAAGAAAAAAAAATATTAGGAAAGAATTTGGTTTTTTAAAATTATACACACTCAAAGGCCCACACTAAGGTTTTCCCTTGTGTCGTGGGTCGGAATACACACAAAGACAGACAGGAACACTCATGACCCGAGAACAAACATCTGCTTTTCACACAAATATTTTCCCTGACCGGGAATAGGCAGCACTACTACCACTCGACCACACTGGGCGTCATAGGTTCAGTTGAGAAAATTTAGAAAGTTAGGGAAGACCTATTCCCATCAGTTGGTCGGTATATGTTAAAAAAACGGCACGAGAACTTTTGTAATAGAAGACTACGATTTTATAAAGCCTGACTAGGGTCCTGAGCGTCTTTTTTAATTCGTCGAAATAAATCACTTTGAAAACAAAACGTTATTCGTTTTACAAAGACGGGAAGGACGAACAACCAAACACACCATATTTACAGTATTGGGTGGCTTTAAATTAGTTTGCGAAAATTAAGGACTTGACAAACAAATAAACTGAAAAAAATTCCCCAAAGAACATAGATTGTAATATTAAAAAAATGTTCGCCTCTTCATAAAGTTCAGCGATCAGCTGATTTTGCCTTAGGGTCAGTTCAGAACGCGACGCGACGCGACGTTGCGAATAGAGCCACTCAAAATTGAATTCTATTTTCTATACATATTATAAAGAGGAAAGATTTGATTGTTTGTTTGTTTGTTTGCATTGAATAGGCTCCGAAACTACTGGACCGATTTGAAAAATTATTTCACCATTAGAAAGCTACATTATCCCCGATGGACATAGGCTACATAATTTTCCCGAATTCCCACGAGAACGAAGTCCCGAGCAGAATACTAGTAATAAATAAAATTCAATCTTGAGTGGCTCTATTCGCAACGTCGCGTCGCACAGTTGTTCCAATTTCAAAATTCGTGGACATAGACCCCGAAGTCGGAATTTCGACCTGATTTTTCGACCATGACGTTTAATCCCGCTTACAAGTTCTCTAAGTAACAAATTATTCTTTTCTAAACTTTATAAAAAAAATTGAATAAAATAGAATTAATAATTTCAACAAAATCCATTTTTTTGATTTCATTTTATGGGATATTTCACTCTTATATTACGTAATTAAATGTAAAAATACAAAAAAGAAATGAACCATTATAAAAAACCTTACAATATTTTGTAAAAAACGCGTTTTTATTTAAATTTTTTAAACATCATTTTCTTGCGCAGCCGCACTCTGCGGTACCAGATAAAATGCTTTTTATATGCCTTGTCACCTTATCTAACACGCCTATGCCACAAAACGCCCCGCAACCTACGGTACTCGAAGAAAAAAAAAGTGTTTTTCTCCATACAATTTTTTTATTTTATTTTAAATCTTGAAAAATATAAATTTTTCGAAGAATTGTGAAAGAATAAAAGTTGTTTAAAATGTTGTTTTTTATCACAGAAAAAAAATCAGGTCGAAATTCCGACTTCGGGGTCTATGTCCACGAATTTTGAATTTGGAACCACTGTGCGTCGCGTCGCGGTCTGAACTGACCCTTATTTAGTATGAAGAGGCGCAATTTTTTTTTCATACTTCGACCTATGTTCCTTGAGGAAAATCCTCAATAATACTATAAACGCGAAAGTTTTTGTGTAGATGTATGGATGTTTGTTACTCTTTCACGCTCAAACGGATGGACCAAATTTGATAAAATTTGGTATGGAAGTAGCTGACACCTTGAATTAGCAGATAGACTACATAATTTCCCCAAATTCCCACGGGATCAAATTCCCGGGCGGAAAGCTAGTTCTTACTAATTTAAAGTACCATATTGGTAAGGATTTTACTAGAGCTCAACAGGTGAGCGAAACATAATTAAATTACACCAAGGAACCAATAACAACTAGTTATGAAAGTTGCCGATCAGTGCTAATGTATGATATTCACACATAGTTTGTTATCGCCTTACAACCACCTAGTTTGTTTGTGAAACTGCGTTTTTTACTGTTTTTAATTAAAGCAAAATTCCAATCTGGATTTTTTTTAATGAAACTCAGAATTTGATAAAATAAATTCGACCAACAAGGTGTAATAAAAGCAGAAAAGATAAGAATTCTCTAATTTTCCTTGATAAAACTTATTTAACGAATAGACCTACATTTTTTTAAATATGGTAATAATGTGCACATAGATAGATAGACCGAATTAACAACTATACTTTATACTATATAATATTTTGTACTATACCAATATTTTGTAACGGCACGGCGGTTAAACATCTTGAAAAATAAATTTCGAGATTTTTAAAAATATCATTAGAAGAGGTGGTCTAAGGTAGGTACTATTCTGTCTTGACGGGAACCACATAGATCTGTAGCCCGGGGACATTTATATTACGAAAAAGGTTACCGTTTGTCTTTGTGAAATTATTATAGATTTCGCCATTTTATATACTACTAGCATCCCACTCAGGGGGAATTCGGGAAAATTATGTAGCCTTTGTTACTCAGGGATAATGTAGCATCCTAATGGTGAAAGAATTTTTGAAATCGGTCCAGTAGTTCGGAACCTATTCGTTACATACCAAAATAAAAAAATACAAATCTTTCCTCTTTATAATATTAGTATAGAAAAGTGAGGTCTTAATGACCATAACCCGCCGTACGTAACCATATGTAGTGATTTTTCTTTACATTTTATAGTTACCGTTTCAAATTTATATATCTGTTAAAAGGCCCTCACCTACTTTAACAAACCATATACCCTACTTTAAGATGATTTCTGTAACCGGTTTAGATTATTAAGACTCATTTGGTCCATGAAGAAGAAATGAGTCATAAAATCTAAACCGGCCACAGAAATCGTCTTAAAATAGGTAGGTATATGGTTTGTTCAGAGGGCCTATTAATAGATGTAAAAAATTAAAACGGTAACTCAAAAATGTAAACAACTAGCATATTATGGAGATTTTTTAACTTATCACTACATATGGTTACGGCGGGTTACGGTCATAAAGACCTCACTTTTAGTATAATATATAAAATGGCGAAATCTATAATAATTTCACAAAGACAAACGGTAACCTGTGTCCCGGGCTACAGATCTAATAACATGGCGAAACACCTTTAATACCCATAATATGACAGCAAGTGAACCAATTCGTTACCATTTTCTATATTATGCCTTTCTGAGCCATAATAATATAATACAATTCGTTCCCGTGTGGGAATTTGGGAAAATTATATAGCCTATGTCCATCGGGGATAATATAGCTTTCTTATGGAGAAAGAATTTTTCAAATCGGTCCAGTAGGTAGTTTCGGAGCCTATTCAATACAAACAAACAAACAATCAAATCTTTCCTCTTTATAATATTAGTAAGTATAGATATTCCATTTAGTGTGTTTCTAAACCAGAACTGAATGGAGTACTAATGGTCTTTTTTTTGTTAGCCATTTCTGTCCCATTGCTGGGCAAAGGCCTCCCCTCGTTTTGATTTATCGATCTTACTAATAATAAATTATACACTGCGCATAGCACGCGCAAACACTGCTTTTCATATGTTTTTGGTAGTTATAAGCTTGTAGGTTGTAGGTACTACGCAATGTGTAAGTATAATTAATAATAACAAATTGGGATATGGTTGTTATCGATGCTTTAAGGACTGAAGACAATAGGCATAAACCACCGCTGGCTTAGGTAAATAAAGACTGTTTTTAATGCACGCAACATAGAATTATACAGGGTGTAAAGGACAGCTTAGCAAAAACTGAAACCCTGAATGCAGACCATCATTCTAAATGATTTTTCAGTGAGGAGTTTTTAAATATTTTCTACTTTAAAATTAAATTATTTATTCGAATACAATCCATTTTGCATTAAAAAACAACAATAACGGTGTAAAACACGAAAACCAGCAATGTACATCGTATTCCGATAACGACGCGGCGCGGGGTGCGGTTACGCGGTACATTGCGTACCGCCAAAGTAGGTAAAGAACGAAAATTCATGAACTTGACATTTCCGGGAAAAATAATTACTTGTAAGTAACTGATCATTGTTATGGGTGGATTCCACCATTTAAGTATTTGCTAAGCTTTCCTTTACATCCTGTATTTACATTTTAGTATTTTTATACATATGTGTATAATGTTAGTAGGGATTTTCTAGCTTTCCGCCCAGGACTTAATTCCCATGGTGATTGGGGAAATTGATGGAACCTATGTGTTTTCTGATGTCTAAGCTGTATAAAAGGCTGAAAATCAGTGTCGCCAGCCTGCTAATCAATCTGGCAAAAATCGCTGAGCCCAGCCTTTTTCCTAATTGCAGCAGACATATGCAAGCATATGATATTATCATAATCATATAATTCCGTGTCATAATCGCTATTGTAATAGCATAAGAATGTATGAACTTTGTAATGTATATGTTTTGAAGAAATTATATTATTGTGTGATCGAGTAACATAACAAACATCTAACTAAACTTTTACATTTTAAATATAAGTGGGGAAGTACCTAGTTTTGTACTGTAGCCCATAAACTATAGAGAGATCGAACTTTGCTCGCGTGGAATTCGGTATGTCGCGCTCCTTAAGGAACTTAAAAGTTTTGGGATAAAATGTAGCCTATGTCCATCCTCGTACCTTAAACTACATCCTTACAATATTTATCAAAAAATATTTATCAAATATTGTAAGGATGTAGTTTAAGGTACGAGGATGGACATAGGCTACATTTTATCCCGAAACGTTCCTTAAGGAGTTCGAATTCGTACCTACTACATCCTTACAATATTTTGATAAATATTGTAAGGATGTAGTTTAAGGTACGAGGATGGACATGGTAGTTCATAAAATTAGTATGAAAGGATTCTACTATTTCACATGAAATGTACCGCGACCTATGAGGCCTACTGACCAGTCTGGCACTATAAAACACTATAACCACAAATATAAATATTAAAATACCATCGAGCACGTAGGTAACCATTAGAGGTGAATTGAACAAGTAGCGTGAACGCTCGCCGCCATACAAATATCAGTGCAAAATCACTGAAGTGTTGTGAGAAACGAACGCCCTAGATTGCACCTCTATTGGTTTTGTGCTCTGTGCAAAATACTGACCAAGAATAAATACTGTAGCCCATAAACTATAGAGTTGACAGTGAGCACTGGTTTCCAGTCTTCTCTGAGAATGTTGAGGCAGACATTGCCCTCCAAGTCTATGTTCGGATGATATACTGCTGTTTCACACTTCACTTTGGGCGGTTCATGAGGATAGTTTGGTCCTACCTGGAATTCAAGAAAAAGTTATATAAAATAAACGTGTTGAATACTTAACAAGTCTTTTGAGAGCAATATTTATTGACTGGTCTTTTGACAGCAAAATCTTTAGGGGCGATTCATGTCATGACTTAAGAGTGACAACTTTATTTTGGACTATCATTCCGCCCGGGACTTCGTTCCCGTGGGAATTCAGGAAAATCATACCCTATGTCCATCACAGTAATGTAGGTTTCTGATGGTGAAAGAATTTTTAAAATCGGTCCAGTAGTTTCGGAGCCTATTCAATGAAAACCTAACTCCTGAAACCACTCCAGTCAAAGGACTCTATTTTTTCATTTGACATCTAGTTTGGTTGAATGGCAGTGACGCTTCCTCTTGTTCGACGGGCCCTGGGTTCAATAAGGAACCCACGACACACACCTTAGTATGGGCCTTTGAGTATGTAACGTTTATTATTATTCTATATCTCTGGCTACCCCAATGGGACAAAAGTGTGAGCTTATGTATGTATGTTTGTACATCTTCAAACTACCTATTGCAAATACAGTATACTGAAACTTTCGACGGTGTATAGAAACTATCCGTCTAGCAGTCGCCATTTTATCTGCTGGTGCATCTTAAAAATACATACGGAGTCTTTCCTTCCTTATTGTGTATGTATAATCAAGTATGTGGCGAACTTAACTAAAGCTGGTATCAGTTATCAAACCACCGATTAGCCTCGGTTTAACAAATGTAGTCAATCAACAACAGCCGGGACCGATAGTTTAAAATCATGGTGGGGTCAGAACTGGAGAGATTAAGACACAAGGTCAGAAAACTCTTTAACAGGGCAATGAACACGAGCGATGACCTGGACTGGGACACCTACAAGGAGGCTAAGTCCAGGTACAAAAAACGCATCAGATACAGAAGCTCAGCCTCCTGGCGCAAGTTCTGAGACAATATTGAGTCTAATGAACATGTCAACAGAGTACGTAAGATTCTTGCTAATACTAACAACCGAAGTATACTCGTAGGTTCATTACGCAAAGACGATAACACATACACCAGCTCCCCGGATTGCAGTCTCACTGTGAAGTAAACTGGATGGAGGTGAGTGGTAGTCCGGCAGAGGACAGCTGGAACTACGCCCATGAAGTGGTAAGTACTGACAAAGTCAACTGGACAATCGACAGCTTCACACCCTACAAGGCACCTGGACCTGATGGAATCTTCCCGGCTCTCCTCCAGTTGGCAGGTAGAGAAGAAATAGACATTCTCGTGCGGATCCTCAGAGCATGCCTGGCCTTTGAATACATACCTAAAAAATGGAGGGAAGTAAACATACTATTTGTACCTAAACCAGGTATATCTGACTACACCAATGCAAAATCCTTCAGGCCAATCAGCCTTACATCTTTCCTGCTCGAAAAACTAGAAAAACTCGAAAAACTATGTGACAGAGAACTGAGGGACAATGCATTGAAAAATACACCACTGCACCCCAACCAACACGCGTACAGTGCAGGTAAATCTACAGAATCAGCTCTACACTCGGTAGTCACGAGGATAGAAGAAGCTATTCAAGACAAAGGCATCTGTCTTGGGACCTTTATCGATATCGAAGGTGCCTTTGACAAAACAAACTACACCAGTATCAAGACAGCGCTCTCCAGACATGGAGTAAGTAATGTTCTAATTAACTGGATCAATAACATGCTGCGAAACAGGGTAGTCCGATTTGCCGGCGGTTCCCGCATGGCGACGGTAGTAAAAGGCTGTCCACAAGGGGGGGTACTATCGCCCCTCCTATGGAATATTGTCATCAACAGCCTCATCTCGCAGCTAAACAGGTATCATCACCACATTATAGGCTATGCCGATGATCTCACCATTTTGATCTCAGGCAAGCAAGCAAGTACGGTTTGTGAGGTAACCAGATCAGCTCTCAAGATTGTTGAACAATGGTGCAGGGAGTTCGAGCTATCGGTGAACCCAACCAAAACGGAGGTAGTAATGTTCACTAACAAACGCACGACTATTTAACACTCAACTCCAACTCTCCGCTGAGGTCAAATAGCGAGATGATCCTGGATAGTAAGCTGAGTTGGAATGCACACCTTGAGTCAAAACTGACTAAGGCAAGTATCATGTTCTGGCAATGTCGCAGAATGATAGGGAAAAAATAGGGCCTTTCCCCCAAAATAATTCGGTGGCTATATACAGCAGTGATTCGACCAACGGTCTGCTACGGCGCTGTGGTGTGGTGGCCGCGCACTAATCTATCCACGGTACAGACCAAATTACAAAGTTTTCAAAGACAAGCTTGTTTGGCCATGACTGGCAGCATGAGGACTACACCAAGCGCGGCTCTGGAGGTAATGCTCAACATACCAGCCTTACACCTGTTTATTAAGCAGGAAGCGTGCATATCCGCGATACGTCTAAACACCCTAGGTCTCTGGGCGAAGAACAGCAGGGCCCCTCATGCAAATATCCTGCGCACTGCTACCAAGGAGTTACCTATATTGCCATAAACGACAGGATACACAAAACGTACGTATTTGATAAAAAATACAAAATACAATTACATGATGATCACCGTGAAGGACTTAATCAGACTGATTTAAGAATTTTTACGGATGGATCAAAGAGAAACACAGGCACTGGCTCCGGGGTATTCTCAGAGAACCTCAATATTAACATCTCCCGTCCACTCGGTGAGTATAATACTGTCTTCCAGGCTGAATGCATGGGCATAATCCTTGCTATGGAAGCTATTAAAGACAGGAAGATATCCGAACAGTCAATTAGGATACTATCAGACAGTCGAGCTGTACTTATGGCTCTAGACAGCAATACAATGAACTCGGGACTCATATAAAACTGCTACTGTGCTATAATGAAGGTATGTGGCAACGACGCAGCTGACGAACTTGCTAAAAGGGGTTCCGACGCCGGAGCTGTTAGTCCGGAACCAATATTACCGGTGCCTTTTAACGGGCTTCGATCTCTGCTAAGACTGCAAACCAAGGTACAAGGTAACGACAATTGGCGAAACCAAAAGGGATGCCGACAGTCAAAGGAAGCCTTACCTGCAACCAATACACGTCTCTCCCGCAAGCTCTTCCAGCTAAAGAAGACCCAACTTCGTGCGGTTACGAGCGTAATAACAGGAGATGGTATGTTCAACAAACACCTATACACTCTAGGTATCACCGACAGTCCTTTATGCAGAGCATGCATGGAGGAAGAAGAGACAGCCGCCCACGTCGTGTTAAACTGCAAGGAGGTGGCCAACTACCGGGCCGAACACCTGGGCACACCCGCGTCCCTCCCGGAAGTGGTGGAAGACCCTAAGAGACTTCTGCAATTTCTGGAGAAGCTGGGGTGGCTAGACTGACAGCCGTCCTAAACAATTAATCACGCAAAATAGGCACATGTTGACGTCGAGTTGCGGAAACCAGCCCGTCTTACAATTACATTAGTTTAAAATACCCTCTTAAAGCTTCTTTTGTATTTTTTAGTTTTTTAGGGTTCCGAACACAAAGGGTAAAAACGGGACCTTATTATTAAGACTCCGCTGTCTTAGTAATAATTTTTGAATTTTGACGTGAGAATTTTCGATTGAAAATTAGGGTCTTTTTTATATTAAGTCAAAATAAGGTGAAAAAATTAATATTTTAAATTAAAAAAATTACACTGTGTTTGGGACACAAAAAGGTAAGTTTTCACCAAATTTCGGGAAAAAAAACATATTTTTGTAAAAGATAAAAATAAAAAACCAAAAACTTGATTGTTTGAAATTTTCACATACAGTTTGAGGTTATGCGAATAAGTGTAAATACAAAAGTTGTAGATATTTTTATTACCTACAACTTTGCCATTTAACTTTTTGTTATAAGACTTGTAGTTTTGCGGGAAAACGAGATAAACCGTTTTTTTCCCATAAGGGGATGATCCCTTCCACTAATCTTATTGGAAAACAATTGCTGCAGATCGACAAAAATCAAACAAGAAGACGAGAAGATATACAAAGTAATAGAAACGGACACAGAAACGGAACCCAACGACTTAGATTTCTACTTCCAACCAGATAATCAAGAATGAAAACAGCACAATAGAAGATAAAAGGAAGACACGTCGGTCGGAAGAAGAAACAATCCATGATCATAGGTTACGAGCAGCTCTATTCCCGCCCATTTATATATCACACACCAAGTATAGAATCTATCCTCCTTATGTTGGCTCGATGCTGGTATTCTTGTCGACGCACCTTTCCTATCCACTCCACATCCTGCTGCAACAGCCCTATACAGTCACAGACTCTATCTTATGGTGCCCCGTCGATCATTGACCGTGGCGATATACAGATCGACTGTACTATTTGGTACGAATGTCGGATCACTCAATCCATTACATTTCTGAAATGTAGCATGAATAGTGGGATTTGTGTATTCGTACCACAGCTGTCAGACCGAGGTGTATAACGTCGTTGAGTCTCTGTGGCAGAACTGCTGGGCGGGGTGGCCATTGTAACGGTAAGGGGATGATCCCTTCCACTGCCCGACCTCAGTTCGCCCGTAATTTATTTTTCCTTTAATTTTTGTTATGTTCCCTTCCTTTTCCAATGGGTAAAAATATCCTACTATATTTTTTTTTGGTTTTAAAAATTATCAACTCTGGTCTAATAACCCATTTTAACAGCATAGTTCTTTTATTTTAATGCTGTTCTTGTTTATGTTAACAAGACAGAGAGGGACAGATTAACTTTAATTGACATTTTTGCAACTGGGTCACTTATGGTCATCTAACTAATCTATCTAGGTTGAGATTTAAACAAAATAAAATATAAAAAGTCAATACCAAAAAACCTGTAGAATGTTCACATAAAAAAATTAAATAGAAATACCTTCATTTAGAAGTCCTTCCATAAATCATAACATTTGCAATATTTAATAATTGTCCTAACTCAAAAAAAATATGATAAATAAATAGGTAATCCTTTGGAAAGACTTTCAGGCTTTGACTGAACTAAGATGACCCTCTGACCGAAATTTTAGGTGCTATGAAACATAGGTATAATTTTTTCCAGTCACCTCCTTTTTTAATTAAATCAAAACAAAATATAAGTACTTAATAAAAAATAACAATGTGTCATTTGGAGATAATTATATATCTCTTTGTGTAGTTGTGCCAATCAAATTAATTTACCTTAAAACTAAATACAAATCTTCCTCCTCTATAGAATCCTTCATCAGGACATATAATTAATTTGAAGTTTAGTAAATCATCTGGATCTGGAAATTCTGTACTGCATGTTTTAGGCAGGTTCAGCTCATTCAAATCTGAAAACAACAATTATTAAAATATGATTTTACTTGAAGTAGGGTGCGCATGAAACTATGAAGATTAAAATGTATTATCCTTATATATTGATTAATTATTAGCGTAAGCTAAAATGTTTATAGCTGTAGATACCTGAAATCTCACTAACATTGGCCTTAGAAAGCAAACTGAAGGTAATTCAAGTAAAGGTAATGAGACGTATCCATATGAGTGAAATCCAAATATATGCATATATACATTCCCAAGATTTATCTAGAACAGACTGATATTGCACTAAAAGAAGTAATCGCGTCATCTTGTGTTTCAGAATCTAACACGACTTCCTAACTTATTTTCTACACTTTTTACACGTACCTTTTGTGATCCGCAACTGCGCTGCCGAGGCTTTCTTTTGTGACCCTCCCGCTCGAGGCGTTCCTTCTTCATCTTTCTTTTGTTGTTTTAAAGAAAATAGTTTTATCATTGTCCTAATCTAATCGATAGAAATAAGAAATAAATGATTTTTTTAGAAGAAAATTACAATTTATTTTGACAGTAATTTTTTTTCACTTGTGAGTGCGTTCTCAATTTAGTATGAGATGAGGACCAAATAGTGAGGACTGAGGCGAGCTTGACAAATAAAGTAAGGTAAGTTTGAGGCAACAACATTGAATTTGAATGCTGTGTTCTCACCAAGGGCCAAGGGTGTTCTCACTAAAGGGGACCTATAGATATAAGAATCTGTTTTTTTCTATATTTCTCCACATAGTAGATTTAACTTCATATTGCATCTTACTTTGCTACTTTGAGTTTTTTCGGGTTTCCGATTACGAACGTGCCTCTCGAAGGGATGTGTATTGCAGTGCGAGATTGGATTAGTTCTGTTGAATGAAATGATTGAAAACTTTTTGTAATTATACCAACGAAATATTTTGACTCTCTACAAAATGTCCAGCAGGTATATTGTATATCTACCTCACTCAGTGATATTGTAAATTAGAACCCGGGGGGCTACCATCTAGGCGAAGCTGACGCTGGGTGAACGAATGGAATGGTGTCGATTGCTTCTTTATAAGGAGACCTTGATTAATGATATGAACCAAACACAGCAATGTACATCATTCCATTCGTTCAATCAGCATCAACTTCGCTTAGGTGGTAGCCCCCCAGGGGGGCTACCACCTAAGCGAAGTTGATGCTGATTGAACGAATGGAATGATGTACATTGCTGTGTTTGGTTCATATGATTAATCAAGGTCTCCTTGTAAAGAAGCAATCGTCAATATTCCATTCGTTCACCCAGCGTCAGCTTCGCTTAGATGGTAGCCCCCTAGGGGGCTATCACCTAAGCAAAGCTGGGGGGCTACCACCTAAGCGAAGTTGATGCTGATTGAACGAATGGAATGATGTACATTGCTGTGTTTGGTTCATATCATTAATTAAGGTCTCCTTATAAAGAAGCAATCGACAACATTCCATTCGTTCACCCAGCGTCAGCTTCGCTTAGATGGTAGCCCCCCTGATGCTGATTGAACGAAAGGATGATGTCAATTGCTTCTTCATAAGGAGACCTTGATTAATGACATGAACCAAACACAGCAATATACATTATTCAATTCGTTCATCATTCGTTCAATTAGCATGAGCTCCGCTTAGGTGGTAGCCGCCCTGGGTCCATATTTTTAAAACGATAGAATTCCAATTCGCATACGAATTGACAAGATTCGCATGAGAATCTCATACAAAGTCAATTCGTATGCGAATTGGAATTCTATTGTTTCAAAAATCAGGCCCCTGGTAATATACAGGGCGTCCCACGTGGTCCCACTGCTATGCCACATAGAGGGAAAAGGATTCCATGTCACTATGTCTCATGGTATACGGAAGTGATTGGTCAGATACAGAGGAATTGCTTCAAGAAGTGGGCAGAATACTTTGACGAAAGGTCACTGATAAAAGGCATTTGGTATAAGACCATTCAACCGAGCCTTCCCAGATTTCCTTGGTTCAATCTGTGTGAGTTGGATCGGAAGGACGTAGTGGTTTTGCTTCGTCTTCGTTCCGGTCACATTCCATTGAACAGTTTTGGTTATATGATGCGGAAGGTAGCCTCTTCTAACTGTAGTTTGTGTGATAGGGTGGAGGATCTTTTTATCATGTTTTAATGGAGTGTGGCCGGAGTGAAGTAATGAGGGTGAAGCTTGGCTTACGTTGCCCCAATATTGGCATCGTAAACAGCATCTTGGCCTTCCCAGAGTCTGCTAAGGCCAAGATGCTTATTTTGTTTGTATAAAAAATATGTAAAGGACAGGGATCTAAGAATATAATATAAGTGAATAATCTATGGACAGGGATTAGGTTTTGTTTTGGTTATTTTTTTTGGATTTCTATTTGTGAGTGGATGATGAGGGTGGCATGTCTCAAAACTCTCTATAGTAAATAAAGATTAAAAAACCAAAAAAAAAACCTAGGTGACACACTCAAAGATACAGCCAACAGATTGATGGATTGATGTATAGAAGTTGTAATCACTATTCATGAAAAAAATCACTTTGACAAGTAGCTTTTAGAAGCGCTTGATATCGTTTTCGTACCAATTTTGTGATTTTTGGAAAGCTAATGATCCATACGAGTACATTTGTTTAGTGTGACGTGTATGTTTTATTAAATGTTGCGGAAAAATATAGCAAACCTTGACACTGCAATTTGCTAATATGGCTAGTGAAGATGTTATTGAATTGGGGTCTTCCGACGAGGAACCTGTACCGGTTCGGAAAAAGGTATTCTTCACGCATTTGTTTCTTATTACTTGTAGGACAACAGGAAATGTGTTTTATAATGCCTAATAATGTTTAATGGAAATGTATTTATTTTATTATTTCAGACGAAACCGAGGCCTAATGCTATGGTACACATTCCTGGTAATCTGCCTAACATTGCTATCAGGCCTACTAAATCCAACGTCAACCCCATTAAAAAATTAATGGGCAAAGAACTTACTATAAAAAAAGTGAACCAGTCGCCAACCAATAAGCCTATCGCTACTAAAACAAAAAATCTGAATGGCAAAGCTGTTATTGGCCCAAATTTAACCAAACCACAATTGACAGTAAAAAATCCTATTCAAATATCTGGATCAATTCCACTACCATTATCTAAAGGGCCATCTGTATCTAAATCGCTACCTGTTAAACCAGTAATAGGTGCTAAAGTGATAAATGCAAACTTTATTAATAAACTTCCCAATAAATACACCACAATACCTATTCGGTCTGCACCAGTACTGCTCAGCAACAAGTCAATGAATAAATTTCCACCTGGAGTGACTATAACTCGTACATATGGAAATAAAAGGCCTTTAGCAGGTGGCACATCAAACGTAAAGAAGAAACAAAAATTTACTCCAAAAAGAGTGATGACTGTTGAGTTGGATGATGATGACACCCCGACACCATCTACCGCTGGTCCTCAATGGTATTTGAGACCTGAGGAGCAAGAGCAGGCAATGGATCCTTTATCCATGGAACAAAAGAACAATGCTGAACCTGAACTTAAAATGATAGAAATCACTATTGAAGACAGTCCTTCTAAACCTGTTCCTAATAAAAGGACTCACGAAATTGGTGCTGAACTGGCAATCACAATTGAAGATAGTCCTAACAAGCCTGCTCCGAAAGCAACCACTTCAGTGGGAAGTGACGATGAAATTCCTGACCGACCCCGTAAAGTTCCACAAAGTAAAAAGAAGCTGGAATATCTTAAACAGATTGAAACCATGAAAACTATTGAAATTGAAATAGAGCCATATGAAGTACCAGTGCAATGTGAGTTAGATACGAGTAGTAAAGGATCCATTGACTGTAAAGATGTGACTGCAGAAGAATCAGTTGGGCAGAAAGAAGTAATTGAAATAATTGAGTCTCCCTTAAAAAAATCAGACAGTTCTCAAGGTACACCAAAGAAACAAGAGAAACAATATCAGAGTGAAACAAAAAGACAACTTGAGACTATCGTAGAAATTCCAGAATCTGGAGAATTTCATCCTGTGTATCAACAGTTCATAGACTTATGTTTCAAAATAGAAAATTCTAATGACATGAAAACAATTGTTGAAAAAAAGATCAAATCTTACTACAGACAGTCTCCAAAAGAATACACTGAGTCAGAAGAATTTATTGACATGGTAAATAGTAAGATACTAGCTATGAAGGCAGATCCAGAAAAGTTGTATTTGTACATAAAAGATATAGTTGATGAATTGAATATGCAGAGGAAAATAGCAAAATCAAAATTAGAGGTAGAAAAGGAGACTAGAGAGATAGGTAAATAACTTTTTATTCAATAAAATTTTGTTTTTATTTTAATGTAGGTTTCGGCCTGTGATTTCATTTGCATGGAAGAATATAGTATGTATCTCCAGCACTCCAACTACATATACTTTATTACAACATGTGAAGGAAGGATGAACAAACACCTTGTGGGAGGTTTATGAATATTTTTGTCAATATCTAAATCTTAATGTTGAGTTTGGTTAAGTAATAGTGACGCTGCCACTATCACTTGTCCAAACTCAACATCCTGGTCCTGGGTTCGATTCGCGATCGGGGCAGACATATGCGTAAAAAACAGATGTTTTTTCTAGGGTCCTGAGTCTTTGTGCCTGTCTTTTTGTATGTTTCAAGGGACCACAACACAACGGAAAACACAAGTGTGGGCCTTTGAGTGTGTATTGTTTATTTATTTATTTATTACCTGGGTTTTCACACACAGAACACTCTCTTTTTTGTAGCAAAATTGAAATAATTGTTTTGTTGACTAAAATATGTTTAACTATCTCTCTTAAACTTACAGAGGCTGAGAAGTTCCAGTATGGAGAAGAGAGTGAGTTTGATTCCAAACGTCAAAGACAGATTAGAAAGCTGGAGAAGACTATTAGAAAACTACACCGTGCTATCCAAAAATTAGAAGAACAGGAGGTAGACTTTGATGATGAGGAAGATTCGGTATACTTGCTAACTGAACGGTAAGTACCTGCTTCTGAGTAAAGCACCATGAAATACAGAAATAAGACGAAGTTTTGCGATTTCTAAATCAGGGAATAATAAAAAAGTAATAGTTTATGCATATGTAACCATCTGAGAACTAAGTTGTTTTAATAGTGTAGGGCGTAGGGGTATAACTACACATAGTTCGTAAGCTAGTCGTAAGAGTGTGGAGCTCGGCGCTCCAGTCGTTCCCCGCGCGCTTAGCCCACCACACATCTGTACTTAACACATGTGAAAACTAATAAACTCGTTATATTCGTGAACCGTATTGAATCTTTCATTGGAACGTCCTTTCTGTTTTTACCCGACTGCCAAAGAAGGAGGGTAATGTTTTTTAAACTTTGGAGTCAATCAGATATCTAATTCTACATGGATCTAACCTTCTAAGTGTCTCATACTCGTAACTTCATAGTGACATTAATATAAAGACATATATGACACAAACTCTACAATATTTTCTCCATTTTTATTTCTATTGAATTTTTTTCAATATTTTTTATGCATTACAGATATAAAGAACGAATGGTGAGAGTGCATGCAAAGCTTTGTCAGCTGACCAACACCAAGATGCCCTCAGAGCCTAGGATAACCATCGAACAGCGTCCAGGCCAACCTGCAGGCCCGGCAAAGCGCCTGGAGAAATGGGTGAATAGGAAAGTTCCTATAGGCAAGCCCTTGCCTTTCCCAGACTTCCATGATGTGCTTCGCTGTGTCAAAGATGCAAACGAAGAGGATCATTTGGGTTGGAATGATGCTGATATAATGGAAGAAGGTACGTAATTCACCTTCATTTATTTTACAACAAATATTTTTGCTCACAAGCTAGCATGGCCCACGACAAACTCGCGCGTCACGACACTTAGATGACAGTGAAACTTCACTTTGATTGCGAGAGGGCTTGCTCGCTCTCTAACTTTTTTCTCTGTGTCTAACTTTTTTTACATGTGACCTCGGCGCATTTCACTTTTCACTTTTAAATTTTGCCGTGACTCACCACACACTCAAAGGTCCTCGTTTCCAATGTATCGTGAGTTCCTTAGGAACTTAGGATACAAACAGAGGAGGACACAAACACTCAGGCACTAGAAAAAACATCTGGTTTTTGCACATAAAGGGAATCGAACCCCAGAAACCCTTCATTCAAGGCTTTTATGGTCTTATTGAGTCTATCAGCTATAGAGGTAGACTCTATAGAAATTTTTCAGTGATGATGAAGGATCAACTGTAGATCACACAAACTTGACTACTATACGATAAAAAGAAGAACTGTAGATATATGTATACGAAAAATATTCTGAAATATTGAAATGACAAAATACTGAAAACTTTAGGCGTACTTTCTCGTTACACATTGGACCAAAACCGGTCGTGAATAACTAATTTATTAATTAGTACAGTTGTCACACCTGACTTTAGAAAAGTAGATTTTTTATTCTACAGACCGCCACCTATCTTAATGACAAAACTCACGAAACGATCTATAGCTATTTAATTCTTTAAAAAAAATGGCATCTGCAATCGTGATCATACCAATGTCTGGGTATTTCAACGAAAATAAAATGTCTGGGACATAATTCGCAGAGCGCTAATTCTTACCACGATTTTCATTTGAAATAACAGTTATAATAATATGCATTCCATACTGTACGATTAAACGTCTTGGGCGAAATCGTCAGCCTGTTTCATTGGTTGCCTACCCACGTACGGTGTAGGTGTAGTTACAATAAAGTGTATATCTCTTTTCAGCCCGCGATTTATTCACTAGATGTGGTAAGAAACTACAAAGGCGCAGACAAGAAAACGAGTGGCGTTTGGCGGCATCGAGGATATCAGCGGGGCAGGATCCTGCCGAGATCAGTGAAGAATTAAAGAAGAAGTTAGAATCTAACAGGCAGCTGGCGACCAAGAAGGAAACTGATGTCTTCAATAAGTGAGTAAAAAACAAAACATGATTTTTGAACTTGTTTAATGTGTGTATGCAACCAAAAGTTATTTTATTGGTTATTTATTGGGTTATAGTTTTATATTTTGCAATAGTCAATTGGAATGTTTAAATTTTTACAGGTTCGCCGATAAACAGAGCCAAATGAATTTGGAGGCTGTAGAGATAGGTGACAAAGAAGCAGAAGAATCTCCGATTGAGTCAGAGGACGAAGAAGACGTTGCACAAGAGACCTCTGCTTTAGAAAACAAAGAGAGTCGAAAAGAAATACTCAGAAGAATTATCCAAGAGAAATCGAAAAAGAATACGAATGAAAAAGAAAACGAACCAAATGAAAAAGTAGACAAACACGTAGATGCTATATCAACAAGTGACAAAATTAGCGAAGAAAGCGAAAATAAAGATAATAAAGAATCAGAAACTGAGAGTAAACAAGATTCAGAAAAAATGAGCATCGATGTTGACACAGCAAAAGAAGTGGATGAAGAAAAAATGGATGTCGATGAAGTGTCACAAGAACCAGATGAAGTTTCAATTTCCAAGGAAAGGATTGACTCTGCAAGTGATCACATATTTAATTCGGATGGGGACGAGCTTCACCTTCTTCAGAAACGTCATTTTGATAAAGACAACTCGTCAACTATTGAATCTTCAGACTCTGACTCACTAATCGACATTTCTGATACACTACAATCAAGCAGCGACAATAAAGGAAAACAAAATAGTGATGTAATCAGTATTGAAAATTCGAGCTTCTCTGAATCGGAAGATAAAGTTGGAGAAAAAAGTAAACAAAAAGATGTTGAAAACATGGAAGTTGATAAAAGCGAAAGTTCAAGCGCAGAAAAGATCGAATTGAGTAATAAAAACAAGAATGAAGCCGCTGAAAGCATTTTACTGGCTTCAAGTGATGACAGCTCCAACCAAAGTGAAACAAGTGAACTCATAGATCGCAGGAAATGTGTAAATGCTAAAGATGATGATATATCTATAGGTGAGACCGAGGTCCAAAAACATTTTGAGCGAGATAAGAATGCTCTAGCGTCCAAAGAATTACTATGTGAAGATTCAGTGGAAAGTATTGACGGTTCTAATGAGACGCAACGCCTTGATTGTGAGGATAAGTCACAGCGGACCGGTAATGATTGTGAGGTAATGTCTTCGCAGAGCATGGAGGTAACAGAAGATGAAATACTAAGGAACATTGAAATAATTGACGATGAGTCACCCAAAAGCACTGAAGAAATTAAGGATAAGTCCCCTGAAGTAATTAAAGTAAGTGAAAATAAGCCACCTGAACACACGGAGATACGTGAAGATAAGCCAGCTAAAAGCACTGTGGTAATTGAAGATAAGCCATCCAAAAGCACTGAACAAATCGAAGATGATCTACCTGAGACTGCCAAGGTCATAGAAGATAAGTCGATAAAAAAGATTGAAGATGAAAGCAGACTGATAGAAAAGACAAAGATTAGCGATATCCAAGAAGAATCGTCTGCATGTAACGCTGCTGCAGGAAAAACAGCTTTAAGTAGTCAGGATATTGTTGCTATCATTGATGAAACTTTGGAAGACAAAGAGATAGAACGCAATGTTGTTGAAAGAGACTCTGGACTAGACAGTACTCTAATTAGTGAAAATACATCGCATGATGATCAACAAGAGAGTAGTCCTCAGCAAACAAGGCAGGATAAAGACAGTGATATTGTAACTGAGACACTAAACGAAAATAAGGAAGAAACATGTGAAAAAGTGCCTTTTGTTAATAACTTCGAGAAAAATGACATCAATAAAAAAATAGAAAGAACCTCCAAAGAATCTGGCACAACAGATGATGACAGCCAAGCATTTATTGATAATGACGATACTGCAACTGATAAAGACTCTAACAATGAAAGCTTGGAAGCTATGTTAGAGAATTTCAAGTCTGATTTAGCCAATAACGAACCCCAAATGACTTCTGTGCTTGATTCATAATCATGTGTTTGTGGAAATATTTATAAAAGTTACAAAATTAAGTCTGCAGAAGAACATTTTAAGTTTTTAAGGACAGTTTGTACATTGTGTTTTTTTTTCTCGTTCTTCTAGAAATAAGATATAAAGTATGTATTTTTTTTAAAGATTGTAGGGGCGATTATGACTGTGTGTTAACAACGGTTTTAAATTGGGTAGATAGGTACAGAATTTTCTACCAAAAATGGCTCCTAGAAGATTTTTTATAAAATAATTTGTGATAAGTTTGATTGTATTAAATAGTTTTAATATAAATACAATATAAATTGATAGCCATGTTTAAATTGATGCGGTCAGAGCATAATTTTGTTAAAATTGATCTAGAGCTTTCGGGCGCTCTCCGGGTTTTCAACGATAGGAAGTGCAAATTAGATATCAGACGACCGACCGTTGTTTTGTGAATCGTAAGTTGAGTAAACACGGTGTCAGTTTCTTTACTTTGAAGTTCTCTGCTTTAAAGTTGTATCCAAACAGACATGACTCCATTTTAGAGGAACCTACTTATCGCTTTTCTAGCTAATTTATCGCTTTTAAGGTTTCCCTTCCGCTAGTTAATCTCATAAGCAAAAGCAACTGTCAGTCATTGTGAAGATAACCAACGTCTAATTATACTACTACAGTTTACTTGTAGGTTTTGCTTTACGATCTTGATATTTGTTCTCGCGTTTCTTCAACGGTTTGCACGCATAAGCGCTGTATTTTAGAGGTCGATGATTTGATTTGATACTGATAGTCAAAATTCCTCGATGTATTTATTTCTACCTTGCGCTATGGAAATGAAAATAACAGGTTTCGCATTCGACTGGTGAGGCGTCCGCACGATAATTTTGTTTATTGTGAGTCTCTTGAATTACACTGCGTTATTTTACTTGGAATTCGGTTTTACAAAATTATCTATGAGTTTATGAAATTGCTAGCTGGCCGCAATAAATTGGCTAGTTGTGTATAACATTACCTTCTTCTGGTCTCAATCAATGTGAAGGCTGTCTCAGAATTGTAAATAATAGACACTGTTAATGGGATTACAATTAGATAGCTACATATTTTTAGTTAAGGCATTTTACATACCTACAAAAGACTTACACATTTAAAGAATGATTGTACGAGTGACATCCCAACTAGCGCGATTGGTACCTGGCGCGATAGGCAATCCACGCTTTTGTCATTCGCGCGGTTCGGCTATAAGGCGCTGTTTATATACAAGCGACATGGTGCGGCAATTAAAGCAACGTAAAATGAATCTTAATAGCTACGAAGCAAAGATTTTTTCGCCGAAAATAGAAGCACGAAGAGGCATCCGCCGCCTGAAGACGGAGCACACGGACGGACGAAAAAAACCTTTGCTCCGTAGCTGTAAAATTGATTTTATGTTGCTTTGACCGCCGCGCCGCGCCGCCCCGTCACTTCGCTTGTGTATAAACAGCGCCTTATAGTCGAACCGCGCTGTTCGTAATATTACAGTTTTTACAACGGTGATATATACGAATAGGCAGCCTTATAGCCTGCATTAATATATTTTATGTAGATAAAGAGCAGGCGGTGTTTATAAAGAACTTAACGATCTGTATCCGGTTACTAAATAATATTGTACACATGGCAGCATATCAGGTTATACATTTGCATTTCTAAAACGGTCCCTATTTCTAAGGTGATAAAGGCAATATCGCGGCATTTGTTTTTGTCGTGCTCATTTACTTTATCTAAGGCCGCTTATTTAGTTTAATATAATTGCTGTTTATTTTTCACATAATCGTTTTCCCTTCGGAGCATAATGTACTAAACGCAAAATGAGCATGACACGGACAGCTAGTAATATTTATATTATTTTACACTTTAATAAAATAACTTTTATTCTAATAAAAAAAAATTAAATAAATGGTCAACACCAGGGAATGTGAACACAGTACTTGTATATTTTGCGTTTTGCTCATTTTGGGCGTTGTGCTCATTCTGCGTATTGTTCATTGTGCGATTTGTACACACGGCAGCACATCATGTTGACCTTGACGTCGCTTATCTCGTTAGTGATAGTGTCGGCTTTTGCAGTGCAAATGGGTAACCTGACTTGCTGCTGTCTGTAGGTACATGAGTGTCGTGCTCATTTTGCGTTTTGTACATTATGCTCCGAAGGGATCGTTTTACGCAAAAGAATAAACTTATTTCTGCGTGTTAATGTACGTTCTACATAAAGCTAGATTTATTATTATTTATGGGCACAATTTTTTTTAATCACAATTATTTTTCATAACTTTATGACCAAAAACCCGCAAGAAGTGCATGTTAAAAATTCAGTAATTTAAAATGAAAAGCATTCGTTTTTTTATTTTTCAGTAAAATGTTACTTTTTTGCAGGGGTCATCCATATATTACGTCATCGATAATTGGAATCATCCTAACCAAATGACTCCCTCCACCCACATTTTAAGTGACATAATATATGGACGGGTCCATATTAGTCAATGAACATCACGCACTACACTTAATTAAAAATAAAATTAACATGTAATTAATAAATTAGCCTTTTTTACACTAAAATGTTTTCTTTTTTGAATGAAAATACCAGTTGAATCGTCACAACATTTATTTACATATTTACAAAGGTCCAGCTTAGTATGTAACTTAAAATTATCCTTATTTACAGTGATGTACAAAAAAGTTACTTAATTAGCCTGAATTAGTTCAACTAGCCGTACTTAGTTCGCTTGTTTAGCTACATTAAGCTAAAGAAGCCGAGTACGCTTAGCAGGAACTAAGGTCATGTATCAGTTCATAAGTAACGTTTCATGAGATACTAAAAACGAACCGAACCAATATCTTCTGGTAGATCTTTAGTTAAATGGACTGCAGGGCAATCGCGCTAAAAAAAGTGGATTGAGTCGCAATTGAAACGCAGCTGGGGGGCTAAGCGAAGCTGATGCTGATTTAACGAATGGAATGATGTACATTGCTGTGTTTGGTTCATGTCGTTAATTAAGGTCTCCTTATAAAGAAGCAATCGACAACGTTCCATTCGTTTAACCAGCATCAGCTTCGCTTAGGTGGTAGCCCCCAGCTGCGTTTCGATTCAATCCTCTTTTTTTAGCGCGATTGCCCTGCTGATTTATTTCCTAAAGATCCTCAAACTTAACATCCTGTTTAATAGTGTCAGAAATTAATCTTATAAAGATCCTTTATTTTTATTGAAGCTGCTTTAAGCATAAGAAGACAGAAAGTGACAGCATTATATGAAAAGTAACATCAACTGTACTCCTATTTCAAAATGTCTGGCGGCAATCATCGCATTTCCCACTAAGAAAGTTGATTTTCAAAAGACTAGAAAAGAGACAGACACTTCCCCGAGAGACATTAAGAAAATAGAAGCACATCTGACAGTGACGGAGATATACTAAGAAACGAGACCGACTGTCTATCTCTCGCTTCCTAGTATAGCTTCGTTACTGATGAACAGTGAAAAAGGCCCTATTGAAAAAAAGCTTAAGGATAAACTCCTGTCCATTTTGCTGAACCATCCGAGTCTCGCTTCTCTGTATGACTGTCTTTCTTGGATGGTCTAGTATGATGGACAGTGAGTAAAGCCCTTCACTAAAGGGCCTTTAGCAAGGTTATTAGTTGAAGCAAACTGGTCCGACTGTGAAAGCGAACTGATGTTCCGCCTCCGAGAATGCGAGTGGTTGGAAGTCGCTTATGGGCAGCTTGTCAGTGCGCGATGTTTTCACTTCGAGCACTATCTCTCCTATGCCTTCCTGTTATCAGAAAAACATGGAATTATTTATTTATTTACTTTAAAACGAATATAACGGCAAACACCAGTTACAGTAATAGTTAAGTATTACTAAATCGGTAGTGATTTGATTTATTCCTTAATATTGTAAACATTCTTTGTTAAATGGGCAACCTAGTGTTCTAACGATTTTTGAAATAAGATTAATTCTATACGAATTGAATAACTACCTAGACAATAAATTACATTAAGATATTGTAAATAGGTGCACAATATCTTGTTGTAGTTGAAGGAAAGGAAAACATCGTGATAAACCCGCCCGTCAAAAAAAATTTCATTGTCGAAAGACGAGCGCTCCACCAACCCGCATTGGGCCAGCGTGGTGGACTATGGCCTAAATCCCCTTCGTGTTTCGAAGCGAGGCCCGCACCCCTCGGTGGGGACTTATATGGACTGGTAAAAAAAAATTGGTACATACCTTGCATTCATCTTTAATGACTTGTGGTTCCTTGAACTCCGCTCCATTGTTTCCTATCAGTTTGATGTTGTGGAGCCGCGCCATGTCTGACGGGATGTCCGATCTGTAAAACGAGGATGAAATATATTTACTTATCACAGTGAGTTTGGTAAATGTAACACTTTTAAATGTATTGTTCCTTGCTATGAAAGTTAATTTTTTTATTTGAGAAGGGTTAACTTTGATTTCAATCTTGACCAAAGTCATAGATGAGGTCGACGATGGAGCGAGTTAACCCAGAAAATGCCCGTTAAGGCACTGGTACCGACCGTAACGCACCGACGAAACACAGCAAGTTGTTTGGCGTCGGGGTTCGTTAGGACGATTGTCGCGCACCAGACGGCCCTTTATAGCTAGCCTACCATACCGCATGAGACCACAGGACGCTACCAGATTTAGAACAAATCGAGGTATCATTGCCTATGATGGATTGATAGCAGGCAGGTTTAATTAATTTGTGTTTCCTTAGTCGCCTCTTACGACACCCACGGAAAGAGATGGAGTGGTGTTATTCTCAACCGCACTAAAATTTGCTAAATTTTTGAAAACTACATTGTCAGAGTCAAAGAGCAACGAATTACGAGTACTTTTTAACCGACTTCAAAAAAGGAGGAGGTCCTATATTCGAGTGTAAGATGTATTTTTTTACTTATGTTCACCGATTTCTCCGCCCATTATGGACCGATTTTTAAAATTCTTTTTTTTGTTCGAAAGAGAAATTTTATCGAAAATGATAAATCATTTCGAACCGCTTTTAAAAAAATCAACAAAAACAAAAAAAATACTACAAACCAGAACATCATCTAAATAATCTTTTCGTTTGTGGTTATCTGCTAATAGGCATTGTAGTCTGCATAAAATATAGTTATCTACTTTGTGCGAACTGTTTTTGGGATTGAAGTCGGTGACTCATAGGTTTTTTTAACGTTGAAAATTATTTAAATTAATAAACTATACGTACAAACGATGTTATCCTTACAGGGTATCCTCAAACCGATAAACCGAATATTTTGTAAAAATAAGTTTATCTGGCTTATTTTGTAAACTTGCAGGTGAAATTATAGTTCGTACCGTTGGGGTGCCTCGGCGCTGACGCAGTTGTACGTGAAGTTCTGCCGCGCTGAGTTTGAAAGTAGTCTCAGGAAGCGAAGCTGTATGAAACCAGAGCCTTCGGCTTCGTATGTTACCTGAGGAAGAAGCAAAATTAATTTCATGAAAATCCGTTCGGTAGTTTTTGCGTGAGAGAGGTAGGTACAAACATCTCCATCCTTACACAATTTCATATTAACAATTAATGACGGCCGCTGTACAGGCAACGGCACATCATGTTAGACATTTAATTGATTAAAAAAACCGGCCAAGTGCGAGTCGGACTCGCGCACCGAGGGTTCCGTACAAACCTAACTTAAAGGTATTATAGACCTGAGTATTGAATATGAATTTCAATTTAATACCTCTACGCGTTCATAAGGAAAGGGGTAGTAAGTTTAAAATTATTAAAAATATTTTTATTATATGATGTAATTAAAAATTTACGGTTATCGCAATTTTTCCTTTATCTGTGCTATAAGACGTTGCTTCGCACCAAATTTCAAGATTCTGAGTTCACGGGAAGTACCCTGTAGGTTTTGATTCCTTTGCGAGTGTCGAAAATTTGCGGAAATTTGCGGCATAAACGGCTGTATCTTTTGATTGCGTTGGCTTAGAAGTTTGATTTTTTCACAGCTTCAAGGGACAGTAGACCTGAGTAATTGATATAAATTTCAGCTTCATACCTCCACGCGTTCCTGAGAAAAAGGGTCTTGACAGACGGACGGACGGACGGACAGACGGACAACAAAGTGATCCTATAAGGGTTCCGTTTTTTCCTTTTGAGGTACGGAACCCTAAAAATGATGTTATTTTAGTATTTTTAAGACGCTTATCCGCGTAAAGGATTACGCGCCAATAACATTTTTGTATAAGTATAGGTACAGTCAACGACACATCAGATTACCACAAACTGTCAAATTTCCCCAACGGATAGTAAACATTAGAGTTTGGAGATAAAACTGAAAATCGATTGAAGTAATTTGACAGTTTTGGATAGCATGATATGCTGTTGACCCTGTACATTACGATATAGCGCGGTATGTTGAAAATTACAGCCGAGGCGATATTGCCACAAGAAAGCAGAGGATGTAATTATCAAAGCGCACGTATGTCATACGACGTTTTATAACATAATTATTTGCGAGGAAATAAATAATAAAAACAATACAAAGAAAAGAAGAAGCGCGCGGAATAATTTTTACTTGTTCCCAAATTAGCGATGCACGCGCATTAGCGCTTTTTTTAGGCAACGGCACAAAATACAACCAGTATTACTAATAAAGTAAATTAATATTTTTGTGTTTTTGTTACAGTTAAATGGTTGTAATTTATTGTCAATAATAATTAAATAAAATAATTAAATGTTTATTTATTATATTTTATCTCCCAAAGTTAATTTTATTCATAAAATGTTGACCACTTTTCTGACATAAAAACTCTTTGCTAAGATTTAAAAAAGTACCGTTCGTTTTTAGACGGAGCATCTTTATAAACTGTGCGTTTTACATTACATTACCGCACAAGTGCGTAATGAGATACAATACGATAATGAAATTGGTGAAATAAGAGGCTCTTTACGAGCAAATGTGTTATGTTGGAAACGAGACTGAGTGTTGCTCCATTATTTATTTTACACATAGACTTAGGAGAATTTTTACACTTAGTGTTCGTTGATAATGATAAGAGTACTTACCTTGTATCCGTTGTCAATTTGTGAGAATTTCTGCGGCGAATCGTCAGTGCTATAGACGACAGGGTCTCTAGCATCAGGGTACAGACAGGTGCTGTACCCTTTACAGTAGACTTTTATAGGCTGTGCACCAGCGACACTGCTTCGGGCATCAATCCAGTAGAAACCTTTGGAGAAAGACAATTGAAGTAGGAAACATAAATATTAATTATGAAGCGATCATGAGAAAAGGCCTCAGACTTTTTAAGGAAAAATAAGACCATAGACAATCTCATAGCAGATAGAGAATACACTTAATCCAAGTGTCAGGACTTCATTTGTAAATTATGTTTCTGTGGCAAATAAGCACTTCTGTTCTTACTGCCTGATGCGTTTGTATTTCTGAGCTTATACTGGGTGGCCCAGCGGGTGACCTCCATTTGGATGCTCCATGCCAGGGGGCATCCAGATCAACCCTATGTATGTTCCGCGATTTTTTGTAGTTCAGAAGTTATTACACATTTAATGTTTTTTTTTGTTTCCACCCAGCATCGATTTTTATTTTTTTGTTCTTATGTTTAAGAATATTAAAAAAAAAATATGGTAGATAATAAGGGAAATATCAGCTACCATTAAAAAAAATTGGATTAGGAACGATCGATGACTGGGAGAAAAAGCAAGAGTTGTGCCCCTCACAAGGGATATAGCGTGAAAATTGAGTAATCGTTATAACTTGTCTAAGGTTCATTTACAAGCGTGTTAACAACTTTTTGGCCATGTCCGTGGTATTTTCAAAAACAATACGTTCTATGTAATTACTACTAGGAAACCGACTAAGATGGTCCCTGCTTAACTTTAAACGCGAACTACTCGTAAAAAAGCCCTACTCGTTTTTTTTAAGTGGTAGCTGATATGTCTCTTATTATCTACCTAATATTTTTTTTTAAATAATCGTTACCAGAAAGAGAAAAAACAATAAAAATCGATGCTGGGTGAAAAATGTCGAAATATTCATTAAATGTGTAATAACTTCTAAACTACGAAAAAACGCGGAACATATGGGGGTGATCTGAATGCCCCCAGGCATGGGGCGTCCCATTTTTTCTTTTAGACGTCGCCCGCTGGGCCACCCTGTATAACCCTTTAAAGAATCTCTTTAAAGTTCGAGTGAATAGACCTCTTCTGGATGACCTTGCTACATCCTCGACCGTATCTTCGTTCTTATGCTAGATTGTGGTCAAGAGCGCACCTCTTGTTAATACAAAAAAAACTAAGGCCCACAGTAAGATTTCCCTTCCTTTAGCACATTTACATTGCATTTACAGACACCAATCATCCGAAAACAAGATCATACATACTTTTTTAAGTAGGTATAACCGAAATCGAATACTGGGCCCTTACTTTAGAAAAAACCGTCTTCAACTTACCATCGGTCAGATTAGAATGCACGGAGCGTAAGTCCCGGCAGGATAGGGCAGGGTTGTTCCTGGTGCCTCTGGGCCGTCGAGCTGCGTCCAACGCTGAGCGCGCAGCTAACACCCCTGACATGATCTCTTGGACCCATTCGATCTCTTCGTCTACAATCAAGTAATCGTGTTAGTCAAGTCTACACGACTTTCTTTCAGCAGGCCGAGCATGATAGTGACAGCGCCGCGACAACACCGCGGTCCTATGTCAAAATGTCAACATTGACTACGCCATAGGGCGAGCAAGCCTTTGCGCGGGACCCTCGCGCAATTAAAGTGAAGTTTCAGCGTGAGCCGAGCGCGAGTTTGTCGTTGTTGTGCTAGAGCTGCTGATTTATAAATTTTGGACATTAATAATACGTCTTCGTGCCTAAGAAATTGCCGTTTTTCATAAAATATTTTTAGAAAACAGATTTTTTCATATTAATGTGTTTGGATTTTTTTCAGGAATGCGAAAACCAAATTTAACAACAATTTGTAGGTAGGTTTGGACAACCTTAAGCAATTTTTTATCATTCTCCTACATATTTTATTAACACGTAATTATAACAAAGGTACAACAAAAAATAAGCATTAAAACGGGCAACATATGAAACAACCTGTATTTGAACTTCGTTTTCTGTAAAAAAAACAAAATAATTTTAAAAATTAATTTTACACAAAATCTTCGTTATGGCGACTACAGCACCTGAATTACGATTTTATGATGCGTAGATAAGCATGACGCACTGCATTAAATTGAAGAAAAAAAATACTACGGTAATATTCAGGACATAAACTAGATAAGTAGTTTGCTGAAAACACGATTCAGCACTTTTGGTTCGATAGAAAAAGCTCACAAAGTCACCTGTAATACCCAATGTTGTGTATCTTTTAAGCTGTAAAAAACGATAGTAAAATGCACACAGGAACTCTTAGGAACTTGAATTTGCTATCAAAATGTTCGTGATTGAACACTCTCGATACGTAGTTAACGCATTTTTCGATTTAAGCTGTTACCTTTCCATAAATCTCATTTTTCTAACTTTCGAACATGTTTGTACGCACGCACGCTTTCATAGTCCGTAAACTTCGTGTATCTACACTGTTCGCACTGCGCCGGCCCAGGCCTGTTGAGAGACGGAGATGGCACTATTCCTATGTGTGCTGCCTTTATCGGGTGCTGTAGTCGCCTTAAGTATGTGGCGAAGTTTTTAAATGAAAAACAATTTTCGTAAGTAAATTAGTAACTAGTTATTTATTAGTTTTTAAATGAAAGACAAATAAATTATGAACAAAAGTAAAGCTTGAGAAAAAATCGGCAATTTCTTAGATAAAATTAAAAATTAGAAACCTTCTTCAAAACCATCTTCAGTCGCAGATTCATCATTAGCCTCCACGTCTACACTGCGACGACGTCGATACGATGTGAAGAGTTCAGGCGGCAATTGCGGAGCTGGAGCTGGTGGTCCAGGGGGCCCAGGAGCCCCGGGCTGTCCCGGTTGACCCGGTCTGCCTTCAGGGCCTGTTGAGCCTTTGGGACCGACCGGCCCTTCCAGTCCGGGTGGACCAGCTGGGCCCATTTCTCCTTTCGGGCCGGCTGGACCGATTGGACCCTTTGGTAATAGTATAATTAGAATTAGTCGTGGTGACTGGTGATATAACAGTAACACGTGTATTCACGTTTTGGCTACTTTACTTATTTTGTGAGAGAAAGCGTTGGATCATAGAAATAAAAGCCCATATAAAGTAGAAAAGGGCTTGGACTATACCAAATTGTATTAGTTGGATAGTGTTGTGCTGATTTTTCATAATGTAGTGACGAATTGATGAACTTAGATATGGAAAAAAACTGGTGAAAGCACTTTATATATACCATTCTAGAATACTCGTAGAAAAGAAAATACTATAAATACTTTTCTAATTTTTCTATAGACATGGTAACCTTCTGTAAAAGAGTCAATAGAACTTACCATGTCTCCTTTAGGGCCAGGTGGTCCAACAGGTCCCGGTGGGCCTTGTTTTCCAATTTCTCCCTGGTCTCCCTTTAGCCCCATTGCCCCCGCGTCTCCAATGTGTCCCTTTGGTCCTCTGTCTCCTTTGTCTCCTCTTGGGCCGGGAGCTCCTGGTGGTCCAATTTGTCCAGCTGGACCTGGAGGGCCTGTAAGTCCTGGAGCTCCTACTTCACCCTAAAACATGAAAATGCACTTTTTTAGTCTGCACCTTCAAGTTTATTTAACGTATCTATCTTAATTAATTGACTGATTAATTAGATATGCACAAACAATGTCACTTATCAACTATCGCTTTTTAGATATTGGCATTTTTGCTAAGCTTACGTTTGGTCCAGGTGATCCCCGAATTCCTCTTTGTCCCTCTGGGCCTGGTGGTCCGGGTGGGCCCATTGGTCCCGGTTCGCCTGGAACACCTTTTGGACCTGTATCACCTTTTTCTCCAGGTAAACCTGGACTGCCTTGGGTTCCAGCTTGGCCTTCGGATCCCTGAAATTATAATATACTTGTTTAATTCAAACTTTATTTGTAAAAACATACTCAGACTTTCATTCTTGATTCTTAAAAAAGTTTCTAAATATACCTCGGAAATTATTACATTTCTCAAAACGATTTTTTAGCAATACTTCATAATGAATACTTACAGGATGGCCAGGTAATCCAGTCTCGCCAGGTTTTCCTGGTGGTCCTATAGGACCAGCGGGTCCAGGTGGTCCAGAACTGCCTTCAGGACCGTCAGCTCCAGGCTCGCCTTTAATTCCTTGTGGGCCAGGTTCTCCTCTGTCACCTGGAAAGCCAGCTGGTCCCATGTCGCCCTTAGCGCCTTCTGGTCCAGGAGGCCCTTTAGGACCTGGTTCACCTTGAAGCCCCGTCGGACCATCTTCTCCTTTCGGTCCTACCGGTCCTCTTGGTCCCTGTTGATGTTTATGACGTTAGAAAGAATACTGTTTTAATTGAACTACCTATCTACAAAATATAAGCTTACTATGCTTATTGAGCTTTCAGAATTTACATTATACAAGGTGTTTCCAAAAAACCCAAAAATAATAATAATTCAAAATCAATTAAAATTTAGCTTATTGCACAGCTCTATTACAAATATGACAAATATGTCATATTAATTATATGAAACTTTGATTTTGTAGATGTCAAGCCGTGCAACTGATTACTAGAGTTGCGACTATTTCACTTTTAAAATAAAATTTTGGAATTTCTTTTTTTTTGTTTTTTTTAAAACACTTTGTATAGGTAAGCCATATTGCATCTTATTAGGAACTATCACATCATTTACAAATTGTAAAAAAAATGTAGTAAAAAAATCCTACTAATAAAATCACATTTTACTTTATTAACAAAATAACTACTGAAATTGAAATGTTAGCACTTACTAGTTTTCCTTCCGGTCCTTGAACACCAGCAGGTCCGGGGGCTCCTGGGTTGCCTATTTCACCACGTTGTCCTTCTGCACCGCGAGGCCCTGGTTCTCCCGGCGCACCCTTGGGTCCTCTTCGACCAGGAGGGCCACTAGGGCCCGTAGGACCCGATGGACCTTTAGAATTAAGAAATAATTTTATAAATTCGTCTCGAACTACTTCGTGCACCTAACACCATATTAAATATTGCAAAATAGTGTATATTGTAAATACCTTTAGGTCCAGTGTCACCCATATCGCCTTTATACCCTTGTTGTCCCTTTTCTCCTTGTAGTCCTCTGGGTCCTTGGGGACCTGGAGGACCTCGTACTCCGTCTGCACCAGGTGGACCCTGAGGCCCAGGCTCTCCCGGGGGACCCTTCTCGCCGGGCAGCCCAACAGAACCGGTTTCTCCTCGTAAGCCTTGAATCCCGGGTGAACCAGGTGGTCCCTAAAACAATTATTGTAACATAAATCTTTACTTTCATAAATTAATGAACATTAAGGTTGACACTTTGAACGAGCTTTTTAATGGAAACAAAATACCGTCGAGAGCGTGTAAATAATAACACTGCAAAAGTACTATCCTAGAACTTACGATTTCTCCGGCTGCTCCTTTAAATCCTTTCTCTCCTGGTGGGCCAGCCTCTCCTTTGTCTCCATCCTCTCCAGGGGGGCCAACCGGACCCGGAGCACCGGGTAGTCCTCTTGGCCCAGGAAGGCCATCGCGACCCATGGGACCTTTAAGCAAGATGCAGGATAATTTGGCAGCAGGCAAAATTAATATTAAAAATTTAAGCTTTCCCGGTACGGATTAACTTTTAACGAGCTATTCCAACGCCCCACTTACATTTTCGTTCAATTTTTACAGAAAGGTGTTCGAATGGCGCGTTAAGGTTTTAATATGCTTTCAGAATATACATTTTTCTCAGAACGTAAATGTCATCAAAGTACATTTAAGATTAAGTTTCAAAAACAAAAACGTTTTAAAATGTCTATGCAATAAGATCAAGCTAAAATTACCTGTAGGTCCCGGTTCGCCAATTTCTCCCTTCTGGCCCCCAGGCCCAGGCGATCCTCGTGGACCTTCCCTGCCTTGAGGACCTTGTGGGCCCTCATTTCCAGTTTCACCCTGTTCTCCCTTTTCGCCTCTAACGCCGGGTGGTCCAGGAACGCCTATATCTCCTTTTGAACCAGGGATTCCCTAAAATATAAAAATTAGTGTCTAAAATTATTGTGTTAGTTTTAATTTGAAACTAAAAGTACTTAAACCTTTCGTTGTTCTCATTTGTTCTCATTCTGCCACTAGCTTCTTCATCAGCCCATATACGTCCCCACTGCTGGGGCACGGGCCTCCCTCAATAACGTGAGGGGTAAATGCCATACTCACTAGCTAATAAATCATAATCAACTTGTTAAATAAGAATAAAACGGAAGTATGCGTTTAAGTAAGGTTGGTTTATCTGATTCGTTAAAATAATCAGTTAATTATATTTTTAGTAAGCTTCCTACATTGCATGTATTTACTTCTGTTGGTATATTATCCTATTGAATCACAATTAGCAAGATACTTACAGGTGCACCAGTTAATCCAGGTTCCCCTCGATTTCCTTGTGGTCCGGGAGCTCCGACTGGTCCTGGCTTTCCTTCTGGACCTGGAGGGCCTGGTGGTCCTTCTTTGCCGACTTCTCCTGGGGCACCAATTTCACCCGGCGTTCCTGGGATTCCAGAAGAGCCTTGGGGCCCTGGTGGGCCAGGCTCTCCACTCGGTCCTTGAGGCCCGGTTGGCCCTAGTGGCCCTGTTTGCCCTGGTACACCTTGATCACCCTGTAATTACATTTTTGTGTCGTCATCTCAATATCAGAATAATATTCGAATATTAAGCGGTGAGGGGCATTTACGTCTCCGAATTCAGGTGTAAACAAACAATAATTACATGTCGAAAAGTATATTTTAATAGTAACCTGATATTTTTTTGCAGGGTTTTCTTGTAGAAATACTAGCTGATTAAGAGTGATTTTAGCAAAGACAACGTAACTAGTAAAACAATATTCAATTGGATTACTTTTATTCAGACTAACACTACCCCGTACTATTAAGTATTCTGTGCTAACAGTTTTTTTTCATACTCACAGTGGGTCCCCGTTCTCCAGGTGGACCTGGCAGTCCAGCTTTCCCATCAGCGCCAGGGGGACCAAGAGCTCCCGGGAATCCGCGGATGCCTTCTATGCCTTGTGGCCCCCTTTCACCTATTGGTCCGGGTGGGCCTGGCTGCCCTGTATCACCTTTGGGACCAGGTGCTCCGTCAGAACCACGTCTGCCACGAGGACCTCTATATCCCTGGTAATTTTAAATTCATTGTTAAAAATTGTAAGTAATTGTTAAAAAATGCTAATAAGACGCTTTCTCACTTAAATGATATCACAGACTTCAGGTGTGGGACGAAAATGTTTTTTTCTCACTTAGATCGCTTTTTAATTAATTTTTATATTAAATTTTTGTTCATTTGTTAATAGCTACACTCGTCTTTAGTGTGCATTATGGAATCAACTTACTCTAGGTCCACCTTCGCCACGGTCTCCCTGAGATCCTGGTAAACCCTGAAAAGTAAATAGTCATGAAAAAAAATGGAAATTAAAATCTCAAAGATTCCTTTAGGATTGTTTACAATATAATATTTACCATGACTCCTTTAGCTCCTCTTCTGCCTCTTCTCCCAGAAGCTCCTTTGTCACCCTTTTCTCCTTGTACTCCTGGGTATCCAGGAGGTCCTGAAGGTCCCGTAGCTCCTTTTTCACCAGCGGGCCCGGTAGAACCAGTTTCTCCACGAGGTCCTTCTACACCCTGTGTTTCAAAATGGGTGTCATACATAGTAGTGGAAAATATGACAAAAATACTTTTGAACCTTTTCTTATCGTATATGGCAGACTTAACTAAGCATATGTCTTGGTTTAACGAACGAAAGTCAATCGACAACAGCCGGGACCGACGGTTTAACGTGCCTTCCGAAGACGTAAATGCTCGTGATAAATTGCCACTTTAATCACCCATCAGGTTCTCTGCGTTCAGATAACCGAGCGCCACGGGGCTACTACGAGCGTTTCACTCTACATAGTAGTTTTATTTGTAGAGTGAAACGCTCGTAGCCCAGTGGTTTAATTGTAGTACTTACCGTTATAATAAGGGAAAATTAAAGTTTTGCTTCGAATAGGGGTTCGCCTAGCTTAAGTACAAATCGAAAATCTTACTTTTTGTCCCTCAGGCCCTTCGATTCCAGGTGGCCCGGTTTCGCCTGGCAAACCGCGTTCTCCTTTTAACCCCATCTCACCTTTCTCTCCTTCGATGCCTAAATAGTACATTTTTTTTAATGTAATATTTTACAATCAAATTCTAAAGTTGAAACACTGAATACTAAACGATTTAGCAACACATATAAAAATAAAACCGTGATAATATTGTACATATCAGTGAGGTACTCATCTCAAAAGTGGAGTTTACTGTTTGTCATATAGGCCTCCATATAACATACAGGCATTTTCTAGAAGAGTTGGAATAAGCGTTGCAAAATGAAGATTTAGCAGTTTACCTCGAATTCCTTTGTCGCCTTTATCTCCGGGTAGACCTCGTGGTCCATCATCTCCTTTCAATCCTCGCTGGCCGGGGAACCCAAGCATTCCCTGAAAACATCAGTTTTGTACGTTCAATTCCGCAAATTGCATGCTAACTTAGGACAGTAGGTTTTTAAACTCGTTTGAAATGGAATAAATTTTGATAGATGTTGACTGTATATCTGACGTATCTGTTGCTAAGCTTGCTTATTAAACTGGTGTATGATAATAGGGTGAATGTATGAGGTAAAAATCTTTAGTTATAATTTTTGGAACACATTCAAAATTTTACTTCCAAAATGGATTTATTGGACAACAGTATTGGACAACACAATAGGAAATTTGCAATATTCGGCTACTTTTCTCTTATTTCCTAATTATCAGACTATTTCCTAAACCAAGTGATATTTCCTAATACACGAACAACCGAAAGAAAACTTTGATACATGCAGTTATAGGTACTCACTTGAGGCCCTTGCGAACCTATGTCTCCCGGCGAACCTTGTTGACCTGGATTTCCCGGAGTACCCGGAGAACCTTCAGGACCTGGTAATCCTGATATTCCCTGTTTACCTTGAGTACCCTGAAAAACAGTTATTGTTATCAGTGCTTAAAGTTAACACATAGATTTAATTTATATGATTTCAGGTACTTTTTAAAAATTCGATTTAAAAAAATTACATTCTAATTGTGATTTTGCGGTCAGTCACGAGATACAGGACGTCTACGTTATTTGTAATTCCTGATGCGATAATAAAGAGATATTATCATTAAAGAGAGACTATTTTTTAACTATTCCACACTTTTCTAATCTTTTGCCACAGTTAATTAATTAAGCTAAGATAATTCTGTCTATGCATGTCTAAAGATCTATGCATGTCTAAAGTGCCCACAAAAGAACAATCAAATTGAAGCTGCTTTAAGTGTTATTTTATAACTTTCTGTCTTTTTGAAGAAAACAAAGAACTTTAACGAACTGTTTGCATCTACGTAACTGGATGGTTTATTGACGTTGAGCTTAAACCTCTGAACGACTTTTCTCTATTGCGATCGGCTAAGTATAGAAAAAATACATACCTGAATTCCAGGGGCGCCAGTAGGCCCTTGTGGCCCTGTTGAACCGGGAGCTCCCATTGGCCCTGGCTGTCCTTGTGGCCCTGGTGGACCAGGTTGGCCAGAGGCACCTTTCGCACCTTGGGACCCTTCGTTGCCTGGTGTCCCTGGATATCCGATTAATCCTGGGAATCCTCTTGGTCCCATAAAACCTCTCGGCCCCTGTAATACAGATTCTTTATCGAATACAGACGAAATATGAATAGTATACAAAACAAAATACAAAATATTGCTTGATCTTTAAAAATATACAGATGTAGAAAACAATCAAGCGATTACGAGTTTCGTAGTTATCATTGATTCATTGTGTGACATTATCATGAGCACACCATGATCCCGATTTCATTGAGTAAGTATTATACAAGTTGAAAAAGAACCTCCTAGCTTTATTGAAAATCCTAAACCAGTATCACTTACTGAACACTTTTTATTTTTATTTTTTTTTGTTTTTATTTTTATTTTGGGGGAGGGGGATTTTTTTTCCTAAACGTAGACACCACTCAGGCGCACCCTCCGAGCGCTACCTAGGAGTAATGTCTACGTTTAGGCAAAAAATGAACTATTCCCATTGAAAAAAAAAAAAAAAATTTTCATAAATGTGTTCTTTGAGTGATACTGGTTCAGGGTTTTGAATATAGCTAGGAGGTTCTTTTTCACCCAGTATTTTTAGACTCGTTACTTTTTGGAATAGAAACATAATTATAAAATTAACCAAGTACCTCCTATGATTTTATTAAATACTGGCTGACCCGGCGAACTTCGTAACGCCTAAGAAATAATTCCTCGCCTTAGATATCATTTCACCTTTAAACCATCCCTGAACTTTCACTTTTATTTCAAGACAAAAATTAGCCAAATCGGTCCAGCCATCCTCGAGTTTTAGCGAGACAAACGAACAGCAATTATTTATATATATACAGGGTTATTTTTTAATCAGTACACAAATTTTTTGTACGTAAACTTAATGAAAATTTAACAGACCCGTATTTTTTTGTTTTATTTCGTTTCATATAAAAATTTCAAGCTAGATCGTCTGAAGCATGAAAATAAATCAATTTTTTTGTATGGAAAAAAAAAATAACTTCGTCCAATTGACTTGAAACTTGGTAACAGTACCTACTCTTCACCACAATTTGTGACACCCGTGTTTCTGCGTTTTACAAAATTAATCCTCTAAGACGTTAAAAAGGGGTATCAAAATCTGAAAATTTTGGAAAAAAATTTTTTTTTCCGTCTTATTTACGTTCTATCAACGTTACTGACACCGTAAGAAAAATTTGTGTACTGGATATTGGCGGCAACAAACTATCGTACTGATTAAAAAGTAACCCTGTATATATATATATACATAAGATAAGATTACTTACAAGTTCCCCAGCAACACCAGGTGGTCCAGGTGGTCCGTCGTCCCCCGGCGGTCCATCTTGCCCCGGCGCACCCGGTTCTCCTTGCAATCCTGATGCTCCCCTCTCTCCCTTATCACCAGGCATGCCGAGTAAGCCGGGATGCCCCGGTTCACCCTTAATACCTGGGGCACCAGTGGTTCCCCTTTCTCCGTCCCTGCCTGCATGCCCGCGGCGCCCGATGCGACCAGGCGGGCCTTGTATGCCCCGGGAGCCAGGCGGGCCCTAAAAGATTTGATTTGTTAAGATTGGAAAGATTTGATTTGTTAAGACAGATTTTTGATAATTTCGAAGTCAACACTAAATTAAACCTGCTAAAATCAATCTAAACTCATAAAATCTCATTCAAAGTCAAAGTTAAAACAGTTTTATTTTATAAAATATTTAATGCCTTATTTAAAATAAGTCAAAGTAGTGAATCACATTAGTTCTATTAACTCTACGTCTTTTTGCAAAGGTATTGTTTCATATAGTGTCACTCAAAATGTGAAGTTACCGGTTCGCCTTGTTCTCCTTGCTCTCCTTTGGGTCCTTCGGGTCCTATTTCACCCTCAGGGCCTGGCGGTCCTGTAAGCCCCATTGGCCCCTCGGCACCTCTCATTGCAGCCTGTGAAGAATTTTTGTGATTACATTTCAAGCAAATTGAGTAGAAGGTACCTAGAGAAACTACGTGAAGTTATAATTTTTGTAGTGAATGAACGTAAAAATTATTTTACTCTACGTACCATATGTTGCGTTAGAAGTTGACGGAGAGCTTCTGATTGTCCATCAGGGCCCTTTTCATTTCCTGCTTGATTTAACTGCAAAAGACAAATTTACCAGTACGTAAATAAGGCACTCGTAAAAAAATGTGAATAAGAATAAATATGTTGATCAGCTTAAAGTTCACTTACTGGTACAACAAACACATGACCAGGGGCACCAGGAAATCCTTGTAAGCCTTCTGCACCTGGCCTGCCTGGGTCTCCTTTTGGGCCCCGAGGCCCTTGAGGCCCTGGCGGTCCTGGATACCCGCGAGGGCCCATAAATGTCCCTACAGAACCGTAGTCGTAATAAGTATCCGAAGAGTCGTAAATCGAAGAGTTCCCCTGAAAGCATTTCGTATTCATTATTTAAAACGGCACAAAATATTTAGGAACACAATTTTCTTTTTTATCCCCTAAAGATTTTCGCAAACATGTCTACACGGTTGATTTGTTTATTTGGCGCGTAGGTGCTAGGTACTGTATTTTAATAGGCAGAATATGTGACGCAGTTTCCATATTATTTCACAGAAATCGTAAAAGGGGTTCGTCTTACATGAGATATGTCTGGAGGGTGTGTGAGCCAATCTGAGTCTTCTATGGTCGTAATAGGGGTGTAAGATGCTTCAGTTGTTATGAGCGGACTAATTTCCGCCTCGTCATCATCCCCTCGCTTCGGCTGAAATATTAAATGCGCGTCACAAAAAATACAACAAAGAGATTATGTAGGTATATTGCGAATTTAGGCACGAGTTATAGCGTTCGGTTTAGAATATTTCATTTATTATGCAAATTGAGCGTAAGATGAGAAACGAAATCCATTTTAATGCTAAACGCATGAAAAACTCGACAATGAGATAAGGTGGATGTATTTAATATGAGAAGTATTGTGATTATTACTCTTGAAGTGGAAAGTTCCAGTTGTTCAGGCGTTGTTGTCTCTACGATGCTTGAAGGTGTCGTTACAAGTTCTTCGTCGTCCGTAAAAGCTCCAAAGATGCTGTTCTCATCTGGTGATTTTATAAATATTTTAGTTGGTTTTTTAAAGTAAGAATTTACATTCATTTTAACTTTTATACTACAATAATAATAAATAGTGTGCTCTAAAAATTGTGCTTTAAGAAAAATAGGCGAATGACCGGGTTTTTGTTAAGGTGTTACACAAAACGCAATTTTTTCTCCTGAGTGGGGCAATATTTATTAAGTTTAAATAATTTCTTTTACAAATGGCGCACACCTACCTAAATAGGTGAGTGGTGTAAATTCTTACCAGAGTCGGTAGTGGCTGGTACAAGAGGGTACGGAGTGTTGCCAGCATGAGATTCAGAAAACTGCCCCACCGGTCGCACAGTGGTAAGCTCCCTACTTGCTGCCGCCCAAAGACTATCAGTTCGGTTCCTCAAGTTAGAGCCCCTGTTTCTTCCGAAATGCTGTCGTCTTCGTTCATCGTTTGTTATTAAAGTGTAATGACTGTTCGATGTTGTAGTTTCTGGATAAATGTGAGCAGTCGTCCATTCGGCTTCGTTCCTTTCTGTTGGAGCATAATCCATGGTTCGTTCAGCGGCAAGATTAGCTGAAGTTCTGGAGGCTCCTGTCCTTATTGCGCCAGTGCTGTGTCCGAGTCCTGAATCAGTTCCATGACAATCAGGAGCGATTGATGTACACATGTCGTATGCTGTGTCGGGTCTGTTTGAGAATTGCAGCAACTCCAGATCTCCCTGTCAACGAAATATAAGGTACCTAGGTATACAAAATTTCCAGCCTTTTTTTTTCCAGCCCATATATGTCCCTACCAAAGGCCACGGGCCTCCCTTCGAAACACGAAGGGGATTTAGGCCATAGTCCACCATGTTGGCCCAATGCGGGTTGGTGGACCGCTCGTTTTTCGAAAATTTTCATCACGATGTTTTCCTTCACCGTTGAGCACGTGATAATTGGAAATCCGTACATAAATCCGAAAAGACGAATTTAGTGGTACAGGCCCGCACCAGAATTTGAACCCGCGACCTTCCGATCACAAGTCTAGCTCATTACTAACTGGGCTATCACTGCCTCCAAAAATTTCCCTGCATATCCATAATATCTACCTTTTCATTGGCAGACTTTAAATTTGAATCTCCTCTAAACTAAACTTTCTCTAATGAACCTAAAGATGTAGATGTAAAGATGTAGCTCAGAGGCAAGAACTCAATTAGGACTCAAGTTCGAAATTAAGCATTCAAGTAAAGTAAAAGCCTCTGAAAGTACGCTTTTTGTGGTTCGATCAACGTTTCCTTGTGACCTCAAGGAGCATTCAAATTCGTTTAGGTTCATTCTTACCTCAAAGTACTGGTCAGCAGTAACCTGGGCGCCGACAACGAGCGCTCCCGCTAGGTTGAAGGTGCTGCCTGGCTGCCGGTTCAGGAGCACCGTGCCTCTGACCTGACAGTCCACGAGGAGCGTCACCGAATCGCCTTTGATGCTGAGCGCTATTCGGTGCCAACTGAAAAAAGATTACTTAAGTAATTGTTTTATTTTGTTATTCCAAATAAAGATTACACTTTTGTCGCCAAACTACAAGAGTAGTTTGTAGGCGTTAGCGCTTTTCCTCTGTAGTAATCTTTTATTACCTACAAACTTAACTTTAATATTATTAATTAGGTATAACATATCATAGTTCGCCACACACTTGACTATATCTGCACGATAAGAAGAAGAAATACAAATTATAAGTTCATTTTACTACGTTTCTTTATTGGGTAGTTCATAGTTATGATTATGAGTATCGTCATTCGGTCCAATTTCATACATCCAATTTTTGCATAAAAAGTTTTTAACAGTTTAATGTTTGTTTAGAAATACTACGAGGAGAGACTTATTGTAAGTAGGTATAAGAAAAAGTTGTTTTTATTATGGGAATACCCTTGGGTTCACGGACTCTAGGAATATTCAGACAGAGTGGCAGCTAGGCTGGGATAAATTAAACAACAACAAAATGACATAACTAGGTCAGTAGACATTGTGTAAGTGGGTGTTTTGATGTTTTGTGGTAAACCAGTTATTGCTTATAACTCTTAAATGGCTGAACCAATTTTGATCAAATGTATCTAAGAAGAGAACCATCTCGATTACGTCAACTTTCTAACAAAACAAAAAAGCTCATCGAAATCGGTCTATTCGTTTAGGCGCTACGATGACACAGAAAGACAAACAGACATTCAGATACACTCGTCAAACTTATAACACCCCTCTTTATTGTCGGGTATACAAATAAATTTTCCACAATTTCTAATGGAAAGTTTAGGTAGATTTCCATGTCTATTACCTTCCCCCATTTTTGTTTTCTTTATACATATTTCATTCCCATTCTGTATAAAACACAAAGCTTAAGTAAGTAATTAAGATTTACTTAGATATAGAAGTTTAATGAGTTTTTTTAATCAGCAGTCCATTATAAAGTGGTTTTTCGTTAATTGTTCTTGGCTAACGAGGCGATTCCATTTGTCGTAGTTAATATTTTATGTAATTCAAGGTACTTGGATATTTAATAGGTAACTGGAAGTAAACCCTGCTCGAAAAAAACTTTGGACAACTTTTCGGGTATAAATAACTAGCCTTCCGCCCGGGACTTCGTTCCCGCGGGAAATCGGGAAAATTATGTGACCAATGTGTTATCCAGGGTATGTCAGCTACCACCTTTCTAAATTTTATCTAAGTTGGTCCAGCCGTTTGAGAGTGAAGAAGTAACAAACATACACTTAGTGTAAGTGTGATGAGATGTTACTATTACCAACTTAAACAAAATTGAAATTTTCTAAGCACGGCTGATTTGGATTGGAGTTTTCCTCTAAGGTTAATAAAATCTAATGACCATAAAAAAATCAAAACAATAAAAAAATTAGTGATTAGGATTATTCACCAAAACTTGTAAATATTCTCCAAATGCGGTCGAAGAATTGAGAACCTAATAGGTACTTACTAACCTAATACCTAGTACACTGGGCGTCAAAAATAAGTAGTACACTTTTCAAATTGCAATTACTCTTAAACTATAGTAGTTACACTTATGAAATAAAAAGCAGTTTATAGTAAACTTAACGAAGTTTATTAAAGTTATATTTTATTTGGCATGAATAAAGTTTCAAACTTAAAATTAAGATAAATACTAAAAAGTATCAATTTTTAACGATATGTCAACCACTTAATTTTCACGTTTTGGAACTTTTTCACAATTTAATAACTTGTGTTGCCGCCTCGGGCTCTAATTACAGCTTGGATCCGGTTTGGCATGCTGAACACTAAGTTTCGGAGGCGGTGTTGGGGAATATTTTCCCATTCTTCTATCAGCGCATGTTTTAGAGCCCTGAGTGTGGCAGGAGGTGGACTGCGCCTTCTGACTAGCCTCCCAAGCTCATCCCAGGCGTGTTCAATCGGGTTGAGATCTGGGCTTCTCGATGGCCAAGCCATCAAGTTGATGCCAACCTCCTGAATGTACTCTTGTACGTGGTGAGCAGTGTGTGGCCGGGCGTTATCATGCATTAGGATGGCTCCATCACCCATATTTATTAAATATGGCCCTGCATACTCGTTGAGGATCTCCGAGGCATATCTTTCACCAGTCAAAGTCCCATTTTCTATTACCACAAGCTCTGTGCGACTCTCTGAAGAGATACCAGCCCATACGTGTACAGAGCCCCCGCCATATTGGACTCTTTCCGAGATACAAGCTTGAATGTATCGCTCACCGGGTCGTCTGTAGACTCTCCGCCGTCCATCTGAAGTGTATAAAGAGAATCGAGACTCATCTGTGAATAAAACTCTAGCCCATTCTTCTTCGCCCCATTGTACGTGTTGACGGGCGTAGCGTAGTCTTGCTACGCGATGCTCTGTCTCAAGTTTGGGGCCATTTGCTGGTCTTAGAGGCTTCAGGTTAGCTTCAGCAAGTCTTCTTCTCACTGTACTCTCACTGATGTAGTCTGTTCGGGTCCGAAGAAGCTGTTGCTGAACCTCAACTGCATTAAGGTGTCGATTTCTTAACACAGTGGAAACAATAAAGCGATCTTCTCGGGTACTTGTGCACCTGGGTCTGCCATTACCTCGTCTCCTTAGATGGTTTCCAGTCTCTTCGTACCTTTGCTTTACTCGCTGAACCGTTCTTAAAGTTACACCCACCCTCCTTGCAGTACGACGCATACTGATGCCCACTTCGAGAAAAGCTAAGATTCTTGCACATTCTTCTGGTGAAAGAGGCATGATTAGTCAAATTTACTCTCTGAAGATACCTATGCTTTTCAATTACAATTGCTTTATCAGCAGCGAATGTGTCAAACACAAAAATCCTAAGTAAGACAACACCTTTCAACAGTTTAAAAAAAGTGTTTTTATTTATTCGTTTTTTTTAAAGTCAAGCATTATAAGTTCTTATAATGCATGAAGTTTTTATTGAATAAGATTAAATTTTCTTTTTAACCTTTTTTGTTTCAAAGGTCTAAGTTTTATAGTTTGGGAGAAATCGCAATTTTAAAACTGTACTACTTATTTTTGACGCCCAGTGTAGGTTATCAATTCAATCCAATTCAGTGATTGATCACCAAATCTTGTAAATGTGTACCGAATTCAGTCAGGAGACTATATCATAGTTAGAAATCTCTTTCAAACCTATTCAAATGGAATGGAATAGTCAAGTGACATATCGCGATTGCAAATCAGATCAGTTGCGACCGAGGTCAGCTGGAAACCTCATCACGGAACCGCCATCGAAACTGACAGAAGTGTCGATTTAATGGAAAACCATTAACTCAGTTCATGTTGACCGAAACGCTTGTAAAACGAATCTTCCAAGCATCTTCTAATTGTAATGGATTTGGAGATTTTTAGAATCTCCCGACATTGATAAGTTATTTGTTAAAAAAACATTTTCAAAACAAGCTTTTATTCAAAAGCATTTTTTACTATTCTTCCTAACAAACGCTTTTACCCATATCAAGTCACTGCATAATAAAATAACTAGTCCGCCATCTTGGGTGCTCCGCCATATTGAATTAAAGAATGACGTCACTTAGATAACCAATCAACCAGGTATCCAATATTCCATCTAAACTAAACGTGTATCCATTTCAGCTTAATCGGTTGAGGGTAACTGCATTAAAATTTAGTTGCAAGATTTGTCTCGCACATTATGTACAGACAACAGCACGTCAGGTTGCCCATTTGGACTACGAAAGCCAGTGCTGTTGCGAGCGAGAAAAGGGCAACGTCAAGGTCAACAGATGTGCTGCCAAGTGTACCTGCATTGCAAGTTAAAAAAAAGCTTGTAAAAGGCATTAAAAACGGAACAATTTCCCAAAAATCCCCAAAGTTTTTATTTGCCATTTCGCATTTAATAGGTTAATTTATTATTTTATTCTTATTTCTGCTTACTATTTTGGGTAACTTTAACTTTAACTTTAGGTGGAAATATAGTAAGGGAGTGCATTTTTTTTAGAATTTAATATATGTTCCTGGGAGAAAGTAGTTCAGTTTCATAAGAAGAATAAGCCTTTAAAGTTTCGCTGACTAATTTAATGTCAATCCCATTTGTAAGACTTTTTTTCAAATGTCTCGGGTTGATTTCTGTAAAAACAAAGGGAATTCTGAAGAGGCTCTGAAAGTATCACAAAATTTTGTTTTATTTAGATTTTCCGATGCATCAGTAAACTTATACTAAAAAAAATCTCATGTGATTTCATACGAAATCTTGAATTTCTTTGATCAAACATTTAACAGAGCGTGATGTGTCTCCACTTGAAAACACTCTGAAGTTCAAAGGATCGCATCGTGCTGTGTGTGCTATTAATTGGGTCCAGGCCTCATTTCAGAACGTGATTGGTTGAAACGTAAAAAAATCTTGATTCTAAGGGTGCTTTAGGATCGTTAAACACGGAGTCTATCGAATTTACTTTATTTCTTTTAAATAGTGGGGCACCGTTATCTAGGCCCCAGTCTATCAGATCAGAAACAAAACGAAAGAATGCCGTTTTGCCTTGTAATTTTGACTGGCTACTAAAAATGACGTTTTTAAATTATTCATAATCATATAACTTATTTCTCGACTTGCCGGCCTTTGGCGGATAGGCTGTGGGACTGATACATCCCTCATCAGCGTTGAATGGGTTAACTTATTTAACTTGACTACCGATAATTTAGAGCATCGTATGTTAGTTCAGTACATCGCCCTTTTACGCTAATAAAAGTGATTATAATATGACAAGTTTTGGTCGTGTACCTATCGGTTGTAATTATGTCGGTCTTAAAATAAAATGGATGCCTATATCTTTAGTGTGGGGCACAAGTGTGGGGTGTATATGATCTTTGTGGTTGATGTCATACCCTCCATCAGCCACGCTGACCCTGAAGGTAAGCAGCTCGTTGTCAGGTGGGTCTCCCCTGGTGTCCTCATAGTACAGCTCCACCAGGTCTCCCACCACCAGCTGGAGCTGCTCGTCTCCGGCGTCAGAGTACAGCACGAAGATCGGGTTTTGACTTGTATCTGGACAGAAACCAAATAGTTCAAACATCAATTAAAAATATTTCGAGACTTAAAATTTGTTAACGATAATTGAGGATTTGAATCAGCACACGAATCTGAACAAATTTCCCAAAGGAACACAGCAAATCTTTAGGTGATAACTCTCCCCATGAAACTGAAAAACTTTCCTCAAGAAACTATACATATGAAATCCTCAAAAAAAAAACTTCCCATAAAAAAACAAATCAACTGATCGCACAAATTGTTCGGAGAGGCAAAGGTCATTGGGCACAATCTGACCCAATTAGTGAAGGTTTTGCCTACAGAAACAAAATTACTTTTAAATTAGTCAAGGTATATCCTACGTTTCATTTTAAGTAAAAAATATTTTAAAAAATCATGGGAATAAAATATTGCAAGTGATTTAAAAGTTGAAGATATTTATTCCAAAAAACAAATTTTTTGAATTTTATTTTATTTTTAAAATCAATAGAAAATAGAAAAATAATAAATCTCATGCTCTACACTATTTTATTTCTGTAGACTCGGGGTATGTTTTTCGTACTAAGTGAGATAGTACGATTGCACCTGTCTGCACCAGAGATATATGTCTGAACATCCCGCATTAATTTATTTATGTAGGCCGTGGGTAATTTTTTTATACTTTAGTGCCTAATAATCTTTATTATTTTTCGACTTAAGAAAGTTAGAGAAAGTTGTACAGTTTAGCGGGCTGATTCACATCCTTAATTTTCGCAAATTAATTTAAAGTCACCATAAATTTTAAAATATCAGCTTTCAGCCCACGACTTCGTTGGCGTGAAATGTAGCCTATGCGACTCTCGGGCCCTCTTACTATCACTGTGCAAAAAATCTGGTCGATCCAATGACGAGAAGAAAAGATAAACAAGTAAATAAAAAACCCACTTTCATATTAATGCGAGTGGCTACGTACAAGGTTTTTACTATTCTCTATGGTACAGTCAGCTTCAGAATTTATTAACCCTCTGTTAGATAAGGATGCATTTTTCTATAAAAATATATGAATTTAAAAAATCTGGTTGCTCACAATTGTTCTGCTGGAAGGAATGTGTTAGTATGCAAAAAATCATTTGCTGAACTAAAACAGTGCTTGTACGAGTAATAACTTCATCCTTATCTGATAGCAGCAGGCCGAGTACGATAGTGACAGCGCCGCGACAACACCGCGGTCCTATGCCAAAATGTCAACATTGACAACGCCAGAGGGCGAGCAAGCCTTTGCGCGGGACCCTCGCGCAATCAAAGTGAAGTTTCAGCGTGAGCCGAGCGCGAGTTTGTCGTTATCGTGCTAGAGCTGCAGAGTGAGTTCATTTTGAAGAGCAGATCGTACATAAGGTTATTATAAAATTATACATCTACTGGCATTCCGACCGGGACTTCGGGAAAATTATGTAGCCTATGTTACTCAGGGATAATGTAGGTGAAAGATTTATTCAAATCAGTCCAATATTTTCGGAGCCTTTTCATTTCTCTCTTTATAATATTACTAGCATCCCGCTCGGGACTTCGTTCCCGTGGGAATTCGAGAATATTATGTAGCCTATATTACTCGGGGATAATGTAGCATCCTAATGGTGAAATAATTTTTGAAATCGGTTCAGTATTTTTTAAGCTTTTTCGTTACATACAAAAATACAAACATACAAAAATGCAAATATTTCCTCTTTATAATATTAGTATAGATGTTATGGACCAAGTGATAAATTGGGCATTATTCATAATGACCGGGCATTATGAAAAATGCCCAATATGAGAGGGCAATTTGATAATAATTAATCAAATAATCAAATTGACCGGGCATTATACATAATGCCCATCACCTTTTGGGCAGAGTAAAACAAACATATTTAATTGCTATTTTTTAAATTATTATAGTCATTTAACTTCAAATAAACTGAATGTTAAAAAATTTTAATAATCAGACTCATTATTTGGATTAAGTAGCAAGGTAAAAGGCGAGGCCGAAGGCCGAGCTCCGCATAGGGCGAAGCCCGGAGCGTCTCCCTCCCCCAATCCAAGATGGCTGCCATGCGAGTTAAGATTTTAACGGTGAGGCGAGGTCGCAGACTGAGCCCAACTCCGCGTAGGGCGAAGCTCGGAGCGTAAACCCCCCCAATTCAAGATGGCGGCCATACAAGTTTAGATTCTGTAGGTGAGGCGAGGCCGTAGGCCGAGGCGAGCTGCGTTTAGGGTGAGGCCGAAGTCCAAACTCCGCGTAGGGCGACGACCAGAGCGTCCCTCCCCCAATTCAAGATGGCCGCCATACAAGTTTAGAGGCTGTAAGGTGGGGTGAGGCCGTATGCCGAGGAAAGCTGCGTATTGGGCGAGACCGAAGGTCGAGCTCTGCGTAGGGCGTAGCCCGAAGCGTCACCAAGCAAGCGTCTTACCCGCCGACTGCCTTCCGAAAATTTCATATCCGCCAACTTTGATTTTAGTTGGGGGAATCGTGACGAGAAGGGTAAACCCCGGAGCGTCGCGATTCCCCGCACAAAAAATCCAAGAAGGCGGATATTAAATTTTCAGGCATGCCGACATGGGTATCGTTTGATAGATTATCGGGGATGCTGATTCCGAAAATGTCGTTCATTTTGATATCCAAGGTGGCGGTTTACATTTTTGAAAAAACTGATATGTGTGTCGTTTAATAGGTTTTCGGGGGTGCTAATTCCGTAAACGACAACCATTTTGAAATACAAGATGGCGGACATGCATTTTTTGTAAAAATCCGTCATGGATGTCGTTTTATATTTTGAAATCTAAGATGGCGGTCATGAAAAAATAACGAAAACTTTTATAAATTGCAACGAGGGCACTTTCCTCCCCGCACCGCATCAAACTTAGCTTTATTATCAAATTGCCCAATTGTCACGTAGCAATTTAATAATGACCGGGCAATATGATAAATTATGAAGTTTAGATAGTAATTAATCACTTTGCCCGATAAAGCTAGACATTATGAATAATGCCCGGGCATTATTCATAATGCCCGCATTAATCACTTGGTCCATAACATAGATATAGATAAGTGTAGCTATTACTATGTCCTGATGTCACCAAGTAACCAACATAATTTATCTTATCAAAAATGATTTATCTTATCTGCAAGTGCTTGTTTATTTTTTAATTTGAAGTGGTATGTAGGAAGTTGTCTTTTATTTATATCCAAAGTTACACTCTGAAAATGAGACGGGAAAACTCGTCGACAAAGTTTCGTGCCTTTCTGTTTCTAAATAACTATTCAAAGCTGCTAACTTTACATTTGCGCCGAAGTTTATTGCAGTACACAGATAAAATGTAGGTATTCTATAGACTCTAGGTCCATCACTGGCTGGTATAGAGAAATATGTGAATTTCTTGGACAAACAAGTAAGAAAGAGACATTGCTCAAAATAATCAAGACATATTTTTCACAGAAAACATTTCCGCTTTCATGAAAACATTTACAAAAGTTACATACATACGCTCACGCCTATAATCCCTATCAGGGTAGGCAGAGCATCAATGGTTCTAGAACCACTTGATATTGCCACATTTGACATAAATTCTCAGGGTTAGTAGATGAAAAATGATGTATAATAGTGAGAGGTTGTCAGCCTTTCACGAATTATACAGCAAAATCTTCGCGTCCCACTTAACTGATTTTTATACTATGCTTGGGAACAGTTGGCAGCTGGCAGGTACATTCTAAGTTTTTCCTTCACTCCCAGTCTAGCGTACAAACGTTTCGCAATGTTTTGGAATGAATACTAGAGCACAAATAAATAAAAGGGGAGCTCTCATCAAGACATCACATTCGTGTATTTCTTTTAATCCGAAAATGGCAGACGTTTTCTTTATTTAGTCATTCCAATTTGCATTCTACGAGTCTTCTACGATGGTTTTCCTCTCTTGCCGACGTTTTTCATTTGGAAATCATTTTTGTACAGACAGCAGATTACCCCATTTGCATTACGAAAGCCGGGAGAGATAAGGGCGACGTCAGGTCAACATGTATAGCGTGATGTGCTGCCGTATGTACATAACCCATTGGGCGTTCTTATACCTACCTTCGCGTGCTTTTTGAACACATGGTGTACGAGATTTGTATCGCACGCGGCGTAAACAAGCTCGCGACGACGGGTTAAAACTTGAACGGAATTTTCGTTGTATTACCGTTGTATTACTATTTGTATTACCATCGCCCCCTATGTTCCTAATGTCACCATGTAGTGCGAGTGCATATAGGATCATATGGGGCAGTGGTAATACACATTTGCCGTGCCGTTCTATTCCATTAAAGAATATTTGAATCTGAATGATTCATTTCGTTCCAATTATACAAGAAGGCCCGTTAAGTACATACTAGACTATTTATTAAATAGTTTTGCAATAAAAACAGTGTAATTTGCGCAGTGACTTGCGCTGGCTTCGCGTTAATTCACTGAATTGAGCCGAATTGATTTACGGGAGTAGCAAACACATTTGATTTGTGTACTAAGAATACGAGATGTAGGTCAGGACGGGTGCCATTTGACTGACATATGAAATACGAAATGAACGAGAAAGAGTTGCAAGAATTCGTTAACTCCAACTGGGGTCCCGACTCCAAATTAAATTTAGAAGACGCTATGGAATGTTGGAAGGGAATGTGGGAATTCTACCACACAATTTGGAATTTCATTTTTGTTTGGTATTTTTTTTATTTTGAGATGGATTTACCTTTGATCTCAATTTTGACCTAGGTTATAGATAAGATCGAGGATGGAGCGAGTTAAACCAGTAAATGCCATGTTCTGGTACTCCAACGCACCGACGGAACACGGCAAGTTGTTTGGCGTCAGACTTCGGTAGGAGGGTGGTCGCAAACTGGACGGCCCTTTAAAGAGCCTACCACACTGCATGGGATCATAGGACGCCTCCTAATATTTACAAAGTAAATTGAGGTATCGTTGCATAGGACGGATTAATAGGGGGCAGGTTTCATTTGTTTTCCTTAGTTGCCTCTTACTTTTGTTAAAAATGTCTTTAGAGAAATAAACAATTTCTTTCTATTGGCCCCGAATTAAAGTGTAGGACTTGAGAATTTTCAAGTTCAGAAAAAGTAACGATAATATTAACTTCCCAATACAACCTCAAGGCGTGCTCAAGTCAGATAAGTAAGTACGTACACCTACACTACAGCGTCGTTTCTTGGAGAAGGTCGACCCTCAATCTATAGATTCAGCCTCCCCTGAGATTTGTTTGTCAACAAGGTCGTGCTGATTGAGGGGTTAGCTAACTTTGATAGCATTCTAGTACGATTATATTTAATTAAATACCGCCTGGTCTTCGGCAATCGGAGAAACTAAGTACTTCGTTTCTTTCAATCACAGAAATTAGGAAATAAAAAAATAGAAAACTTTAATTAGTAAAATTCTTATTTTGAAACTAATCCTCCTAATAATAGGTTCTTTACCTGTAAAATTGCCGTTTTTCATACAATATTTATGGAAAACTGAATTTTCCATACTAACGTTTTTGGATTTTTCTCGGGAATGCGAAATCCAAATTTAGCAAAATTTTGTGGGAAGGTTTGGACAACATTTTATTAAGTTAATTTTCATCATACTTACTTTATTGAAAGTTGTAACTGTAACAAAGGTACAGCAAAAATAAGCAATGAAACGGGCAACGGATGAAACGAGCTATATTTGAGCTTCTTTTTCAGCAAATAAATCTAAAGTAAATATGTATTAATTTGACTCAATATCTCCGTCATATGGCCAAGGTTTTAAATAAAAAACAATTTGAGTAATAGCTGTTCAATTAAATAAATCTATATATATAAAAGAAAGTCGTGTTTGTTACAACACTTATAACTCGAGAACGGCTGGACCGATTTCCATGGTTTTTGATTTGTTGTATTTCTCCCCGTCCCGAATAGCAGAATAACTATTAAAAACATTGGAAAATTGACGGGGAAATTCCCACGGGAACGAAGTCCCGGGCGAAATTAAAAACATTGGAAAATTGACGGGGAAATTCCCACGGGAACGAAGTCCCGGGCGAATAGCTAGTCTATATATATAAAAGAAAGTCGTGTTTGTTACAACACTTATAACTCGAGAACGGCTGGACCGATTTCCATGGTTTTTGATTAGTTGTATTTCTCTCCGTCTCGAATAGCAGAATTATGAATAAAATAAAGCTAGAGAAAAAATCGGCAATTTCATAGGTAAATTGGTAATTATATTGGGCAACTTTCAAGGCAGAATTACTCTAATTGGACAATGAATCAGGACTAGCACTTCGGTTATTCTTATTCTACAGAAAATTATCTTTTTAACGATGTATCATTTATTTCAATTGGAGCCGGTACCAAGTTCCATACTAATACCTATACCAAAATGCCCATCATCATTTGATGTTCAATAAAAAATACATTAAATACATGTATCAAATCAACCAATACAATTTTACTCGGCATTGTGAGATAAAACATGTACTTTTAATGTATTTTTATGTCTCATGTCATGTATCAACAATAAAGAATAAGTATTTGACTTTGAATGATTATGGGCTGGTAAAAAAATGTTTTTTTAGACTTAGTAAAGAAGTGTGTACGTTCCTCAATTCTACTAACCTGGAAGTCGCACAACGGTTAAGATAGAGAAATCTTCAGGGAAGGTGTTGTAGAACATGCCAGCAGCGAGCTGGTGGAGGGAGGCATTCTCGTTGAGGTTGAAGGCGGAAAGGTCCCTCGGGGCCGTAGCGGGGCCCTGGCAGCGCCCGCGCACCCTCGTCACCCCATCCGGTAGAGACGGCTGCTCCCGAACCGGAGCCAGGACGTCGAAGATCTCTAGGTTATCTGTGGTCACAAGTTGTCGACCAACAAACAATAACAAACTAAGTAAATAATAGACTAAACTAACTATCTACCAAGGGACAAGATCTCTCCTTCACTAACCTCTGTGTTTTTCCATTCAATTATGGCAATTGCGAATAGATATTGACATTGTACATACAAACATGAGTACTTCATCAACATTTTTAGTCTTTCAAAACGCTTACACTTATTCACAAAGAATTACGATAGCTCAGTTGGTTAAAGTTAAAACACGAGGAGATTCTGGGCTCGTGGGTTCAAGTTTCATTCGCGCCGATCATTTTCTTTCCCTAAAATACTTTATGATTTCATCATGTTTTTAGGATACCATATTCAAGATTCAGTTATTAACATATTAACAATTAACATCTAACAGTTATAGCATCCGAGTTTTATAAATCTCGGAGACGAATTAGATCGACAGCCTCCACAGAACAATACAAATAGAAATTTTCTTATCTTTTTAAACTATACACTTTTATATTGGGTACATAGAGACCTATCCAAATTTTATGATATTGAATGACCTCTAAAAAGCTTTTATTTTAATAGGACAAGTAAAAGTGTACTCACTTTTTTAAGACATTTAGGTGCCCTAATTTTGAGCTTTAAGGAACAAGCAATATAATAAATGCGTGAACACGCGTCAGTGGCACAGAAACAAGATAAGATAAAAACAAATCTAAATAAAATAAACAATGTTTACTTACCATCCCCGTTCACAAGTACGTAAAACAATAGAAAGAGAAATGTTCCCCGCTGTAGAGGCATTGCGACCCGAATAAATATGGCGGGGGATTGTGTTTACATTTGGTCCCATCCCGGTCGCTTAGAAAGATTAAAGTAAGAGGCTGCGTGGTTGCAGCCTCTAGGACCTCAGACGGTGACTCCCATGACGTTCCCGGCCATACTGACTGGTCCCGCGACTATCCAACTCATCACTTCGCGTGGTTATTGCATTGGTGTCAGAATAATAAAGCTTAATGATCTGCTAGGAGTGTACAATCGAAGTGTTTGTTATATTGAGGGCATTGGCTCCGATATCATGGGTCGGTGACTGCTGAAATTAACAAAATGAAGATCAAGTACTATTTATTATTCTGTGTAAGAAGAAATTGAGATACTTAGCTAGTTTATAATGGGTTCTCAATACGATGCTTTTTTGGGTAGGTTTGTACTGTACAAATGAAGGTACATCTGCCTCATGTTGACTGTTTGTTATAGTGCCGCCTTTCGCAGTGCGAATGACGTGACGTGCTGTTGTCTGGACTCTTGAGTCTCCATAGAATAAACCGAATCTCTATAGAGTTTAGGGCACAACTGTACACACGAGCTTGTGGCAATATTCTATCTTTTAAACCCTAGAGATGGTGGCCAAGAGCAAACACATTTTTAGGAAATAATAAGTTACTTTTAATATACTTATTTATTTGCTAGTAGCAATGACTTTGAATCGATGGCTCCTGGGTTCGACTCCCGGTCAATCCAACATTTGTATAAAAATTAGATGTTTGTTTTTGAGTCTGGCTGTTTGTTTATGTTGCTTGTCCTAAGGGACCCATGGAATGACGACTCAAGAAAAACCTTAGTTAACTTACCTATTATCTTTCAATTTCTTTGAGTTTTCAAATATTTTCATTAGGGTTCCTTGGAGGAACTTGTTTTTATCTTAGAAGATTAACAAATGTGACTGTGTTTAATAAAAAGTATGACTTTCGGGACTGTCAATAAGAGCGATTTTCAATAGCTCATAATAGAAATTGTGAACCTTAACGACTACCTATCCTAAAAATTGTACCTTTCCATTTTCAGTCACAAATAGGTATAAAAAGTTTTGCTATTTATGGTACTGTAAAATTTAACTTCGTGGTAACGTACAGGCGTGGTAACGTAATGTACAATGTGGCAACAAAGGGGTCGGGGGGCGGGCAGGGAGCCTGCGTCGACTCGCCGCACGAGTCAACCAATCACAACGAAGCAGTCGCCGATCTGCCGGCAACGTGATCGTACGTCCCCACGTCAGTCATTTCACCACAGTTTAAAGACTAATTTTGTCCAAATTACCTTAATGAATTCACTTCTAATGATTTCAACGTCATTTTGTTGCTACGGAAGCAGTCTTGTTAGACTTTGTAACTAGTTTTTTGTTAAATTAACTAAATAAAACATGGACGCGGCTACACCTTTGCCAAAAAGGGAAGTCTGGTCACCAGTTGATAAGAAAATTATTAAATTTTTAAAATTTAACCCTGTCATGTACGTGGAATCGCGTCATCCTGCTGACATTCAGTCTGCGGATAACTTATGGAATGTTTTGGCAGCAGGAACTGAAATCAGCGGTAAGTACATACTTACCTACCTACATAAAAATGTTTCACTTAATTTTTTAAAATTGCTTAGTAAAAAAAATATTGGTAAGTAACCAATGCCTTCTAGCTCAACATACCTAATATTAATTATATTTGTAGTTTTTATATGTTATCGGTCAGACCTGATTAGGCAGAAAATCTTCTCGAGTTCTAAATGTGCACATGATGTGCGAGATTACTATCGTAAACGGCGTAAACAAGCGCTAATAGACCTGAAAATAATCCTTAAAACACAATAACAAGTTTTTTTATCGGCACATAGACATCTCCACCGAGGGGCACGGGCCTTCCTTCGAAACACGAAGGGGATTTAGTCCATGTTTTTGTTACAATTAAGTAAGTATAGTAAGTGTCAGGTTGCCACATACTTGATAATACCTGCTCGATAAGGGAGAGGATAAGTAGGTGCTTACTGAAGAAGCGTTCTATGCTTCTAAAGCTATATCAGGTTTGACCGAAAACATCTTTGTTAAGGAGACATATACCCTGAGATCTTAATATGAATTTATCAAGTTTCTCATTTACAGTGACCGATTTGCAAAACCGTTGGGAGATCATTAAAGAGAAATGTCAGCAATGGGTGAATAATGTACTTGAATCCGAACTATCAAAAGAAGATGAAGAAATTATTGATTGTTTGTTGGTCATTTACGGTCAAATTACGAAATTAAAGGAATCAAGAAACAAAAAAGAGTCTGTTGTGTTTAGTACACCTGATATGTATAGTTCAGGGGAGTCACTAGATTCCCAACCAGAAGATAAAAATGAAATGAGTAATAATGATGATGGAAGCATGATAGAACCAATGCCAAGTACGAGTAAGTCTTTAATTCAAAATTATGATGTAGAAGAAGAAGACGTTGATGAAACTACAAATGAAAGCAAGAATGACGATAATAACGTGCCAAAAATGGAAGATGAAAATCAGAATTCAGAGGAAGAATCACGTGATATAATGTGTGACGAAGATATGAAATTTTGCGATGAAGCACCCGATGGAGAATCGGTAAATTTAAATATTGCATCAGACCATTCGAATTTAAAGGAAGCAAAAGAACAACTGTTTGATGAAAAAGGAAAACCAGCGACGAAGAACGCCTGCGATATGACTGCAGATCTTCCAGAAGTACAAGAAGACACAACAATATTTTTTGAAAAACTAGGTGTATTCATTGATAAAGAATTGTCGGCTAAGAAGCAAAGAGAAGTTCGTTTAAAAATTTGGTCTATGATTACTAATGCTGAATTAGAAATGCTTAGTGATGAGAAATAAATTGACTGAATGATTACATATGGAGTATTTCTAATTTAGACCTTTTTTTTCTACTTAAATAAAATGATTAAAAATATCATTCTTTACAGATTTTTCTTGAATGTCAGAGACCTATAGACGGAGATCCCAGGGCCGCCAGATCTTACTTATTTTCTCAATAACCAAATGAGTGGGAAATAGTAGTGCTAGTACGTACTATTAACGTATGAATACGAGGCACCAGCTAACTTGGGCCGACGGCCAATTTTCAGCTACCAGGTTCTGAAGGTACTTCCAAAAATTACTCAGTTGTCTTAAAGTCTGGCTGCTGACATCTTATAGAATATAATTAATTAAATATAAAAAAATATGATTAACACCGCCAGACACTCTCCTTCAGCTTTAATTTCTGCCAGACGCTTTACAGTTCGCAAGTAAATTATGAGATCATATCTACAATCTGAGCCGTGATTTTTGTAATGATGTTCAGGAAACTATAACACACAGACTTCAAGACAAGTGAGCAATTTTTGGAAGTACCTTCAGAACCTGGTTGCTGAAAAGTGGCTGTCGGCCCAGGCTAGCTGGTTTTCATATGTTAATAGACATATTAGCACTACTTTTTCCCATACTTTTGGTTAATGAGAAAATAAGTAAGGTCTGGCGGCCCTGGGATCTTGGTCTAAGTACCATCAAAAGTTCCATGTTAGTTTCATGAAATTTTACAGGCACAGAAAACTCGCTAATGACACTCACAAAGACCTTTAAATTCTACTAATAATATAAATAAATATAATAATAATACTAAGTGGAATGCGGTTGATTTCACTTTAATGATTACTATCCACATTCCACGTACTGAGTTACCATAACATCATTTGCCGTAAAGTCGTTTAGCAGTTGAAGAGCGTTAAGCATTTAAGAAAGCTACGAACTCCAAAATGGCAAGCTTGATGTGTGCTTGAGTGTACATTACGTCTTAAGTCTCCGGGAATGAAATGAGGCACGTAATCACACATTCCTTAGTGCCTACCTCACGTGGGCGTAGTATGGCTTAATTTGTTTTAGCAGGGTGTCTGAGGAGTGCCATGGAGCAGGGTTAGCTGAATGAGGCGGACATGACTAACTTAATGTGACGGCTATAGATGAGAAATTAATTGACTGATATTAAATATTTTATACTAGTCTCCGCCCGCGTGGAGTACAAGGTTTTACCGTGCTCAACTGTGGGATAAAATGTAGCCTATGTCCTTTCCTAAGGTCTAATCTATCTCTGTACCAAATTTCATCGAAATCCGTATAGTAGTTTAGGCGTGAAAGTGTAACAGACGAGTTACTTTCGCGTTTAAATATTAGTGGGGATTTATTGATATAATATTTGAATACCAATAGGTACGTAATATGATAAAAATAACAAAATCAAAAATAAAACTTGAGATTGATCAAAACTTTTTTGTCTTTGTATTTCCCTCTCTGTCTAATTGAGAGTTAAAAATTCCCACATGTAAGAAAGCTTCAGTTTCAATAATAAAAAAGTCAAATACCCAATTATTAGGAACTAGCCCTCCGACTGCGACTTCGTTCGCGTAGAAAGCCCATAATCACTCTCTCCGGTTCTTCATGTATCTCTATGCAAAAAAATCAGAACAATGTGAAGGAAGGACAGACAAACACTGTATTTATTTAGTAGATTTGCGCCCGCGAGCTTTTTCAATTACCCCCGCGGGTTTTATAAAACCTTATAGTTTCGAGGCAAGCGTATACTACTGCTGGTTCTATGTGAAAGATCGTCGAAATTGATAATAAAGCTATTGTATTCACTTATTTCTTTTTCATTAATTTCCTTTTTCGTGTCCCGTGGGAATTTAGGAAAATTCTTTCTTATTGCTCGCCTCCGTAAGAATGGTGTTCCACGCGTCCAATTCCTTTCATCAAAGAAATTGGACGACTTCATCTATACTATAATAATGTAATCTAATATTATAAAGAGGAAAGATTTGATTGTTTGTTTGTTTGCATTGATTAGGCTCCGAAACTACTAGACCGATTTGAAAAATTCTTTCACCATTGGAATCCTACATTATCCGTGATGAACATAGGGTATGTGATTTTCCTGAATTCCCACCGGAACGAAGTCCCGGGCGGAAAGCTAGTCAAATAATATTTTGAATCACCGATATGGGCCATCTATCAGATGTTTGTCAGATCTTTGATCAAAGAAATTGGTCTAATGACTCTTACATAAGGAGGCTCTTACGTAAGGAAATGCCTTTCATGCATCTAGCTAGACCATGCCAATGTTGAAAGAAAAAAATCTTGAAAGAAAAATGTTCGGCGTGAGTGGGACTTGAACCAACGACCCCAGGATTAGATCTCCTGGTGCTTTCGTGCCTTCAAGTCGAGCGGGTAAGCGTTTTAAAAATACTAAAATAAACCAACAGTATTACATAAAATCGATATTACCTACAATAAAAACATAGAAGAGGTCTATATGCATGCCAATTATAGGTATACTCTAAGGATGGTAAGGGTAAGGATTAATAGTTTAATGTTAATGACATGCAAATGAAATGAACTTTTTTTATGGAGGAAAGACATTTTTTTAGTAATCTAGTTCGAGTTTTCGAGAAAGAGATGAAATAAATGTAGAATTAGGAAAAAATATCGTCGGGGCACGTTTTGAAAATGATGTTTTGAAAATTATATTTATTTTTATTCAAATCAAAAGCAGTGACAAAAACTTATTAATGTAATAAATATATTTTTAGAATCGGCTTAGAAATACTTTTTTCATTACTCATACTCAGAAAGTAGGTCTGAAGTTGCCTACGGAGCGGCTTGAAAGTAATACTTTTCAAGCCTAGAGAGAATCGCTTTCAACTGATAGCTGTCAAATTAAGTAGTAAAAACATATGTTCCAACTTCCTATACAGCCACCCTATTACAGCGCGATGTAAAATTGAAATAACAAAAGTTAAGTATTCATTAAAGATTACTGTTTTTTATGAGCTTATAATAATTTACTTTTAGCTATTTCTTTAAAATAAAATAGATTTTGGCAAAATATTTACCATTTTTTTCAACGATGAAAATGAAAAATAATAGCTGAATAGCTGGCCAGCCACAGAAAAAAACATAAAAGGCGGGAAAGTGGCATTCCGATCTTCATTTGTTTTTTCGAATTGTAGAGTTTTGTAACTTTCGCATAGCAGCAATGAGTTCAGCTTATTCATGTTTTTATTTTTACTTTCTTTGTATTCGTAATGAAAAGCACAGTGTTTACCTCGGGCGAAAGACTTATTTAGTCCCTCGAACTATTAGCTCCCTCGCTATGCTCGGTCGCCAAACCCCGTCTCGGGACTTAAATAAGTTGCTTTCACCCCTAAAGTAACAAGTTAGGTAAATTGGTAATTTTATTTGTCTGATATTTCAGACTATGGCGGCGAGGGCACGAAACTTAAACGTCTGATATATCAGACTTTGGCGGTGAAAAGGTTAACACGATACCGTACCATTTGGTTTTAACATGTTGCTTTTGACGTAACGCTGGAACTAAAGGATTCGTAGTTTACTGAGATTACAAGGGACCCAAAAAGAGTGTGTATTTTCAAAGACATTGCTTACCGTATCTTCGTGTACTATAATTAATTAGAGAAAATTAATATGCAGATTAGTATGCCAGACCGAGCATCTAGTGAACTGTCACAGGTATACCAAATGAATTAATTATCTTAAGAGCTCTGAGTGTATATTTTGTAGCTATAGGCATATTAATAAATTCGTTCATGAAATGGAACATACCTAGTTGATTCATTCATTTTCGATATTTCATGTAAACTACACAATTTGATTGATAAGTCGTACACATCACCCTCAGAATTAAAGTGGCTTAACTCAAAAACTCAAATGTGTCGGAAATGCAGATGAATACTTTGAAAAAATAAAAATTCTGAATGAATTTTATTATCTACTAATACTTTCATCAGAATGAGTTTGTAATTAGAATACAGACGTAAATTGACTTTTTATCCGTCATGTTATTTTAAGTCGGTTTATGAGAAAAACAGAGAATACCTAAATATTGAGTTAGGTCAGTTTATTTCTAAGGGTGTGCTTTAGATTTTCGATAAATTTTTACCAACTTAGATCCTTCATTAAAAATGTAGAACATAATTCATTGATAATTTAATGTAGATCATTAATGTAGAAGTGGTTGTAGAGATATTTTTTATCAATAGTTTTAGAAATACAGGCAAAAAACTTTTATAAGGCATATTTTCCCTCCTCCCTCTTTTAGCATGTTCACCTGAAAACTTCAAGAAATATAACTGTAGTAACATTCGAAACTACACGAATTATTTGGTCTTATTGACGATTTTCAAGCAAATTTTCTTAGATTAATCTACAACTTTACCAAAATTTATTTTCAAAAATGTTCAATTGGAAAAATAATAATAATATTAGCATGCTTGTATCTGCGAAATAGGCCACAATCGACATACTAAGAATTGCATTTTACATGTGATTGTGTTGTGCTGTGGCCTAAATAATGAATATGCATAATTAAGATTTATGACATTGAGTTTGTGACTATGTAGCGTAGGGTATTAAAAGCTATTACAGAACTGTCTTGAATATTGTTGTTTAATTAGAAGATGTCCAAGACTTCATTTTCGTGGGAGTTTCTTAAAATCCTTTCTTATTTCTTGCCTACGGTATAACAGGAACCTTTGGGGTTTTCAGGTTTCGAGGTCCAAGGGTTTGTGCTAAGCGGTGATGCGTCCCGATAAGGGCCGTTATAGCTTACTTCTAACTATACCTAAAAACCTTATTATTATAAGTGTAATATTAAATTAAAGGGTAAGATGCGACCGCCTTAAAATTAAAAGTCGGTAGGTGCACCTAGTATTTTTTAGTCTAAATTCTCTTTAACGATCAACAAAAATGATGCAACAAAAAGCCGAATTATAAGTATATGAGAAAGGGAAAAGTCGATCAGTACTATCATAATATTTTACTTACAAATCAGTGATTGACAATATAACTAGGTAGTTCAATATATGGATGAATTTCTACAAATCTAGATCAGTAGGTAGGCGGTAAATAGTGATGCTATCATCAAACTATGTTCCTAATTCCTTGAATTTCCGTCTTGCTAGTTTCAATAAACTGAATAGTTCATCGGCCAATATGGCTTGGATGGCGATCCGGATGCCGAATATCGCAACTATATAAACTAAGTTTATCTATTAGCAGGCAGGGGCTGGTGATCTTATCATTATAGGTACGGCTACTTATACATTACTAAGATAAGATAAACTTTAATAGAGGATGCCCAGGACTTTGTCCTTTTGGGAATTTTGTAAAATCCTTTCTTTTTTCTTGCCTACGTTATAAGAGGAACCTTTGTATCAATTTTCTAGGTCCAAGGCTTGGGCTGAGCATTGATGAGTCAGTGACCTTCTATATGAGGTCATAGGAAAAATACAGGTAACAAATACAATTTTCATCCCTTCTATGCGAAAAGTGTCGCTTTGTTCCTCTATAAGAGGAAGTAAAAGAGCTCTTTTTTGTTAAGTTATTTTTAGCGGGCGTAAATGAGATTTGAATGGAGAACATGTGTCATTCATAGAAATCGAATGCAAATTGTATGAATATTGGCTGGTACGTGTTGGCTGCACGGCGGCCGCCCCCGCGCTAATTGAAAAAAAACAATAACGCGCGAATAAGGTCTCTGTACTTGTAATTTATTTTCTCATAGAAATGGGATGAAAAGTAGAGTAAATGACTCGAGAGCAAATTATTTTTACCTCGAGCGATGTGCTTTGAATCCCTCGCTGCGTTCAGGATTCTACGTTAGAATCCTTCGATTGGCTCGTGAATCAAAGTAGCGCCCTCGCCGTAAAAATACTACTTTGCTCCCTTGTCATACAATCTACTATTTATCGGGTCTTGAGAGATTTCCCCAATAAAAACTTACTTACTATGTGTTCACTTATCTCTTCCTTTAAAGACCTCGAGTTTTTTGTTGTTATTTGTTAATATGATAAACTAACTTTCTGTGCGCGATTTCATTTGCGTGGAAACGCTGCCCAAGGCGTAAGTACGTAACTCTTACATCCTCATCCTTATGTCAACAATCTCATGGATCCGTTACTCCGTTTAGAAGGACTAACAAACAGACTGATAGAGGCCATTCACTCAGAGGCCCACTCTTAAGTTTTCCCTTATATCGTGGGTCCCTTGGAACATACACAAGGACAGACACAAACACCCATGACCCAAGAATAAAAATTTGCTTTTTGCACAAATATTTGTCCCGACTCGGATTCGAAACCAAGCCCCGTCGATTAAGAGGCAGTTACTACCATTCGATATGCCATCTGTAGCATGGACATAAGACAATATATATGTATAGCAAGACAATCAATGTGATACATTCAATGTTACAATCATTAGACAAGATTGCACAAGATATTACCAGCCGAACTTACCTTCTACGTCAATTTAAAGCCAAGTTAGTAGAATTGGCAAACTTTGCACATTAGTCGCAATTGGCATACGTTTCGACTACCGACGAGCACCCATGTTTTTGAATCAATTAAACTTTAGAGAACTAATGCTGAATGTAGGACAGCCTTGAACGGGTACCTACCTACAACACAGAATTGGAACGAATTACTGCTGTAACAGTCGCGCTGCATTTAGCAATAGTGGTAATTTCAATGATATAAGGTACCGGAGGTAAGGACACACGATATATTTATTAAAGAACTAGCTTTCCGCCCGAGACTTCGTTCCCGTGGGAATTCGAGAAAATTATGTAGCCTATGTTTCTCAGGGATAATGTAGGTTCTAACGGTGAAATAATTTTTCAAATCAGTCCAGTAGTTTCGGAGCCTATTCAATGCAAACAAACAAACTAACAATCAAATCTTTCCTCTTTAGGTATAGTATAAGTGTAGATAAATTATTTTACAAAGAGTATTTTATTGTGATGTAAACGATGATTGGTTTAAATAAAAATAAATGTAAAGAGTAAAAACTTTATTTCTTAAATTAATAAATTTTAAATAAAAAACTTACAAATACGATGATAATTCGTTATAAAAAATATTCTGAATCTGCAGGCCAAGTTTGATAGTGACAGCGCCGCGACAACACCACGGTCCTAGGTCAAAATGTCTACATATATAACGCCATAGGGCGAGCAAGCCTTTGCGCGGGACCCTCGTGCAAACAAAGCGAAGTTTCAGCGTGAGCCGAGCGCGAGTTTGTCGTTATCGTGCTAGAGCTGCAGCTTTCAACATGTAGGGTACGTAATAGACTAATAGACGATGTGAATTTCCGTATGAAACAAATCGTTATCTTTACAACTGAAAGCCTCCAAGCACAGGATATAACATTAAAGCAGAACCTAGTTTTTGTTTTAGCTTAGTTTTGTCTTTTTTGTCTTTAGAGCCTAACTTAGTTTTTGTCTTTTTGACCTATGAAAATGTGCTAGTGGGCTTATTTACGATCATAATTGTGGCTAATACTAATTAATTTTAAAGTTAAACAGGCAGGAAACTCAATCAATATTCCAACTAACCCCCACAAAATCAACTGTTTCACAATCTAACTTTTTGTAAGTCCAATAAATTACTTTTTCGACTTCAATGTATTTGGGTGACTTTCTTGGAAGATTTTCTCCTTTAACAAGTTCTCGTAGAGTTTGGCAACCGTTGGATATTTTCCGATGTCCAGTTTCAGCCTGAAAGAAAAACATTTTATGTAACTCAATTTCTCCGAGTCCTTTGTCATAACTTTATTGCCGGGTTCCGAACTTCAGATAACTTGAGTACAAGTTATCTTTTATTTTTTTCCCCAGTGCGTTGTAGTTAAGCAGATTAGATTTGTACAGAGCGATTGCCATCTGACTTCTGTGATTCATACTATACGGGATCTTGACACTCCTAACAGGATCGTTGTTTTACTATTAATAAAGGAGAAAGAAACAATAAATAATAAAATTTAATTAAAGAATATAAGAATCAATAAATAATAATAAAATGTAATAACTCTAAAATTAAAAAAAATATATATAACCCACGACATTTATTTTAACATTTAAACGGTTAAACCGATTTGATCAGTCGTAGCTACGATGCCACAGACAAACAGATACACAGTCTCACAGATACACACGCCAAACTTATAACACTCTTCTTTTGTTTATAAAATAAAGGCATACAATACAATTATACTGTACACAAAAAATCATAACCATAAAATAAAAACATGTTCATCTTGTAGTGCACAATGCGGCGGCTTTATACCTACATACATAAACTCACAGAGACCACAGATCCAAACACATCTTTTTAGCTTTCTCTAAGAAAGTTCCACTAGGGCGCCCTTTTCCGCCCCTCCAACAACTACCGGGCTTTAGGTAAATCTCTTTCAACCCCTCGAGTGGTTAATCAGTCCATGAAACTGAACAACTTTAACAAGGAACATAGGTCAAAATACGAAAAAAAAATTGAGTTCCCATACAAACTTCATCAGCATATAGCGCATTTTGGGTTCCTTGGAAAAGTTGTTCAGTTTCATGGACTGATTTAGCACCCGAGAGGTTGAAAGAGATTTACCTAAAGCCCTGTATATTCGCATAGTTGTTATAGGCATTTCGTTTATTAATCTTGTTTCAACTCCTTTAGAATTTTTTTAATTTCTTTATGCTAATCATATTACATTTCAGGTACATAACACTAATGAAAGTTTGCGTCATAGGTTTGCGTAATGAATAAATGATACAAATGTAGACGGTTGATTATGAAACACATAACTTTAATCGTTTGGGGAATGACCAATATCGGCATTCCATTTGACTTCCTCTGCCTTACCTATAAGATAATCATCGATTACGTTCTACAAAGGGATAGTCGTGTTATCCATACAACCATATATTCACGTCTATAATCCCTTTCGGGGTAGGTAGAACGTCATGATGTTTAAGAACCATTTGATTCCACTTTTGACATACATTCTGAGAGTAATAAGATGGAACCTGAGTGTAGTGGTGACAGGTTGTTAGCCTTTTGCCAACGATACAGCAAAATCCTCGCGTCTTACATATTGGTTTCTACAGCATGCCTTAAGGCGACTACAGCACCCCATAAAGGCAGCACACATAGGAATAGTGCCATCTCCGTCTCTCAACAGGCCTGGGCTGGCAGTGCGAACAGTGTCGATACACGAAGTTTACGGACTATGAAAGCGTGCGTGAGTAAAAACATGTTCGAAAGTTATAAAAATGAGATTTATGGAAAGGTAACAGCTTAAATCGAAAAATGCGTTAACTACTTATCGAGAGTGTTCAATCACGAACATTTTGATAGCAAATTCAAGTTCCTGTGTGCATTTTGCTATCGTTTTCACAGCTTAAAATATACACAATATTGGGTATTAGAGGTGACTTTGTGAGCTTTTTCTATCGAGCCAAAAGTGCTGAATCATGTTTTTAGCAAACTACTTATCTAGTTTATGTCCTGAATATTACCGTAGTATTTTTTTTCTTCGATTTAATGCAGTGCGTCATGCTTATCTACGCATCATAAAATCGTAATTTAGGTGCTGTAGTCGCCTTAAAAGAGTTGTCAGCTGGTACATTCCGAGTTTATCTTTCACTCTCAGTCCAACGTATAGTTGTGCTATTGTATCACCCCCGACATTCGATTGCTAATAACTTTTAAATGGCTGAACTAATTCTGATCAAATATTGCTAAGAACCATCTCGATTAAGTCAGCTTTCAAACAAAAAAAACGCATCAAAATGAGTTCATTCATTTAGGACCTACGATTCCACAGACAGACACATAGATACACAGATTAAAAATAAACTTAAGACACTGTGACTCGGTTTTGAGTTGAACGATCGACTTGTGAGCAAATTAACTCAGGTGTCAAGTCGTTTTAAATCCGACTAGAAATGTTTTCATCGTACTCGAGAATCAGAATTAGTTATACCTCCAGATTGATTAATTAAATGACATGAATTATAAATCCCCAAACTTAATTGAAAAACTTTGCGAGAGAAGGTGATTTGACTAGTAATGATGAATAACTTAAGTTGTAGAGAACTCCATTTAAGATGACAGGTTGTCTGAATCAGGCAGGTTAATTTCGTTTTACCAGGTATAAACATTGCCAGGTATTTTCGTAGACTAATTTCAGTATTTTTTTTATATTTGGAGCGCTGCTGTAACGTAATGGTCAGAGGTATAAGAGGTACTATCGAGTTCTATCCTCAGTATTTTTGTCAAACTCGTAACATCATAATTTTGCTTAGTAAGATTATAATCTCTCGGTACTTTGTGAACTGCCTCAATTTTCACATCGACGAACTTTTATAAGTACGGACGGCCGCAACTCAGGTTACCACACGCGTGCACTCTGTGCTGTTGTGATAAGAGCGGTTTTGCAATGAAAATCGAGTAACTTGATGCGCTGACCTCTGTGCGTCTATAATATCTAAATGTATAAAAGGAGAAACTGACTGACTGACTGACATATCAACGCACAGCCTAAACGGCTGAACGTAGGCACTTGAAATTTGGAAGGGACATAGCTTAGGTACCGTAGAGGTGCACTAAGAAAAGAATTTCCGAAATTCCCACGGGAACGGGAATTAGCGGGAAAATCCTTTTGTATGAAAAATCTAAACCGCTTAAGTTAGACGTTTGAAATTTGGCATGCAGGTACCTTAGTAAACTTAAAGCTTAGTTGCAACAGGATATTGCAAAATTCCCACGGGAACGGGAGTTAGCGGGAAAAAGCTTTTGTATGTAAAAATCTAAATTAACACGCAAACGAAGTTGCGGGCATCAGCTAGTAACCTAATATAACTGAACGTAAAAAAGTTTAACGTAACATATTATAACTCATCCTTATTTCAATACAGGCGGCCCTTAATGTTTCTTGAAATTGTAATTTTACAGGGAAATCGTAATGTCGCGGGAGATTATAATTTGACCAGTGATTTTTTATAGGCCTGTGCATGATATTACCTGGTAACAGCATTAAACACCTGCGGCACTAAGCATAGGTCCGCCATGGTCAATTGGTCCCCCACGCAGTAGCGTCCAGCAGTCTTGGTAAGCAGGGTATCCAGGGTATGTAGGCCCCGATCAGCGTGGTAGACTGCAAACTTCTGGAACTGCTCCTGGTCGGGGAACCGATGCCGCAAGCCCACGTTTTGAAGAGGCTGGATACCGGATACTATCGTCTGTGTAAGTTTTTTTAAAGCTTATTTAAAAAAACCTATTATTTAAGAATAAGAATAATATATTTTTACCAATTGAAAAGAGGGTACATGAGAAACAGTGGTCGCCGCACTAAGCGTAGCTTGTATCGCGGCGGCCGGATCAAGTGGACCTTAACCATACTCTGTTAGTTAATCCACAATTAGGTAAGAAGTTAATCAGACAAAACGTCAAACAAAAAGTATGAAAATGACATTGTCAAATCTCGGTTTAGCTGCTAATCGTCTGATAATAACTAACAGAGTATGGTGAAATTAGGTCTAAAACGGTTACCATGAGTTTTTAACATTGTTGAGACCCGGTCGAGTACATATTAGATAATTAAGTTATTTTCAGACTTATCTAACTTAATAATGAAATTAATAAATTTATTAGTATAATTTTGGCGTGCAAAACATTAGACAATAAAAAAAAAAATGTAGCAACTTAAATATAACAATCAATAAAAGTAACACGTAGATATTATTATTAAAGTTAATACAGCTCCAGTTAATACAGTTAAGCTCCTTCGCTGTCTACATTTAAAAGCCGCCTTAGAACACATTACCTTAATAATTAATGTATGTATCTATTTTATTAATTTCTTATCCATATATTTAGGTATCTCGTTATAGTTTTCCATTTTTGTCCATAATAGTATGTATGTTTATTTTATTTTTTTGTATATTTTTATTGTATTTGTATTTAAATGTTATTTTATTTTATTTTAGGTATAAGTATTTACTTATTGTCATGTAGTTTATTTAATACTGCTGCACCCGCTACTTTCTTTCTCTTCTTGATTTCTCTTCTCAGGTTGCCTTGAAAAAATTGCTGTTTAGCAATAAGGCCGCCTATTGTACATTTTTCCGTGTTTTTATGTTTCTGTGATGTCCTGTTTTATTGTGCAATAAAGTATATATAATAATAATAATAATAATACAATATGGGCAAAGCCTAAAAGAAAGAAATCGAAAGATAAAAGAAATGATTCACGTATTATCTTGCTATTATTATTATCTTGCTTTTAAAGCTTATTGTTTTGGAAGTAGGGTTACGCAACGCAAGTTGGTGTTAGGGGGTGTATTCTGCTACGACAACTTCACCTGCCCGCAGTAGACCCTTCCTGCAAACCAAAGGACGAGACTACGGGCGACATAACAATGATCAGCAAAATTGTCGGAGCGAGAATCTATCCTATTTCGGTAAAAAAAACTTACTCTTTTATAATGACTCATTTATAATTTTACTATAATGAGTGAATTTAAATTAGATAATTAATCAGCCCATGAAGAATCACCCCCTAAAGTTTCAACCCCATATATTTTACTTGCGGGAAGTTTAACATGACTAAATATGTTCTTACAATTGGTACCTGCTAATTATTCCGGTTTTTACCTCTTGCTAGTTTTAACAATACCTGCTTTTTGATCCTTCTAATTTACCTCACATATTTCTCTCATACGAGCTCGTAGTAGAGGGGTGTCAGGAGTCAGGGTAGGCTCTGGACGAGTTTCTTCTAAGTACTGCAGAATGGCCATGGACTCTACAATTGTGTTCCCATCTGTAAGAAACAAACATAACTAATCTCATGGGTTCTTCAGCATTAAAACACGCAATTCAAAACGCAGATATTTGATATAGATACAAGTTATCAGATATCTCATATAACTCGAGTATATAGTTTTGAACTTTTTTCTTCCGAGAGTTTATTTTATACTAAACATCTCTATTTAAAAAAAAGTAATCGCAGCTTTTATTATACACCATGCAGACCGCAATTTTAAGTTTGTAGGTCTAACTTTTGGTTTGATGTTTTATGTGCAAAAAAAGTTTTACAGCTGCTCAAGCACAACTTGAAATCAACGTGGTCAATGTCAAAAGTGTCGAAATTACAAAGCCAGAGGGCGAGCAAACCTTTGTGCGGTGCCCATCAAAGTGGAGCTTACCGTCATCGGAGTGGGGCGTGACGCGCGAGTTTGTCGCGGGCCGTGCTAGCTCTATGTAGGTTAGTATCACATCTTATGAAGTTTTTAATAGCCTTCGTGACGTATTAAAACTTTTTACGTTGCGCGTTTTGAGCAGTTATGATATTTTAATAGGTAATTTATACGTTTATATTAAAAAGAAATAAGGCTCTCAAAAAAAAATTTTAAGTACCTATCATGAAATTGTAAAAAAGTTTAATCAACAAAGTTATTAATGCTTATAAAAACATTTTACTGCCGCTTGGTAGTAACCACTGGTTTGGAGCATTGATATTAATGGTTTGGAGTGGAATTTGACGCTACGTTTATGATACAGCCAAATGTGTAAAAAAGCATGTTTTTAATAAATAGGTATGGCAATCTTGTTAGTGTTACTATTTATTGTTATTACAGGAAGAATTAAAAAATAGGATCAGTCACTGTCAGACTTTATAGATTAGTAGGTATTTGTTTTCTTCCAGGAGTCGGTGGTCTTCATCAGCCCATATACGTCCCCACTGCTGGGGCACGGGTCTCCCTCAATAAGATGAGGGGTAAATGCCATACTCACCACGCTTGGCAGACGGATTGGCGAAGGTTTTGATATAATTGCAGAGTTTTCCTTCTGTGTGCAGATGAACTTGCTTGCATATTTACCTTAGTCGTCTTGTACGACACCTCGGTAAGAAAGAGGGTGGTCCTATTCTTCTCTGCCGGGGACTCACGTCGGTGGTCACCATGGCCGAAATCAGTCGGACATATTATCATCATCATTTTTTCTTTTCCACGTAAATAAAGTCTTGGGCAGAAATTTAAAAAAAAAAAGTTATGAATTCATAATGACAACAAAATGTGCGCAAAATTACCTCGTCGTTGTTAGGCTTCACAATTGGAATGAGTAACAGCGTAATTGTTTGAGTTTCAACTTCGTACTATTTACTTTGCGAAATTAATTTTTCGAGTGACAATATAGAGTTGAATAGGTTATCGATTAATTTGATTTATACTTGTAGGTAACTATTTTTTTACTATCGTTGTATTTGCTGACTACATACATACATACGCTCATTCCTGTAATCCCTATCGGGGAGGCAGAGCATTAGTTCTTCTAGAACTACTATTTGACATAAATTCTGAGGGTTTTTAGATGAAACATGTTGTATTTTTTTTTATTTTTTTTTATTATAAAATGGGTTAACTCTTGACCTCAATCTTGACCATAAGGTAAAAGATGAGGTCGACGATGGAGCGAGTAAACCCAGAAAATGCCTATAAAGGCACTGGTACTCCCACGCACCGGCGGAACACAGCAAGCTATTTGGCGTCGGACTTCGGTAGGAGGGTGGTCGCGAACCAGACGGCCCTTTACAGAGTGTACCACACCGCATGAGACCATAGGACGACACCTCAGATTCAGAAAAAAATGAAGTCTCGTTGCCTGGGATGGATTACTAGGTAGCAGGTCTCATTTGTGTTTCCTTAGTCGCCTCTTACGACACCCACGGAAAGAGATGGGGTGGTGTAATTCTCAACCGATCACCACACGGTTTAAAAATAGTAAGTATAATAGTAAGAGGTTGTCAGCCTTTCGCCCATAGAATAATAATAATAATAATAACGTTTATTGTACACACAGGACATAAATTACAGACATAAGACAGTACCTACATACAAAAAGGTTCCGCTTATTTCTAAAAAGAAATTTCTACCAGCAGACCTGTTGATAGGATAGAGCAAGAAGAAAGGAAGACAGACGTGTACTGACGTGTACTAGACGTGTACTAGAACAGCAAAACCTAGTATTAAATCATCCAAAAAATCTAACGATCGTTTATACAACTCTCCTATTGAAGAGACCCTACTCAAATGAAAGTCATTCACTCAATTTGTTCATATTGCCAAGATTCAATGACCTAAATAGTTCCCAATTCAACGCTAGTTTTTATACGTTCAATATAGCGACATGTTCATTTAAAAAACAATTTGGGAGTTGTTGACCGTTTATATGAGTTATTCTAAACTAAATCAACGTTTGCGCATGATCATTACTATGATTACTGTCTAGATCAACGGCCGTGTTTAATTTTCTTTAATTTAACATTTTAACGTTGCTGGCTGTGGCGTTTTAAATTATTTTAATTAAGTTACCGCCTTATTTTTTTTTTGAATAATGCTAATCTCAACTGTCACAAAACGTAATTTAAGGTTTAGTGACAGTTGAGGCATTGCCCTATTAATAGTCGCCTTCTCGACTATTAATAGGGCAATGCCTAGTTTTGGTGCCTTTTGTTTTTTGATTGCACACTAATGCCACCTTGGTAGACGTGTAGAGTACTTCCATACAAACAATAGTTACTATTGCAACTCAGCTCTAAAGTACATCCGTCTCGAGTTATACGCCATTATCTATAACGCAAAAAAGGCACCAGTGGCCCATACATTTCCAGCAAAGCCCTTTCTTATTTCCTTGTAAGTAAGACATGTTTTTACAGGGTTCTTATCTGACACTTATAATTATAACAGCAGGCCGAGTACGATAGTGACAGAGCCGCGACAACACCGCGGTCCTTTGTCAAAGTGTCAACATTGACAACGCCATAGAGCAAGTAAGCTTTTGCGCGGGACCCTCGCTCAATCAAAGTGAAGTTTCAGCGTGAGCCGAGCGCGAGTTTGTCGTTATTGTGCTAGAGCTGCAGGTAATTATTTAAATAAAAGTTACCTTTTAAAAATCATGAAAAAAATAATTAAATCAGAAGTACGTACCTAACGTACAACTTTTTAATATCAGAGTAGGTACACAACATGTAACTCATTAATCTCATCTGCTACAAAGATTAATACGAGGACGATTAAGAAACTTGGAAGGGAGCGTCTTCTTGATAACTTCTAATCACGCGTAATATCGCCGCGACACTCCTGTTATCCTTATTGATGGTTTTCACTATTTTATCCGAAATCTTAAATTTTATCTTTAAAAAGTTTGGAAAAGACTGAATTATAAAAAGGAAAGTTGTCTTTTTCTTCATTCGAGGCGGCTGGTGTTGGAAAATTTTTATTAGACCAAAACTAGTCTCTCCAATATGTATCTCATATAACTCTTGATTCAAGCAAGTAATCGCCCGAGCCGTTGAAAATGATAACGACTATCGCTTCTTATAAAAAATCAAGGTAAATTGAATAAAAGACAGAAATTTTGAGCTAATTCAGATAATGCCATACCATGATGAAAAAATCATTGGCGGAGGATAACACAGAGCGCTGCATTAAATGAGATGAAGAGGTATTTTAAATCCTTTTACATTTTATAAGCCCCAAGGAAATCAATAATATGGGTGAGATTAAAATTTCAAATTCCATTTTTAACCCCCGACGCAAAAAGAGAGGGGTGTTATAAGTTTAACGTGTCTGTCTGTGTATCTATCTGTGGTATCGTAGCTCCCAAACCGATTAACCGATTTTCGTTTAGTTTTTTGTGTGTCATAAATAATTTTATCCCGAGTGTTCTTAGCCATGTTTCATGAAAATCTGTTCAGCTGTTTAAAAGTTATAAGCAATCGAATGTCAGGGGTGATTCCAAATTTTTATTTTAGTGTTATATTATGTTGAATATATACAGATATCTACATTCACTGCTGGAGAATAACCCAAAGTAGAGTTAGGACTGAACCTTCATATCAGACGAAATCTGTACTCAGAGAGAATCCTCGTTTGCATACTATAAATAGGACTGGAGATTATCTTAATCTTGCCTTCTGTTTGGTTTAACTTGATTTTGTTAAATGATTCAGCTACATGACATTTAAAGATAATAGGCGTTTAACTGGTCGTTAACATCGGCCGTATTAAGCTCAGATTGTTTTATTAATCCTATTGCAGTAGTTGGGACATTTTAAAGTGGAGATAGTTTAATTTTTTTTGTTGTGGAACAGTAGAAAAGAGAAGAAGATAAAGATCGAGAAGAAAGTTCAATTGATAGATGATTTAGGGAGTTGTAGTAAGAATCCTGTAGAGATCTAACGCAAGCCAACGGTAAACACGCAAGAAAAGTATACATTTGTTTCAAATTGATCAATTTGCATTTCAATTTAATTAATTTAAAATGGAAAGCAAGGAACCAGTTGTTGTATTAATTATTTTGAAACGATATAATGCGCGTCCCGTGCCAAACCAAGAAGAATTTATTTTATTAGATAAATAAAATTTTCGTTCCCCAAATGGAAACAATGTCGTGACGGTTAGTCGTGTAAATTGTTAGTCAAATTGTACAAAATTAAGCAATAACGCGAACTATGATTCTAATATAATTATGTGACGTCCCATGGATGGATAAAGGACCTTGTGGTCGGCTTGTACGGTCTTAGTATCGGAGTTATTTAATTTGTATTTTAGTTTTACTAATTTATATATCTCCAATACTAATACCGTCCATACTTTCACACATGAAACGTCGCATCATACATATGCGACGTTCCATGTGTATTAAAATAATAGTGCAGTAGTGAAGTGAAGAGGATATGGAGAGCCCTCGGTCGGTTATATTGCAGGGCCTATGTCGCCGTGTTGGTGACATGATATAAGCGTGGTGCTATTGTCACGCGTGACATCAGCGGTTATTGCAGCAAACGTTTGTTTTAGGGCTGCAAATACCTTTATTCTAAATAAAGCAATTTTTTAAAACGATTTCCACAATATGGGGACCAGTTAGCGATAAAACCTTTTTGAAGACGCTAAAATGTAATGACAGGGTTCAGAGCGACGTCGTTGTTTGGATTTTGCAGTCTCTAGCAATCTTTTTTCTCATTGTCAACTTCTTCTTATCGTGTAAGTATAGTCAACTAAATAGTGACAAAACTGTCAAAATCATATATTTTATATTTGGATGAATTCCTGCAGCCTAAAGTTTTTGAAGTGAAAACTTCTTTAGCGGCGTTGAGCACTTTTAGTATGGGGAAAAAATGTTAAACTCGCGATGAACTCGCGTCAGATGTCACGTGACTGTAATCGTCAGATGTGATCGAAAATGCGTAGGATAGAGTTGCCACCTTTTTTGAAGTGAAAACTTCTTTAGCAGCGTTGTGCACTTTGAAGTATGGGTGGAAAACAAGTGGAAACCCGGACGGATGACAGTCCTATGGTAAAATAGCTTGATCTCATGACAGATGTACACGAAACCAACGAAGTAACTTTGAACGAGCGTTAGTTTTACAATTTTATTTATTATCACCCTAATTTTTATTATTTACCTGCCAGTTTCATCACAACTGAAATGCAATACGTTATTGATATAATAAAATAGATATTCACACCTAAAACATACCTCGCAAGTTCTAAAATACATAGATATAATTTTATGAAAATATAACGATTACGCACGTACAAAGTCATATCGGACGAATCGAAAATGCGTAAGTTTTTACTGACTCTGGTAATAATGATGATGAAAGACTCGTTGAAATTATGGATGGAAGTTGATTTTTCTGAGAGATAAACAATTTAATATAATATAAAATAATTGTAATAGTTCTGAAGTGTTAAATTTTTAATGTGAAATAAATTGTCATGTTTGTGTATAGGGCTGCCATCTATAAACCTGCCCCCCAGGACCGGAAGCGTTAGTTCCCCGGATTTTGAAGTTTTCACCCCGGACATTTCAATACTTTTTTCATTCACTTACATGTTGATTAAAATATAAATTTACTCCGTACTTAGAAAACTTTAATTTTAAGCCTCTTTTGTTGCATGAAATAGTGTGTTTAATCGTTCTTGAGACGACAAGTGAGTAATTTTGCTTTATTTTTTAACCTCCTTAGGTATGTAGGTTTTACATAAATTATGGGAACAGGATCTGATCGAAAACAAGGACTTTTATTGTAGTCCGGGTTACACCCGGACTACAATTTAAACCCCGCCCGGACGCTCCCCGGACGTCTTTCAAACTAGGACAAATCCGGGGAAACCCGAACGTATGGCAGCCCTATTTGTGTATGATAGCGCAATAAATGAATATTGTATTTAATCACATAAATGTTAGTATTTTTATACTGATTATTAAAGCAATTCTTGCGAAACTATTCCCTAATCATTCCAAAATATCAACGTTAGGTAATGTTCAAGTTTTCACTTCTGCCGGCACTCCCGGAGTGCAACCCGTTGTTTTTTTTTTACTGCTCCTGTACTGCGGGAAGCCTGCAACAGGACTGCATTGAGAATACGGATCTATCATAATTTGCTTAACTTGACACTCGTTAAGTTGCAGTTTTTTTAACCCCCGACAAAAAGAGGGGTGCTATTTGACGTGTGTGTCTGTGTATCTGTGTCTGGCTGTGGCATCGTAGCACCTATATATATATGGACTGATTTCGATGCGGTTTTTTTTGTTTGAAAGCTGACATAATCGAGATTGTTCTTAACCAGATAGCTAAGTTAGCTTGGTTCAGCCGTTTAAAAGTTAAAAGCAGTCAAATGTCGGGGTGGTATTTTTTTTAAAATTAGGGTTATAAATAATAGAATTCGTCTTCTAATTCTAACAGGATAGGATCGAGAGTTCTATATGACTGTGAGTGTGTGGCGTTCATTATTATTATTAAGATTTTAATAATTTCGTGTCATTATTCGCCAGCCCTATATGTCACAACGCGACCTATTGTCTGTAACCAAACACTCTTGGTCTTGATGAGTATAGATTAAAATCAGAATGGTCGCGCTTGAGTACAAGTGTCTGCCTTAGAGACAACTGTATTATTTAATATAGTAGGTATAAGACTTTCATATACACACATCAACACGGTCTAGGGATATTGCACGATTTTTCATACAAAAGAGGTCTGTTTGAGAAGCTATAATAGCATACTCGAGATACATGGAGGGCTATAATTTTCAGAAGAGCAAGTGCTAAACCTGAATTTTCAGTTCAACTCAATAAAATTTGCGAAAACGTGACGAAAATGAAAAATAAAATTGCGTAAATTCGACCATTTTCATACAAAAAGCAGGCAAAAAGTGCATTTTCGTTTTCGTTTCCGTCACGTTTTCACACATTTTAAGTATAAACCAAAATGTTTTGACTAAAATTGAAAATTCAAGCTTCGCACTTGCTCGTCTGAAAATTATAGCACTGTTGACCGTGTTGATGTGTATACTATAAGTAACTTTTTTAACTCACGAAAAGTAGTACAGCACTAGTCATTCTGATCCTACAAGCCTACAACTATTGCTGATTATCGACAAAGTGATTTAAACGCAAATAAATCCACTTACAATTTTTTTGGTTTATGTTTACTTTAGTTTTATGTGTTTAATTTTTTCAATTTTACTATGATTTTATTTTTAATCTGCGGTTTAATATAATTTTTTTATTACAAAAAAATGGTGCTAGAAACTACAGAAACAAAACATTTTAATAAAAGGAAAACAGGATATTAGCAGTCATTGTCTAGTGGGTGCTTTTTTATCAAGCCAGAATTCAGAAAATGTAATAAATTCAATATATTCTAGTTTGTCCTCGTTTAACATGTAGGTAGAATGGCGCATTCCTTTTCACTCTTGTATAAATTGCTCTTTCATTGGCTACTCTTAAATTTTCGCATTCGAGTTGTTTCGAAGGTCGTCATTTTTTCCATATAGACCTGACAACATTTGGCAAAAGGAGGTCAGATGCAAATGCTCCAGTAGTGGTTCCGTAGGATAAAAAAATAAAAAACTTATTCTTCTTGGAATTGGTAAAGTTTGCTGGATAAGTTCAACCGTTTCGTAACTACAGGTATCTTTCAATTTGACTTTGATTCCCCATGACATTTTTTCGGTGTTTTCGTTATTTTTTGCATATCAGGGATGGAAACTAATTCCATATCCAAAAATACTGATTTTACTGACTACAACACTCTAAAATACTGACCATTTACTGACCAAATTTCTAGAATACTGACACTTGGTCGGTCAGTTTGATATCGAAATACGAATGTTAGTTGCTGTTAGTTAAGTATGTTAACATATTATATGGAAAATGTTTGTGAATAAGTAAGAAAAATGTTTTTGTGTTTGGCCTCCACCATCCCCTAATAGTCAACCTGCACCTCCCTTTATTATTAAAAATATAATTTACTTTTATTATTACAATAATTTAAACTAAACAAACAATACATTATTTTTTATTATTGAAAGAAGTTATTAATTTATTTTTCTTGTTGTCTACATATTTTTGCAGCTTTTCTGAGACTTTGATTTTCTTTTCTATCTCTTCTCTTTCGTTAGCCAACGTAGTAAGCATCACATTGGCCATATTTATCTCAATCTACAAAGACCAGACCACTTATGTGAAAATGTACCTACCCCTGATTCTTAAAATACTGACTTTACTGACAGTTTTTTGAAAAACTGACATTTACTGACCTAAGCCAAAAAAAAAACTTTTACTGACTTTACTGACAGTTTTCCTCCCCTGGCATCTGAAAATGAAGATGCTGTAAAGTCACCCAATAAAATAAAAAAATTGAAATAAATCAAGTGGTATCAAGTGATTTTAAAGCCATTGATGCTCTGCCTACCCCTATAAGGATAATAGGCGTGAGCGTATGTATGTATGTATAAATTGGAATGAAAAGCGTTAAAATAATTTTAAAGTTAAAAGTTTTGAGGTAACGTCTCTGTTTAGAAATCGTGGGATTAGGTATGATTTTTTCAATTTTGTTGATAGAGGTAAGCAGATTTTCGTTTCTCAATATTCTCTCTGTACAGAAATTTTTTCAGAGAATTTGTTGAAAATAACTTCATATTTACATCTATTCGGAGTAAACAGAACCCTAACTAAATATACACTAAAAGCAGAGGTACTCAAACTCAACCCTTTCTTTAAATTATTATTTTTTTTGTCTATAAATTACAATTCTTTTTCAAAAACATTAATACTTAAGTATATAAAACTATTTAAAAATTATTAATCAACAAAAACTAAACTTCCATAAAAATAAATCAAATATAAAAAAAAAAATATCCAACGCGCGCCGCATCAAGGCAAGGTCAGTATTACAGGTGCCGAGTATGAGAAGTTCCAAAAGAGCATGTTTTATTTATTTAAATAATTAATAAGTACGTCTATTGTATGCGATCTTTTTAAATTGGAGGGGTATTACACACCCATGACCTAATAACGAAATATAGGACAACATTATCTAATGCAGAATTAAATACCTGTACATATGTGTTTACTCGTACATACGCGTGTTTGCGTGTTTGTTCTCGGGTCATGGGTGTTTGTGTCTGTCTTTGTGTGTTCCAAGGGACCCACGACACAAGGGAAAATCTTAATGTGGGCCTTTGAGTGTGAAGCGTTTTTTTTTTATATTTAACTATAAGTGCCAAAAGGACCACTAAGTAAATGTCCGGTCGCATGCGGCCCGTGACCCTCGGGTTGAGCATAGACTGTTCCAGAGTGTCCTCTATATTCAAAAATCAAATAAGCGTAGAAGAAATACGTCATCTATAAACCCTTTGACCTTTCCGAAGAAACCTACATGTTTAGTGTGTCCGAAAAAGCTTTTATGTATTGTTTGCGTGTTTTTGCAAAGAGATTGTCGTTTGAAGGATTCTCAATATTTAGGTGCGGTATGCTAAAGAGAAAAAGTATGATAATATTTTCTTCACATTTCCTTTCCGAAGATGAAACGGATATTGGCAGGTTTAGATGCTTTTATCGACACAGGTAGGTGTAATAACCAAGATTGTTTGCTTTTGTGCAGAGGTGCTTAGGAACGATGGCAAAACTCCTTTCTAAGGCTTTATATATTTAAATAGCATTTCATCGCTTTTTATGGGTACGATGTTATTATTTTTATAGCCTAGGGGAAATTACAAAAACTCATTGAGGAAAGTCAACATAACCCGTGTGGTTATTAATAACTCAGCCCGGAGATATGTAATATCAGTATTATGTTTAAATTTTTATGAAATATTTGGTAACAATTAGATTTTCTCATAAAAATTGCTTTTATGGTTTTTTATTGTCGTCAGGAAAATAATTGAAATAAGAATATAAACGCTAATAAAATAAACGCTACACACTCAAAGGCCCACACTAAGGTTTTCCCTTGACAACCCCAAACACCCATGACCCGAGAACAAACATCTACTTTTTACACAAATGTTTGCCCCGACTGGGGATCGAACCCAGGACCCGCCCATCAAGAGGCAGCGTCAAGCTACCACTCAACCAAACCGGCCAATAAAAGAGATAAATAAAACAGGCTTTCCAGTGCGACTTTATTTGTGTAGAAAAGTAGCTTATACCACTCTACATTCCTGTAACTATAATAATAATAATAATTGGGGGGCCCATCTTTAGTGAGTTGGCGAGTCACCACCTGCCCATTTGCTCGTGTTTTTCAACATTGATAGGGCAGGTGCCATAGTCCTACCCATAGTCCAGTTACTCAGTCCACTAGCCTCTCAACCCAATAGCCCAGTTTCCTTTCTTTCCATTCCTTTCAATAGCCCTGCACTAACCGGGGGTTGTCTTTGGGTGCATTTCTATAGTGCATACAGAGATAACTGCCGGTTGGTGTCACATTACTAAATTAAATTGTCTAACGGGCCTCTACGTGTTGGCTTCGGCCCCACGCACGCCTTCCAAAGGTCCGGGACGTAATTGCCCGAGATTCAAGGATCTAAACAAACATAATAATAATAACGTTTATTGTACACACAGGACATAAATTACAGAAATAAGACAGTACATACAAAAAGACAGACAAATAAACAAAGGAGATTGACCGATCTGGACCAAATGCTGCCCAGGCTTGGAAATACTTTTATTTTTTTCCTAACATGAAGAGATATCAAAGAAAAAAAAGGAAAAAATAATTCATCCACGGGGTTACGTACTACCTTAAAACTTATCTTATGGTTTTTTGATGCTTTAAATATATTTTTATTTAAGTTTTTATTAAATAATATTGTCATCTTACTTATATTCTACCTCCCGAGTCCAGTCCTGACCTCACTAGTATCTGCATCACCTGTTGACCTGGCTATTCATTTGGAGTCTCGTATCTGCATCACCTGTTGACCTGGCTATTCATTTGGAGTCTCGTATCTGCATCACCTGTTGACCTGGCTATTCATTTGGACTCTCGTATCTGCATCACCTGTAGACCTGGCTATCCATTGGGCTCTCGTATCTGCATCACCTGTTGACCTGGCTATTCATTTGGAGTCTCGTATCTGCATCACCTGTTAACCTGTCTATTCATATGGACTCTCGTATCTGCATCACCTGTTGACCTGGCTATTCATTTGGAGTCTCGTATCTGCATCACCTGTTAACCTGTCTATTCATTTGGACTCTCGTATCTGCATCACCTGTTGACCTGGCTATTCATTTGGAGTCTCGTATCTGCATCACCTGTTAACCTGTCTATTCATTTGGACTCTCGTATCTGCATCACCTGTTGACCTGGCTATTCATTTGGACTCTCGTATCTGCATCACCTGTTGACCTGGCTATTCATTTGGACTCTCGTATCTGGATCACCTGTTGACCTGGCTATTCATTTGGAGTCTCGTATCTGCATCACCTGTTAACCTGTCTATTCATATGGACTCTCGTATCTGCATCACCTGTTGACCTGGCTATTCATTTGGAGTCTCGTATCTGCATCACCTGTTAACCTGGCTATTCATTTGGACTCTCGTATCTGCATCACCTGTTGACCTGGCTATTCATTTGGAGTCTCGTATCTGCATCACCTGTTAACCTGTCTATTCATTTGGACTCTCGTATCTGCATCACCTGTTGACCTGGCTATTCATTTGGAGTCTCGTATCTGCATCACCTGTTAACCTGTCTATTCATTTGGACTCTCGTATCTGCATCACCTGTTGACCTGGCTATTCATTTGGAGTCTCGTATCTGCATCACCTGTTAACCTGTCTATTCATTTGGACTCTCGTATCTGCATCACCTGTTGACCTGTCTATTCATATGGAGTCTCGTATCTGCATCACCTGTTAACCTGTCTATTCATTTGGACTCTCGTATCTGCATCACCTGTTGACCTGGCTATTCATTTGGAGTCTCGTATCTGCATCACCTGTTAACCTGTCTATTCATTTGGACTCTCGTATCTGCATCACCTGTTGACCTGGCTATTCATTTGGAGTCTCGTATCTGCATCACCTGTTAACCTGTCTATTCATTTGGACTCTCGTATCTGCATCACCTGTTGACCTGGCTATTCATTTGGACTCTCGTATCTGCATCACCTGTTGACCTGGCTATTCATTTGGACTCTCGTATCTGCATCACCTGTTGACCTGGCTATTCATTTGGACTCTCGTATCTGCATCACCTGTTGACCTGGCTATTCATTTGGAGTCTCGTATCTGCATCACCTGTTAACCTGTCTATTCATTTGGACTCTCGTATCTGCATCACCTGTTGACCTGGCTATTCATTTGGAGTCTCGTATCTGCATCACCTGTTAACCTGTCTATTCATATGGACTCTCGTATCTGCATCACCTGTTGACCTGGCTATTCATTTGGAGTCTCGTATTTGCATCACCTGTTAACCTGGCTATTCATTTGGACTCTCGTATCTGCATCACCTGTTGACCTGGCTATTCATTTGGATTCTCGTATCTGCATCACCTGTTAACCTGTCTATTCATTTGGACTCTCGTATCTGCATCACCTGTTGACCTGGCTATTCATTTGGAGTCTCGTATCTGCATCACCTGTTGACCTGGCTATTCATTTGGAGTCTCGTATCTGCATCACCTGTTAACCTGTCTATTCATATGGACTCTCGTATCTGCATTACCTGTTGACTGGGCTATTTTTTTGGACTACACGATGTCTCAACCACATCACAGAGTGTGTTTGTATTATGATCGTTCTATGGAACGAATCAGAAGACATCCTTTACCTCGAGATCTTCAAAATAAACATCAACATACGGTTCAAAATATCACCCAGCAGGGGCCGCAGTACTCTCGACTTTGACTTGCCTTCACTGCCCGGCCAGAGTGGGGTGTCAGAGCTATATGCTCGCAGGGTGAATGTGAAATATGCATAAGTAGCGAGTTGGTAAGGTAAGCTAGTAGGCCACCGATGTTGTCCCCTTGTCAATCTTTTTGTGCGGCCGTTTTGGCCAATCTTTAGTGAGTTGGCGAGTCACCATCTGCGCATTCGGTCGTGTTTTTAAACATAGATAAGGCAGGTGACGTAGTCCTACCTATATTCCTGTTAGCAATTTATCACGAGCGTTTTCGTGCTTCGGAGGGTACCTTAAGCTGTCGGTCCCGGCTGTTATCGATTGACTACAATCGTTACCCCGTCGCGTGCTTCTTTACGCCGCGTGTGATACAAATCTCGTACACCATGTGTTCAAAAAGCACGCGAACGTTTAAAACCAAGTCAGAGGCCATTGTGCGGTTTGAAAACTATGACACCAGGCTTAGTCAAGTTCGCCACACATTTGACTATACCTACACGATAAGAAGAAGATGTTTCCACTAGCCTTTCAACCCAATAGCCCAGATTTCTTTCTCTCTATTCCTCTCAATAATACTTGAAATAATAATACAAAATATTGTTTTTTCAATATTCCTCGAATAGATTCTAAAGCGCTATGAGTTAAAGATTAGTATTAGTCTAAGGAACATTATGCACTATGATTCACTGTTGGGCAGCACTTGGTCCAACGTCCATACAAAAATGGTCAATCTCCTTTACTCTTTACATTATAATATTAGTAAGGAAGTAATGAAATACATATTAGTAAGAAGTGCAGTATTCCTGCTACAGTTTCTTTTGTAATTTGATTTCTTTTTCCTGGCACATTTATTTTACTTTTCTATCACACTGAGTTTTTGGATTATTTTCAGAATTTGAAACACATTTGAAATCGTTTTGTTTGGAACCAAGAAAAAATTGGCAGTTGTCTTTGTATTGTATTGTAAAATCCTTTATTGCACATCAAACAAAGTAAATACATTAAAAACAAAAGAGATAAATATTAAATAAATTTAAGGTACAAAGGCGGACTTATCCCACAAGGGGATCTCTTCCAGTCAACCTACGAGAGAGCGAGAGGATTCATGATACGTAGGCGTACAACAGGAAAATAGTAGAGACAGAAATAGGTATTGAATATTATCATGGAAATAGATAAATAAATATTTGATATGTAACTAGTATCCTGAAATATTTAAATAAATACATAAATATAGTATAGATATATACACATAATATAAACATATACATATAATATTACGAGAGAGGAATAGTCTTAACTCAAAGCATCAGCGGTATAACCAAGGTGTTTTTTTAATCTGATTTTGAAACAAGCTGGGGAAGGAGCCCCACGGACAGAGACAGGCAGTTTATTCCACAGCCGCGCTGCGTGGACCGTGAACGACCTGTCATACGTGGAAGAGCTGTGCGTTGGAATGCTCAGTGAGAAATTTGAGCCCGAACGAAGGCGGTCACCAGTGATCTCAGATCGGAACTGAAACTTTTCACGCAGGTAAGAAGGAGCGGAAGGAGAAAAAAGAACTCTGGGGTAGACTCAAACTTTGGAGACGAGAGATAAAATAGTGACTACCTATTACAATAGCTTGGGATTTTGTCGCGTTGACAAGCAATCCGAAATCACGAGACCATTGAGAAATGCGTTCGAGGTCGGCATTCACTACTGCAAAGGCATTATTTAGTTGACCAAATGTAGCCGCAGAGTAAATCTGCAAGTCATCAGCGTACAGGTGGTAAGATGAAGAGAGAGAGGAGGAAATGCTGTTTATAAAAACGGAAAAAAGAATAGGGGAAAGAACGCCACCCTGTGGAACACCAGCGGTCAGGTCACACCAAGAAGAGTGACTATCACCAACTCGAACAAGCTGCCGGCGTCCAAACAAGTATGACTCAAACCACGACAGAGCCAGAGGAGGAATGTTCAAAGAACGAAGTATGGCCAGCAAAATGTCAAAGTCAACTGTGTTGAAAGCGCTACTAAAATCTAACAAGACCAAGCAAGTTAATTTGTCTTCTAAATTTTATGTGAAATATACATCTTTTTTTTGGCATCATAGTAAGAACGATAATTTTACCTGTGTGAAAGTTCATATATACACGTGTTTTTATGTTATTATGTTCTTGATTATATAAATGTAAAACAAAGTTGCACATGGTGCAGATCCTGTTGCGTGCGCTGAACCTGTTCTGCTGTACTATTTGATAAACTCATGATCTTCCTCGTGTTACAATGTAAGCTTTTTAGCTTTTTCTACTAACTCTCTTTTGTGCGTTGCGGTGTTCCAGCTTTATTTTATACGATCTCCAGATGAGATTAACATTTCTTAATTTAATTGTTTGATTCGGTTTATTTAATTCTAATTAGCCTTGTTAAGTCGCGCTTCCGGAAGCGGGCTTTATTCGACGTCGAAAAGGGACTTTCCGTTCCGCGACTAGGTTTAGGCGGCCTTACAATTCCTAAATTTATTACACTAATGATTTTATTAATTGATACAGTTCATGTGGTTTTAAGAACTATTAATCATTTAATTTGAACTTTACATACTATAGACATCTTTCCCAACCAGTCTTTTCCCCTAGATTGTTAACCATCATCCATTTTTCCATTTATTTGAAAACTTCTTATTTTTAAAAATATATTAAACTTATAACATTTATTTTTAAAAAGTGAGTTTCATTTTATTATTTGTGATTCAGCCGCGGACTAGCTCACAGAGACAGTTGTGTTATTTTAGACAAGTTTTTGTGTGTAGAAAATTACTCTTCAGCTAAAAATATACTTACCAATATTAAGAGACGGGACTTTCAAAGAAGGGTTGATGGCTCGGTATTGTTCCATCTGCGGGTTGCCCTCGTCACGCATTATGTCGACGAGTTTCTCTTCATAAGGGATCCGCTTCCATTGCAGCGCCGCGCGCACTCTCCAAGAACATGATGATAGGAAGTAAGCGTGAAAGACAGCTTTGGTACCAGCCTTCGAAAGGAAGTCTTCGTTATTGTATAAGGTGGAGTCTTATGATTACGGTATTTGACCCTTGCTACTCTCGTATATTAGTGAAGTTACATTACCAGATGGTACACATCGCTAAGTATAAGGGGCCATCCATAAATTACGTCACACGAATTTCATGATTTTTTGACTCCTCCCCCCTCCTTGTCACAGCTGGTCACATTTGTAAGACCCCCCTCCCTAGCGTGACGTCACATATTTTGCATATTTTCCATTTTTTGGAGTTTTCCAATAAAAGCAGTACTTAATAGAGTTGTTATTTTTTTTGGGAGCTCAAAATTGATTGTCTCAACCAAAGTAAAAACGTTAAAAGAGTGCTTGGAACTGAGGACGTTCAGTTTGCCGTTAATAAATACATAGTTAACGCGTTTTGATACTCATAACACATTTTGAAATGTGACGTCACTAAACTCCCACCCCCTCGTCACACAATGTCACTCTTTGTCGACCCCCTCCCCACCCCTTAACGTGTGACGTAATTTATGGATGGTCCCTAAAGAAAAAATGTGCCGACTTATTTAAAAAATTCGTTCCTTGCTCATGTTACAGGTAAATTACAAATATATTATTTCTACAAAACGAATGACTGACTCGTAAACGGCTACTCTTTACTGCCTGTCCGCTACTCTTTATTGTAAAGGATGGAAAGAATACCTAGCAGGGCAATCGTGCTAAAAAAAGTGGATTGAATCGCAATTTAAACGTAGCTGGGGGGCTACCACCTAAGCGAAGCTGATGCTGATTGAACGAATGGAATGATGTACTTTGCTGTGTTTGGTTCATGTCGTTAATCAAGGTCTCTTTATAAAGAAGCAATCGACAACGTTCCATTCGTTTACCCAGCATCAGCTTCGCTGAGGTGGTAGCCCCCCAGCTACGTTTCAATTGTGATTCAATCTACTTTTTTAGCGCGATTGCCCTGCAGATGGGATTTCTTTGTTACAGAGTTTATAGCGGGTTTGATTTGAACCTTAAGTAACTACTCTAGGGATTTGAGCTAGAACTTTTTGAGCTACGAATGCTACGATAAATCAAATCTACCCACATGGGTCTCCGGCCAAAAAAGGTCACCACCGTTTTTATCTTTAGGCAGATACACGCGAGATCACATCATGTTACACATGTTAATCTTGATGTCGCTCTTATATCGCTTGCGATAACGACTGCTTTCTTAATGTAAATGGGCAACCTGACATGCTGTTGGCTGTATTAGAGTACCTACTCAAGTCAACTATTTTCGAATGGAACATGGAAATAAGGCAGGTTCAGTCAAAATATAGAAAAACCTCAGAATTTTTTTTTCATGTAAAAAAAAAAAAATGGAAAAATACTTATTACCAGTAACATTTGTATCAAAAAAGTATTACCCCGGTCCCCACACTAGGCAAGCCTGTATCGTGGGGTCCCGTACAAAGCATTACATAGGTAAATGATTTTGTTTGAACTTACTAAATTTATAAACAATCTTAAGCAATCTTAAAGTTAAAAATGCTAATGCAATTCACTATTTTGACATATTTTAAGTAACATTCTGTATGTTCTATGAAATAAAGCTATTTTTGAGTTTGAGTTTACAAGACAAGTAAACTCAAAAAGACAAGTTCGCTACATACCTGACCATGCCTACACGATAAGAAGAAGAAGTGCTATACATAATTGACTAACATGAAAGAAAAGTCACTTTATTGACATAAGTGACTTTTCTTTCGTTTATGAGAATAAAGTATTGTTAATTAAACCAAATATTCATAAATTATAAAGGCTAGCCCATCAGATTACTCCATTATTGTTGTAAAACCACAGATGAACAATAGTAATCTATCTATATCTATACATATTATAAAGAGGAAAGATTTGATTGTTTGTTTGTTTGCATCGAATAGGCTCCGAAACTACTGGACCGATTTGAAAAATTCTTTCACCATTAGAATCCTACATTATCCGGGATGGACATAGGGTACATGGTTTTCCCGAATTCCCACGGGAATGAAGTCCCGCGCGGGAAGATAGTGTGTTATAAAACTGTTTATAGTGATATCACAGTACTTGTGATCTCGTATACATTACTAAATTGACGTAGATGTAAAATAAAGTCAGCTCTTCTTTAATGTACGGATAGCAGCAAATCAGGTTACCCTTTCGTACTACGAAAATCTGCGCTATTCCGAGCGATATATGGGTGACGTCAAGGTCAACATGTACAGTTTGATGTGCGACCGTGTGTACTGCAACGGTGTCTCTTGGGGGCGTTCAATTTAAACAGCCTGATTCCTTTTCAATTACGGTTATAATCAAAAGAACTGTATTCCGTTACAATACTATTTACTTTCCGTCACATCCACAGCTATAGAGTTAGACACCGCTTATTAAGTGCTATTGCACGCCTACGAACGTATTTACAACTTATTCCGCGAGCTTACTACAATGAATTCACAATAATCAATCAATGAATGGCGCAAGGCCAGATCTTCAATCATTTCGAATCATGACATCGAATACCATTTCAAACATTTTAAATTGATATTCGAATTATCTTCGTTATGCCATGGTTATTCTATAAAGAAGTTGCGTTGCGTTATGCCATGGTTATGCCCGATCCTACGTGAAGGTCTGCATACCACAGTACCTATACAGAGCTCCGTCTCCGACTGTACAAGATATTATTTGAGAATCGTGAACGACGACAGCGCAGTACCCATGTCGATCTTCAAATATCAAGGTTGAATAAAAAAAAAAAACGTGTAATGGTCAGTTGCAGAAACGTTCGTTAAAGTTTCTTTAAATGTAATGCCGTCCTCATTTACGTCAACAAAACAGAACGTGACAGATGATACTTTAAGGACTTCTGTGTAACTAACACTCTCAGCAGGCCGAGTACGATAGTCACAGCGCAGCGACAACACCGCAGCGACAACACCGCGGTCCTATGTCAAAATGTCAACAACGCCCTAGGGCGAGCAAGCCTTTGCGAGGGACCCTCGCGCAATCAAAGTGAAGTTTCAGCGTGAGCCGAGCGCGAGTTTGTCGTTATCGTGTTAAAGCTGCAGATAGGCCGGTACAAACCTACTTTTATATTAAGTACTTATACTTAGGTACAGACAGCACCACGTTAGGTTACACATTTGCACTACGAAAGGCACCGCTATTACGAGTACGATAAGAGCGACGTCAAGTTCAACATGTTTAGCCTGATGTGCTGCCGTGTGTACAGGGACAACGGCACATCATGCCATCCAAAACTGTCAAATTTCTTCAATCGATTTTCAATTTTATCTCCAAGCATTAGAGTTTACTATCCATAGGGGAAATTTGACAGTTTGTGGTTACCTGATGCGCTGTTGACTGTACATACTTACTTAATTAGATAGATAAAAAATAATTTATCTGCCAATGAATGCAGTTAGTTCATGCAGAACACACGTATAGGTGCAGATATACTTATCTAGATAAGTACTTATGATTTTATCTGCTAACTAACATATAAACAGATTCGTGATTTTATTACTTGATTTTTGTTCTTCTATCCTTAATAATTATAATAAAATATTAAGAGAGGAAAGATTTGATTGTTTGTTAGCATTGAATAGGCTCCGAAACTACTGGACCGATTTGAAAAATTCGTTCAGTATTAGAAATCTAGGTACATTATCCCCGATGGACATAGGCTACATAATTTTCCCGAAATCCCACGAGACCGAGGTCCAGGGCGGAATACTAGTATGAAATAAAAGGAAATAAGTGAGACCTATTAGGCATAAGTATCTTAAACTTACGTGACTATTGAAACACCGGCTCTTAAGGGGGCGTTATTTTACTAAAACACGATAGTTAATGCTAATTTAAATACTTACCATTTTGCTACACCCTTGTCGCTTCAGTTTTTGTGATGTGCTTTCTTGAAAGCAACGGGATGATCAAATAAACAAAGAACGAACACTTAGGTATGTGTTTATATCTAGGTGTGAATGTTATAAAAATAACCTGTTTATCCTTATCACGTAGTTATTTCTCTCTTGAATACAAACAAAGCAGCAAACAATATTGTGATGTGAGGTTAGGTTATATTAGTTCTGCTTGTTTTACACAGATGGCGGTGCTTTTCATAAAGCGGCAAAACAGAAGCGCCAATTTCGAGTTTTGTTTTGTTCTGTTTGTGTTTACCCGACGTCGCGTGCTTGTTTACGCCGCGTGCGATATGAATCTCGTACACCATGTGTTCAAAAAGCACGCGAAGGTTTAACAAAGAAATAATCATACCTACGCGTTTCTCTGAAGGATCAAAAGTAAGCAAATATGATGATGTGAGTGCAAATCAGCCAACTGAAGATCTTTCCCCGAGAAACATTGACCGAAAAATTACATAAACTTTTGCATCTCCGAATCCAGTTGCTTAGATATTAAGCTAGCTTTTTTTTAGTTTATTTGGGTAAACAAACAATTGCACAGTACATTTTTATAATTATACAAGCTATATGTCGGCATTATTCACTGTGCAACCAGCATCGTTCACCACAGCTTAGTTAATTGTCATCGTAGTTGCGTAACAATGGTATACGATCATAGAAATGTTTAGTTGAAAGCAAGATGTTGTAAATGGAAACAATAGGTAAGAAAACAGAAAAGAGTATTAAATTAAAGACTGAGATATTAAGACAGGATTACAAAAAGTGAGAAAAGAAGAAGATCAGTAAATAGCAGAAAAATACATGAAGGTAGTTCCTTGGAGCATGCATCGCAAGTTCATTAGAAATAAAAAAAAAATATGTATTTTAAGATATAGTAAAATAGAGAAAAACGAGAAGAGCAAACAGGAGGAATAATATTTTTAAGCTTTCCTAAATGAAGTTAGATGTTTACTCTTATTTAACTCCTCTTTATGAGGGAAAAATAGCTTCGCGATTCTAGCGAAATAAGAATTTAGGAAAACATTTGCTATCGCTCGCGCGCTCAAGCTCCCGGGAATCGCGTGCAATAGAGACCGTTGCAGCTCGCGATTGACAATAGGTACTTTTCTTGGCGAAATGAAATTTGCATTTCGGGAGAAAACGTTTTCCAGTAACTAAATCATAACAGATCACTTTGATTTTGGTGTCGATCGGTTCTGCATAATATATTCTAGGTTTATAGGTTTAGCTTTTAAAAATATTTGAGGTACTTACCTTTTAATCTATAGCTAATTTTAAAAAATGGAAAAACTATAAACCTAAAGGTTCATTGTGTTAATAACATAATACAAAATCATTCATATTTGAAAATATTTAGAGATGGAAAAACGTTTTTTTTTGTATGGACCAGCACGTACTATTCTTCCCCCTTATTTTAAACCATCGCATCAGGAAAATGAAAGAAAAATAAAAGCTGATATACATTGTATTTATTTACAGATATATTGAATACATAATTACTTTTATTATCACTATTAAGTTCATAAAATACTATGAAACGCTATAGATATTAGTAGATTTAAGGTTTTTGAATTGGAAGTTACAGGATATAATTTAACACGTTTATTCACATATCATTCAGAGTACTAATTTAAGGCATAGACAACATGCACATATCAACGAAGCATTTTATAATAATTTCTCAGGAGACGTATTTTTGAAACAGTAGAAATTAATCTTGAATTCGTGCGCGAAAGTAATTCGTATACGAAATAAAATTCTACTACCCTTGTTTTTATGCATTTTTGAAACAAAAGTTAGAAAACTTAAATGGGTTTCGTTCTACGCAGAAAAAATTAAAACCGGTAACCAATTATAAGAATCGATAACGCCTAAAATGAAGAAAGGAACGTTTTTAAAAAAAAAGTCTACCTACTCAATGTTGTTTGACAATACACAATCGGTTTACGGAGGACGGGAGGAGCTTATGCAGGGAAAATACATTGAAGACTTGACTGTATGTCTTCATAAATTCCTTTGCCTTTCCAAAAAGAGATGAATTCAGCAAAAAAAAAACGTGTGTAACTGTTAATGTCACTTTGCGCGCTTTCTACTAGTAGAAAATACAAAACGAGTGGTCGGAACACTCGCTGCAGAATTCACGGAATGAAATTTGAAAAATTGCGATTTAGCGTATTCGCATGCGAATCTTGTCAATTCGTATGCGAATTGGAATTCTATTGTTTCAAAAATACGTCTCCAGAACAACATTTGCACTTAAAACAGGGCCGATTTTTTTCAATAGTCGTGTACCTATTGCCTACACGACTATTGAATTATCTCTAAGACCGCGGTCTTAGATCTGTGGCTTGATACAGTTTTGTAAGTTGATGTTATAGGTGTGTCACCGGGAAATTGTAAATTTGTTTTTAGGTTTGGTTAGGTTAAGTTGCATTAATATTATAAAAAAGTCCCTCAATCTGAAAAAAATGGGGCAGTTCACAAGGCAGTTAGGAAGATTATAAAAGCTCCGAGATTTTATAATCTTCCTAAGTCAAAATACAAAATTACTTACGGGTTAAAAAACGTTACGGTGACATATACAGCTATAGAAGTAACATACATTTTTAGGATATGGTATGTAATTTTGCGTTTTGGGATCCTATTCATCGTTTTTCAAAGAGTTTTAGAGTTCATTGGATATGTTTTTTTTAATAATCTGATGTGATCACACAATAGAAAAAGTCATTATACTTAATACGAGTATACGAGTATCGTTATAATTATATAACGATCACTGGATAGAGTTTGCTTTTCGTAAAAATCGGCCCTTAATTTATGATATAATACTTAAACAGTCGTCACAATTATGTCTTAATATTCGTCTAAATTCTAAGGATTGATATTTTGGTCTTTTTATTGTACTCCGCTTCATCAAGCCCTATGATGTCTTTCTACATATTATTCAATTTAAATAAAAGAATATACATAGTAGGGTGTAAGGGACAGCTTAGCACAAACTGAAACCCTGAATTTTTTTCAGGGTTTCAGTTTGTGCTAAGCTGAATATCATTCTGAATATAAATTAAATTATTAATTCGAGTACACTCCATTTTCAATAAATCAATAATGGTCAAGAGCGAACCCATTCTCTATGTTTTTTTTATAATAGCGTAATACATAAAAATCACCTAAACCGCGTTCTGATACATTACATAGCGCCAAAGTAGGTAAATAACAACTTCTTAACTTGACCTTTCCGAAAAATAATTTTCTTGAAGCCGATCATAGTTATGTATTTACTAAGCTGTCCCTTACACTCTGTTTAAGAGGTTGATATTTTATATGGAGAGCCCTTGAGATGAGACGAGCTTGGGAAACAAAGAAATAAGTTTTGCATGGCGCGTCGATTGAGGTAAATAGGCGCGTCCAAAGTCTGCAAAAAAGATCAAAATATCGTAGGAAAAATACTTTTCTTACTGTGTATGTACTCTTGTGCCGATCTTCCTTTTATCGGGCCCGAATCCTTTCGTGTTTTATGATTAAAAGTATGTGAAAGTGATAAATGAAGAAAAAAATGATGCAGTATTTTTTTAACTGGAACAGAATTTTATCAAACGCGGTACCTACAGTGACACCCTGCCTAAAATTAAAATTTCAAAAAGATGAAATAATTCCGAATTTCTTCGTAATTTTTTTATTGGCTGTTCACTGTGAATGATTAGTACCTAAGTAATAGGCGTGACGCACTTCACCCCACCAGACATGTAGAAACGAATACCTACTTGTAGTAAACCCTAGCTAGCGTTTCCTTCTTCGTTTACCGGAAATGATGAATCATGGAGTGAATCAGGCCCTGATTTCCATATTTCCTTGTAAATCATATATGATACACTCACACATTTTGCTGTTGATCTTCACAAGCATATATTAAAAAGCAAACGAGTACGTCCTCTACTCTTCGTGTTTAAGTTCGGGTAATAAAGTTGCTGCTCGTTAACAAGTAAGTAAAAACAGGAATGACTCAAACTATACGAGTGCATTTTGTAGTTTCCCCGTGTTGACGTCATTAAGTTATAATTTTTATGGGCACTTAAATTCATCACAGTGATGCATTTATGGGAACGACATAGTTGGTACGTTTCACATCTAGGTTTATTATGCAAATAAAGTGAATTAATTTCGATGCTCGCTCGTACTCTTGTCTCAAGTAGTTAATGGCTCAGCCCCAGCGGAGGGGTGAGCCCGGAGGCCGCATCAGCGTGGCGCGCCGGGAATGCTCCGGGTTTGGAGAATCCCCGTCTGGGAAACCATAGTACGCCAAGTGCCTCCGATGTGGGAGCTCATGCCCTTTATGTGACAAGCTCTGAAGTCTACTCCACAAAGAAAACAATCTCTTATTCACTGTTTTCTTTCCCGTAGATGATTCTTCGCCTATAACAAAAACACATTCAAGTTTCTTATTTGAGCTAATATAATTTCTTTCATTAACGACATAGATCTTTAACTTAGTACGAACATCATCTTACCACACGCGCACACTCTGTGCTGTGGTGATAACAGCGGTTTTGCAAAGAAAATGGAGTAACCTGATGCGCTGGCCTCTGTACAAGCACAAAAGTGGACCAATCATTTGGGACCATCCATAAATTACGTCACACGAATTTAATGAAATTTTTGACCCCTCCCCCCTCCTTGTCACAGCTGGTCACATTTGTAAGACTCCCCCCTCCCTAGCGTGGCGTCACATATTTTCAATTTTTTTGTAATTTTTTAATAAAAGCAGTACTTAATAGTGTTGTTATTTTTTTTTTTGGAACTCAAAACTATGTGTCTCAACCAAAGTAAAAACGTAAAAAGAGTGCTTGGGACTGAGGAGGTTAAGTTTGTCGTTAATAGTTAACGCGTTTTGATCCTCATAACACATTTTGAAATGTGACGTCACGAAAATTATGACCCCTCCCACCCCCTTGTCACACAATGTCACACTTTGTCGACCCCCTCCCCTCCCCTTAACGTGTGACGTAATTTATGGATGGTCCCTTTGGGAGATTAAGGTCAGTTCACATAAACGGCCTTATAATAGTGTCGGGAGCAGAAACTCATTTTCTACTCTCAAATACGACACGAGGAGGGGATTAAGTTTATGAAGTTACGTATGCTGTAGAAAAATATCAACCTAAGTACCTGAATTTTCCCGAGGGGATACACCTTCTCGTTTGACTTTATTCAAGGGGTTTATTTCGTTTATTTGTAACTTTTCCATATCATCATTTGACTCAATTTCATTTCTGAGTTCTTTTTGAAATTTCTCCAGCTCTGGTTGGGTTGAAAGTGAGTTTTCAAGTCCAGTATTTAAACATGCTAAACGTATTTTAAGTACTAGAAAAGGATTAGTGGCAGCAATAACATTGTCGTATATGTTACGGATGTCTTCACTACTATCGTGTATGTCATCGGTAGGGACATCGCCGATTATTCTCTCCTTAGATTCTGCTGTATCATATTCGTTTGTGCCAGGGTCGTCAGTATCGGTATTTCGCTTCGTGTCGCCTTTATGATACTCCAGAAGGTATTCGTGGAGACGGTCTAGTTGTCTCGGGTAGTTATGCCATTGTTCTTTTCGAAACCCTTCCCCGTCATAGTTATCATCATCGCTCACAACATCGTTAAAACTCTCCATCTCTCGATTATTATTGGTGTTTATATACCTGGTGAACTTGTCTAAAGGTCGATTACTACGCGATGTACCGATGGGCACGGTATAAAATAATGTGTTGAAAGTATTTCTATTATTGTATCTACTTCTAAATATATTGTCATTTTGTTGGCCGTTGTTGGTGGATTCCAGCCGGTTGGTGGACATTGGAAGTACATTGCTTGACGAAAGCGCCACTGCCGCGAGCAACAGCACAAGTACCAATGTTTGCCTCATCTGAAACAAGGATTAGATTTACATCAAATTTTCATTTGCACTGGAATTAGTTAATTAAAGGAACAATTAAGAGTCGCTGATTGGAGTTATCTGATGCTAGAGATTGCTAATTAATATTCAGATGTCACTTAATTCGCGTTTGACTTGTTTAGAATATTCAGAGGTGAGGGAAGTGAAAGGTTTGAAGTAGGAACATTGTCAGACCTAAATTTGCATATTTTAATGCGTACTATTGACTCCTCCTGTAGGAGGTGAGCCCTCCTGGAAGATAATATTTATATGCAGATATAGTCAGGGAAATTGGCTTCGCTATCACTTTACACCGAATCACGTTCTCAAATCTTATTTGAATACAAATTACTGACATGTGTTGAAACCCAAATAGCTTATTTTTTAACTTATTGGGAAATAATAATAATAATAAAATCATATATTTTCAGGCAACTAGGCCCATAGATAAATACCTTACAGACTAACATACATATAAAATATTATAAAAAAAAATAAAACTTAATTAACACTATTTCCCGGTGTTTTTCCGGGGGTGTCTATAACCGGGAATCTCCCTCGAAAACGGCGGAACACCACGCCCTCCGGCTAAAAGCTCTCCTTCATGACTGTCATGAATGTTTCTTGAGATCACATACAAACTTTAATTCTACGGCCATGGCAAAATGCGGTGGCGAGCTTCCCGTCTATGACGTCAGTCGCATGTAAAAGTTTACCTATGTCACTCTCCACTCCAGTATAGCTAACGCATGGACGCGTGCGACGTGACGCTACACACTCAAAGGCCCATTTTTTTTCTTTTGTCGTAGGTCCTTCGGAACATACACAAAGAGAGACATGAACACTCATGACTCTTGCTTTTTACACAAATATTTGCTCTGACCGGAAATTGAACCCAGGGCCCGTTGATCAAGAGGTCACTACCACTCGACTAAATCGGCCGTCAAATTTTGCCAGATGTTATCTCATTCCTGTCTCTCGTTCTATCGCATAGAACAGGCTTAACGATATTGACATGACAAAATTATGTCACGCGTCCATCTTAGTCCGACAGCTCTTATAACTACCGCTGTGCAAAATATTGAATATTTTTGAGAAACTGCATTGAAATAGTTCCATTCGTTTAGGAGCTACAATGCCAAAGACACCGATACACAGATACACAGTTACATATAGATTTGTAGGGATTTTAAAATGAAGATAGCAAGTACCTAAGGCCGATTTTTCAATGCTAGTAAGGCTCAACCAAGGTGTAATATTTATAGACAGTCAGATAAAAGACCTAGATTAAAAATTAATAAAAAAAAATGTTAGCGATAAGAATAGTGATTTAAATACAGCTATTTAAATACAATTTAAATGAATAAGTGAAGAATAAATGAGCATTGAATGTGGCGCAAAGTGGTTCCAGAACCACATGACGTTCTGCTTACACAAAAGGGATTATAGGCGTGAGTGTGAGTGAGTGAGTCAATATAATTTACTAATAAACGATTCTTGAGTGTTACACATAATTTATAATAGTGTAAAACGTGCATCAATCCAAAGGAAACACTAGTCCTCTTTTAAACGTATATTTCCACTTCATGGTAATATACAATTTTAATTATATTTTAGATCTCACTATTTTAACGGACACTTCCGTAAACTACACTTTCTAAGGACACGACTACTCTCCTCAACTGCCAGGCAACGAATGTCCCCGTCAGCCAAACTCCCCTTCCCGTTTTGAATGAAGTTAGCCACTAAACTTTGCTACTGTTTTGTCTGTCAGTAGTTGTACCGGAAAGAGTCATTCATCGAACTATTTAAGTTAAACATTTAAAAATATTTAATAAAGTGCAATAATTGCTAAAATATTTAACGGAACCTTACACTAGTAATTAAATAACTTATATAACTATACATATAATTTATATAATTTTTACTATTTTGAAAGCTAAAGAGGCGTTGTTATTTGATGGTTAAAAGTCAACTTTTGGAAAATCGATCCTTGACTCATTGTACAGAGTGCCGCACATACGAGTAGGTTACCACACGCGTGAACTCTGTGCTGTTGCGATAAGAACGATTTTGCAGTGAAAATAGGGAAACCTGAAGCGCTGGCCTCTGTGCTTTTCGAAAAGTACACTTGGAATGAACGGTATAGGAATGCTTATTAATATTTAATACTACTTATAGCATTTTGCCCTCTGATTTGTCAGCGGTATTATGATTTGTGATCGTTATCAGCCTATCTCATCGTGACCCGTCTAACTAACCCTTTGTAAAAAATCCCGTTTTTTTTATTTTTATTAAAAATGGGTTCGCTCTTGTCCACAATATAGCTTAGGGCAAAGATGCGGTCGAGGATGTAGCGAGCTCACCCAGAAGAAGCCTATTCACTCGTACTTTAAAGATATTTGGGTTGTATGAACTCTGAAATACCGACGCCGGCAGGGAGGAATTCCACTCCCTGGCAGTGCGCAATATAAAAGATGAAGAATAGCGCTCAGTACGTATCCGAGGGATCTGGACAAGATAAGGGTGATACCCCGCAGTGCGTCTGGGTGTCCGATGGAAAGTACATACTATAAAAAACACATACCTATACGTTAATTTGATAAAAAAAGACAAATAAATAGAAACACAGTTCCGAAAGACTACATTTAAAACCGATTCTTTTTATTTTAAACGAATTTCACTTTGCCTCAGGAAGTATACCTAATTGCCTTACAAATTAAACGGAAAATGATTTAGTCAAGAGAATAATGGTAGAGAGTTCCAAGTAGTGATGTAATGATACGGTATCGATTATGTTCCACTTGTTCGATCGTAAAGGTCTTGTCAGACTGAGGTCCGTACAGAAAGCAACTCAGACTCTGATCTATACTTAAGTAGCAGTCGTCTTTGTCATTTGATATTGAGAGAAAGAGACAGTGAATTCTTAATTATAAATCAGGATTGAGTCTCCTTTTGTAATACGGGTTATTCATCTGGGACAACTCACGTAGCGCCATCTAACCACAAACCTAAGCAAGGCTATGGGTGCTAGAAAACTATATAAGTAATGAAAGTACTTATATTTTTTGTAAATATTACACTTAAACATTCAGTCTCCTCAAAAATGTTTTTTTTTGTATTCAAGAATTTATTCGAATTGTATAAGTATGTACCGGAAAATTTTAAAAACCGTATTACAATTTCATTAGTGAAATTATAATCTACCGCGATATTACAATTTGCCTAGTACAATTATAAATTTACGAAACTTTAAGGGCCGCCTGCATGGTTGCCTGGAAGAGATTGCTACCTTAGCAATAAGGCCGCCTTTTTTACATTCTACTTCCTTGATTATTCATGTTCATTTACTTTTGTCTGTTGTGCAATAAAGAATATTTCATTCATTCATTCATGAAATTAGGATAAGTTTAGATTATGTTTGGTCAGGTTTTTTTTACAATTCTGTGAGTTTGTTGTTTTAAACTTCTTGATTCCTTGACAAATCGGTGATACAGGTATCCACTATGAATATTTTTGTCAGCACCGCTAAATTTCTCTCTGGTATTTAAGATGGAAATTGAATCGATAAATTTATAGTTACGTCCCTGGGCCCCGATTCTGTAATTTCAGTTGTGTGTCGATGGAATGGAGGCCATTTTATCTTTTCAGGTGGCGAAATTGAGAACAATTTAAATTTTATATACTTGCTGACAACTACTCGACTAGCAGAGCCACTGCCAACGCAACCGAACGTAAAGTTGCAAACTACATAGTAACTGAAAATTCAGTTGGCGGTGGCGCCAACAGTGAAAGCAGCTGTCATAAGATGTATGAAATTTGAATAGTTCTCAATTTCGCCACCTGAACGAATAAGGTGGCGACCATTCCATCGACACAACTGAAGTTACAGAATCGGGGCCCTGATCCTTCGTGAGGTAGAGTAGAGGGCCGGGCACTATCGCTGGATTACCTGCATGAGCGCTTTGCGTACAAGCTGCTCGCTCGAGAGGAAAGGGCCCAGTCTATATGTAGACACAACACAGATAAAAAGCTTCACTGCACACGAAATGTGACCTGACTTCAAATTAGGTAGTTGACGTAACCGAACAACAAACAACTTTCGTTTGAACTAAAACTCTAAAGTGAAAAATTTTGTATCACCCCGACATTCGATTGCATATAATGATAACTTTTAAACAGCTTAACCAGTTTTGATCAAATGTAGCTAAGAACCATCACTATTTAGTCAGCTTTCATACAAACAAAAATCGGACCATTCGTTTAGAAGCTATGATGCCACAGACACACAAATACACTGACATACAGGTACAGGTACATAGACACACACGTCAAACTTATAACATCCCTCTTTTTTGTCGAGGCTTAAAAACTAAAAAACTAAATTATTGGGGGATAACCGACAATCTCAAAATCACACTTGCTAACAGAGAAAAAGCACGCACGTAAAATCACCAGTAATTCAAAAGTCGCCTGTATTTAGTCCCATTTTTATTTATCGCACAAAAGATAATTTATCACATTTAACATAGATGTAAGCCTTTAATGTGTCTGAGTAGAGATTGTCGCAGATAGATAAGTATTGAGAATAGCAAACCTTTCTTTGTGAAAAAGGGCTTTCATGATAAAAAGGCTTTAGGACCTTTTTGAAGTTTAGATTTATCATTCCATTATTTTAGAAGTTCAATTTTCCAGTCGATTCCCGAATTCTACAACATCAAAATGATAAACATAAAAATCCTGTCACTTAAGTTCTCTTATAAAAAGATTTTTATCTAGATACACTTATTTCAGAATTTTAATACTTATAGTACAATATCATCCAAAGAAAAAAAAACGAAAAAAAAAACAGCGGGTTGCACTCCGGGAGTGCCGGCAGAAGTGAAAACTTGAACATGAACGTTGTGCATTAATATGGAAATAAAACAAAATACACACAAAGAGGCCGTTATTCTCTCAGGATTCGAACCCTCGACCTGTTGCTTACAATCTGCCATGCCAACACTTCCACTCAACCACAAACTGTATACTTTCAGTTCAGTAAAATAGTCTATCGGTATTTGCGCACTATGTGCGAATAATCGTTGACATCGTTGACATTGTCACAAATAATTTTACCATAGGGCTGCCATCCATGGGAGCTTTCCTAAAAGAGATTACACGGAGTTCCCATGTAGTGCGTCCGCTAGTTGATATGTACGTTTGGTGTTTCAGTCGCAACCCCTCTATCTTTCAAACCATTATATACAGCATGTCCAAATTTTCAGGAAATCCTTATTAGGATAGTAGCTAACGTAAAATAGCATAAAAAAACTTAAAAACTTAAACTACAGTGGGGTCCCCATACAAAAAACGTCCAAAATATCGCATTTTTTTAACAACTTTTGTCACTGCTCTATTTCAAAAACGATATAATGCATACATTTCAAAATTAATACATATTTAAATCAATCTTTATATTAACTTAAAAAAATGATGTAAAATAGTCAAGAGCGAGTCGGACTCAAGTTAAAGATATTTAAACGGAAACTGGCACTCGAACTGTTTTTGTGACATTTACCTGGTTATTTGTTCTAGAATTACTGTGATATAATAATAAAACGAAGACATATACGTCTAACGCACGTATACTAGTGTTTCAGAGTCATAGTGTAAATAATAACAGTAATTCTACGACAAATAACCAGGTAAATGCCACAAAAACAGTTCGAGTGCGAGTTTCTGTTTAAATATCTTTAGCATGAGTCCGACTCACTCTTGACTGTTTTTCATCTTTTTGTAAATTAATGTGAAGTATGTTTTAAATGTGTATTGAGTTTGAAATGTATTCTTAAACAGTTTTTGAAATATAGCAGTAACAAAAGTTATTAAAAAAATGCGATATTTTGGACGTTTGTCGTATGGGAACCCCACTGTGGCTTAGGTTTTTAACTTTTTAAATTATATTTCACGATAGTTATCATCATAATACGTATTTTCTGAAAATTTGGACGTATAAAATTCGTTATAGACTGATTGATAAAGAAATTGAGAGGGCAGCGTAACTTATTGGCTTTAGTCTATTTTACCAAAATTGAACTAGCTAATATCGAACTATGTACTACCTACTTCTGATTTTATCTGCTAACATATAAACAGATTCGTGATTTTATTACTTGATTTTTGTTCTTCTATCCTTACTAATAATAATATAATTTATGAGAGGAAAGATTTGATCGTTTGTTTGCATTGAATAGGCTCCGAAACTACTGGACTGATTTGAAAAATTCGGTCACCATTAGAAATCTACATTATCCCCAATGGACATAGGCTACATAATTTTCCCGAAATCCCACGAGACCGAAGTCCAGGGCGGAATACTAGTATGAAATAAAAGGAAAAGAGTGAGACTTATTAGACATAAGTATCTTAAACTTACGTGACTATTGAAACACCGGCTCTTAAGGGGGCGTTATTTTACTAAAACACGATAGTTAATGCTAATTTAAATACTTACCATTTTGCTACACCCTTGTCGCTTCAGTTTTTGTGATGTGCTTTCTTGAAAGCAACGGGATGATCAAATAAACAAAGAACGAACACTTAGGTATGTGTTTATATCTAGGTGTGAATGTTATAAAAATAACCTGTTTATCCTTATCACGTAGTTATTTCTCTCTTGAATACAAACAAAGCAGCAAACAATATTGTGATGTGAGGTTAGGTTATATTAGTTCTGCTTGTTTTACACAGATGGCGGTGCTTTTCATAAAGCGGCAAAACAGAAGCGCCAATTTCGAGTTTTGTTTTGTTCTGTTTGTGTTTACCCGACGTCGCGTGCTTGTTTACGCCGCGTGCGATATGAATCTCGTACACCATGTGTTCAAAAAGCACGCGAAGGTTTAACAAAGAAATAATCATACCTACGCGTTTCTCTGAAGGATCAAAAGTAAGCAAATATGATGATGTGAGTGCAAATCAGCCAACTGAAGATCTTTCCCCGAGAAACATTGACCGAAAAATTACATAAACTTTTGCATCTCCGAATCCAGTTGCTTAGATATTAAGCTAGCTTTTTTTTAGTTTATTTGGGTAAACAAACAATTGCACAGTACATTTTTATAATTATACAAGCTATATGTCGGCATTATTCACTGTGCAACCAGCATCGTTCACCACAGCTTAGTTAATTGTCATCGTAGTTGCGTAACAATGGTATACGATCATAGAAATGTTTAGTTGAAAGCAAGATGTTGTAAATGGAAACAATAGGTAAGAAAACAGAAAAGAGTATTAAATTAAAGACTGAGATATTAAGACAGGATTACAAAAAGTGAGAAAAGAAGAAGATCAGTAAATAGCAGAAAAATACATGAAGGTAGTTCCTTGGAGCATGCATCGCAAGTTCATTAGAAAGAAAAAAAAAATATGTATTTTAAGATATAGTAAAATAGAGAAAAACGAGAAGAGCAAACAGGAGGAATAATATTTTTAAGCTTTCCTAAATGAAGTTAGATGTTTACTCTTATTTAACTCCTCTTTATGAGGGAAAAATAGCTTCGCGATTCTAGCGAAATAAGAATTTAGGAAAACATTTGCTATCGCTCGCGCGCTCAAGCTCCCGGGAATCGCGTGCAATAGAGACCGTTGCAGCTCGCGATTGACAATAGGTACTTTTCTTGGCGAAATGAAATTTGCATTTCGGGAGAAAACGTTTTCCAGTAACTAAATCATAACAGATCACTTTGATTTTGGTGTCGATCGGTTCTGCATAATATATTCTAGGTTTATAGGTTTAGCTTTTAAAAATATTTGAGGTACTTACCTTTTAATCTATAGCTAATTTTAAAAAATGGAAAAACTATAAACCTAAAGGTTCATTGTGTTAATAACATAATACAAAATCATTCATATTTGAAAATATTTAGAGATGGAAAAACGTTTTTTTTTGTATGGACCAGCACGTACTATTCTTCCCCCTTATTTTAAACCATCGCATCAGGAAAATGAAAGAAAAATAAAAGCTGATATACATTGTATTTATTTACAGATATATTGAATACATAATTACTTTTATTATCACTATTAAGTTCATAAAATACTATGAAACGCTATAGATATTAGTAGATTTAAGGTTTTTGAATTGGAAGTTACAGGATATAATTTAACACGTTTATTATCATATCATTCAGAGTACTAATTTAAGGCATAGACAACATGCACATATCAACGAAGCATTTAATAATAATTTTTCAGGAGACGTATTTTTGAAACAGTAGAAATGAATCTTGAATTCGTGCGCGAAAGTAATTCGTCTACGAAATAAAATTCTACTACCCTTGTTTTTATGCATTTTTGAAACACTCGAATTCGGTGCTGCCATAAAGTTAGAAAACTTAAATGGGTTTCGTTCTACGCAGAAAAAATTAAAACCGGTAGCCAATTATAAAAATCGGTAACGCCTAATTTGAAGAAAGGAACGTTTTTTTTAAAAAAAATCTACCTACTCAATATTGTTTGACAATACACAATCGGTTTACGGAAGACGGGAGGAGCTTATGCAGGGAAAATACATTGAAGACTTGACTGTATGTCTTCATAAATTCCTTTGCCTTTCCAAAAAAGAGATGAATTCAACAAAAAAAAAAACGTGTGTAACTGTCAATGTCATTTTGCGCGCTTTCTACTAGTAGAAAATACAAAACGAGTGGTCGGAACACTCTCTGCAGAATTCACGGAATGAAATTTGAAAAATTGCGATTTAGCGTATTCGCATGCGAATCTTGTCAATTCTTATGCGAATTGGAATTCTATTGTTTCAAAAATACGTCTCCAGAACTAGGTACAACATTTGCACTTAAAACAGGGCCGATTTTTTTCAATAGTCGTGTACCTATTGCCTACACGACTATTGAATTATCTCTAAGACCGCGGTCTTAGATCTGTGGCTTGATACAGTTTTGTAAGTTGATGTATAGGTGTGTCACCGGGAAATTGTAAATTTTTTTTTAGGTTTGGTTAGGTTAAGTTGCATTAATATTATAAAAAAGTCTCTCAATGAAAAAAAAATGGGGCAGTTCACAAGGCATTTAGGAAGATTATAAAAGCTCCGAGATTTTATAATCTTCCTAAGTCAAAATACAAAATTACTTACGGGTTAAAAAACGTTACGGTGACATATACAGCTATAGAAGTAACATACATTTTTAGGATATGGTATGTAATTTTGCGTTTTGGGATCCTATTCATCATTTTTCAAAGAGTTTTTAGAGTTCATTTGATATGATTTTTGTTAAATAATCTGATCTGATCACACAATAGAAAAAGTCAATATAATAAGAGTATTATAATTATTTCGATCACTGGATAGAATTTTCTTTTTGTAAAAATCGGCCCTTAATTTATGATATAATACTTAAACAGTCGTCACAATTATGTCTTAATATTCGTCTAAATTCTAAGGATTGATATTTTGGTCTTTTTATTGTACTCAGCTTCATCAAGCCCTATGATGTCTTTCTACATATTATTCAATTTAAATAAAAGAATATACTTAGTAGGGTGTAAGGGACAGCTTAGCACAAACTGAAACCCTGAATTCAGACTATAATTCTGATTGTTTTTATGTTGTTTTAGTTTTTTCTGCTTTAAAATTAAATTATTTATTCGAGTACACTCCATTTGCAATAAATCAATAATGGTCAAGAGCGAACCCATTCTCTATGTTTTTTTTATAATAGCGTAATACATAAAAATCACCTAAACCGCGTTCTGATACATTACATAGCGCCAAAGTAGGTAAATAACAACTTCTTAACTTGACCTTTCCGAAAAATAATTTTCTTGAAGCCGATCATAGTTATGTATTTACTAAGCTGTCCCTTACACTCTGTTTAAGAGGTTGATATTTTATATGGAGGGCCCTTGAGATGAGACGAGCTTGGGAAACAAAGAAATAAGTTTTGCATGGCGCGTCGATTGAGGTAAATAGGCGCGTCCAAAGTCTGCAAAAAAGATCAAAATATCGAAGGAAAAATACTTTTCTTACTGTGTATGTACCCTTGTACCGATCTTTCTTTTATCGGGCCCGAATCCTTTCGTGTTTTATTATTAAAAGCATGTAAAAGTGATAAGTGAAGAATAAAATGATGCAGTATTTTTTTAACTGGAACACAATTTTATCAAACGCGGTACAGTATAACCCTGCCTTAAATAAAAAGTTCAAAAAGATGTAATAATTCCTTCGATCTTCGTAATTTTTTTATTGGCTGTTCGCTGTGAATGATAAGTACCTAAGTATTAGGCGTGACGCACAACAAACCAACAAAAATGTAGAAACGAATACCTACTTATAGTAAACCCTAGCTAGCGTTTCCTTCTTCGTTTACCGGAAATGATGCATCATGAGTGAATCAGGCCCCGATTTCCGTATTTCCTTGTAAAGCATATATGATACACTTACACATTTTGCTGTTGATCTTCACACAAGCATACATTAAAAAGCAAATGGGTACGTCCTCTACTCTTCGTGTTTAAGTTCGGGTAATAAAGTTGCTGCTCGTTAACAAGTAAGTAAAAACAGGAATGACTCAAACTATACGAGTGCATTTTGTAGTTTCCCCGTGTTGACGTCATTAAGTTATAATTTTTATGGGCACTTAAATTCATCACAGTGATGCATTTATGGGAACGACATAGTTGGTACGTTTCACATCTAGGTTTATTATGCAAATAAAGTGAATTAATTTCGATGCTCGCTCGTACTCTTGTCTCAAGTAGTTAATGGCTCAGCCCCAGCGGAGGGGTGAGCCCGGAGGCCGCATCAGCGTGGCGCGCCGGGAATGCTCCGGGTTTGGAGAATCCCCTTCTGGGAAACCATAGTACGCCAAGTGCCTCCGATGTGGGAGCTCATGCCCTTTATGTGACAAGCTCTGCAGTCTACTCCACAAAGAAAACAATCTCTTATTCACTGTTTTCTTTCCCGTAGATGATTCTTCGCCTATAACAAAAACACAATTTCTTTCATTAACGACATAGATCTTTAACTAAGTACGAACATCATGTTACCACACGCGCACACTCTGTGCTGTTGTGATAAGAGCGGTTTTGCAAAGAAAATGGAGTAACCTGATGCGCTGGCCTCTGTACAAGCACAAAAGTGGACCAATCATTTGGGACCATCCATAAATTACGTCACACGAATTTAATGATTTTTTGACCCCTCCCCCCTCCTTGTCACGGCTGGTCACATTTGTAAGACTCCCCCCTCCCTAGCGTGACGTCACATATTTTCAATTTTTTTGTAATTTTTTAATAAGAGCAGTACTTAATAGTGTTGTTATTTTTTTTTTGGGAACTCAAAACTCAGTGTCTCAACCAAAGTAAAAACGTAAAAAGAGTGCTTGGGACTGAGGAGGTTAAGTTTGTCGTTAATAGTTAATGCGTTTTGATACTCATAACACATTTTGAAATGTGACGTCACGAAAATTATGACCCCTCCCACCCCCTTGTCACACAATGTCACACTTTATCGACCCCCTCCCCTCCCCTTAACGTGTGACGTAATTTATGGATGGTCCCTTTGGGAGATTAAGGTCAGTTCACATAAACGGCCTTATAATAGTGTCGGGAGCAGAAACTCATTTTCTACTCTCAAATACGACACGAGGAGGGGATTAAGTTTATGAAGTTACGTATGCTGTAGAAAAATATCAACCTACGTACCTGAATTTTCCCGAGGGGATACACCTTCTCGTTTGACTTTATTCAAGGGGTTTATTTCGTTTATTTGTAACTTTTCCATATCATCCTTTGACTCAATTTCATTTCGGAGTTCTTTTTGAAATTTCTCCAGCTCTGGTTGGGTTGAAAGTGAGTTTTTAAGTCCAGTATTTAAACATGCTAAACGTATTTTAAGTACTAGAAAAGGATTAGTGGCAGCAATAACATTGTCGTATATGTTACGGATGTCTTCACTACTATCGTGTATGTCATCGGTAGGGACATCGCCGATTATTCTCTCCTTAGATTCTGCTGTATCATATTCGTTTGTGCCAGGGTCGTCAGTATCGGTATTTCGCTTCGTGTCGCCTTTATGATACTCCAGAAGGTATTCGTGGAGACGGTCTAGTTGTCTCGGGTAGTTATGCCATTGTTCTTTTCGAAACCCTTCCCCGTCATAGTTATCATCATCGCTCACAACATCGTTAAAACTCTCCATCTCTCGATTATTATTGGTGTTTATATACCTGGTGAACTTGTCTAAAGGTCGATTACTACGCGATGTACCGATGGGCACGGTATAAAATAATGTGTTGAAAGTATTTCTATTATTGTATCTACTTCTAAATATATTGTCATTTTGTTGGCCGTTGTTGGTGGATTCCAGCCGGTTGGTGGACATTGGAAGTACATTGCTTGACGAAAGCGCCACTGCCGCGAGCAACAGCACAAGAACCAATGTTTGCCTCATCTGAAACAAGGATTAGATTTACATCAAATTTTCATTTGCACTGGAATTAGTTAATTAAAGGAACAATTAAGAGTCGCTGATTGGAGTTATCTGATGCTAGAGATTGCTAATTAATATTCAGATGTCACTTAATTCGCGTTTGACTTGTTTAGAATATTCAGAGGTGAGGGAGGTGAAAGGTTTGAAGTAGGAACATTGTCAGACCTAAATTTGCATATTTTAATGCGTACTATTGACTCCTCCTGTAGGAGGTGAGCCCTCCTGGAAGATAATATTTATATGCAGATATAGTCAGGGAAATTGGCTTCGCTATCACTTTACACCGAATCACGTTCTCAAATCTTATTTGAATACAAATTACTGACATGTGTTGAAACCCAAATAGCTTATTTTTTAACTTATTGGGAAATAATAACAATAATAATAATAATAATAATAAAATCATATATTTTCAGGCAACTAGGCCCATAGATAAATACCTTACAGACTAACATACATATAAAATATTATAAAAAAAAAAAAAACTTAATTAACACTATTTCCCGGTGTTTTTCCGGGGGTGTCTATAACCGGGAATCTCCCTCGAAAACGGCGGAACACCACGCCCTCCGGCCAAAAGCTCTCCTTCATGACTGTCATGAATGTTTCTTGAGATCACTTACAAACTTTAATTCTACGGCCACGGCAAAATGCGGTGGCGAGCTTCCCGTCTATGACGTCAGTCGCATGTAAAAGTTTACCTATGTCACTCTCCACTCCAGTATAGCTAACGCATGGACGCGTGCGACGTGACGCTACACACTCAAAGGCCCATTTTTTTTCTTTTGTCGTAGGTCCTTCGGAACATACACAAAGAGAGACATGAACACTCATGACTCTAGAACAAACATCTGCTTTTTACACAAATATTTGCTCTGACCGGAAATTGAACCCAGGGCCCGTTGATCAAGAGGTCACTACCACTCGACTAAATCGGCCGTTAAATTTTGCCAGATGTTATCTCATTCCTGTCTCTCGTTCTATCGCATAGAACAGGCTTAACGATATTGGCATGACAAAATTATGTCACGCGTCCATCTTAGTCCGACAGCTCTTATAACTACCGCTGTGCAAAATATTGAATATTTTTGAGAAACTGCATTGAAATAGTTCCATTCGTTTAGGAGCTACAATGCCAAAGACACCGATACACAGATACACAGTTACATATAGATTTGTAGGGATTTTAAAATGAAGATAGCAAGTACCTAAGGCCGATTTTTCAATGCTAGTAAGGCTCAACCAAGGTGTAATATTTATAGACAGTCAGATAAAAGACCTAGATTAAAAATTAATAAAAAAAATTGTTAGCGATAAGAATAGTGATTTAAATACAGCTATTTAAATACAATTTTAATGAATAAGTGAAGAATAAATGAGCATTGAATGTGGCGCAAAGTGGTTCCAGAACCACATGACGTTCTGCTTACACAAAAGGGATTATAGGCGTGAGTGTGAGTGAGTGAGTCAATATAATTTACTAATAAACGATTCTTGAGTGTTACACATAATTTATAACAGTGTAAAACGTGCATCAATCCAAAGGAAACACTAGTCCTCTTTTAAACGTATATTTCCACTTCATGGTAATATACAATTTAATTATATTTTAGATCTCACTATTTTAACGGACACTTCCGTAAACTACACTTTCTAAGGACACGACTACTCTCCTCAACTGCCAGGCAACGAATGTCCCCGTCAGCTAAACTCCCCTTCCCGTTTTGAATAAAGTTAGCCACTAAACTTTGCTACTGTTTTGTCTGTCAGTAGTTGTACCGGAAAGAGTCATTCATCGAACTATTTAATTTAAGTTAAACATTTAAAAATATTTAATAAAGTGCAATAATTGCTAAAATATTTAACGGAACCTTACACTAGTAATTAAATAACTTATATAACTATACATATAATTTATATAATTTTTACTATTTTGAAAGCTAAAGAGGCGTTGTTATTTGATGGTTAAAAGTCAACTTTTGGAAAATCGATCCTTGACTCATTGTACAGAGTGCCGCACATACGAGTAGGTTACCACACGCGTGAACTCTGTGCTGTTGCGATAAGAACGATTTTGCAGTGAAAATAGGGAAACCTGAAGCGCTGGCCTCTGTGCTTTTTGAAAAGTACACTTGGAATGAACGGTATAGGAATGCTTATTAATATTTAATACTACTTTTAGCATTTTGCCCTCTGATTTGTCAGCGGTATTATGATTTGTGATTGTTATCAGCTTATCTCATCGTGACCCGTCTAACCAACCCTTTGTAAAAAAACAGTTTTTTTTTACTAAAAATGGGTTTGCTCTTGTCCACAATCTAGCTTAGGGCAAAGCTGTAGTCGAGGATGTAGCGAGCTCACCCAGAAGAAGCCTATTCACTTGTACTTTAAAGATATTTGGGTTGTATGAACTCGGAAATACAGACGCCGGCAGGGAATTCCACTCCTTGGCAGTGCGCATTATAAAAGATAAAGAATAGAGCTCAAAAAAGCCTCTGAGCAAAAACACATATACCTACGTTAATTTGATTAAAAAAGACAAACAAATAGAAACACGGTTCCGCAAGACCACATTTAAAACCGATTCTTATTACTTCAATTTGCCTCAGGAAGTTTACCTAATTGCCTTACAAATTAAACGGAAAACGATTTAGTCAAGGGAATAATGGTACAGAGTTCCAAACAGTGATGTAATGATACGGTATCGATTAAGTATGTTCCACTTGTTCTATCGTAAGGTCTTATCAGACTGAGGTCCGTACAGAACGTAACTATACTTAAGTAGCAGTCGTCTTTGTCATTTGATAGTGAGAGAAAGAGACAATAAATTCTTAAGTATAGATCAAGACTTGAGTCTCCTTTTGTAATACGGGCTTAATTCATTTGGGACAACTCATGTAGCACCATCTACCCCCAAACCTAAGCAAGGCTATGGGTGCTAGAAAACTGATATAAGTAATGAAAGTACTTATATTTTTTGTAAATACCTATATTACACTTAAACTTTCAGTCTCTTCAAAAACGTTTTTTTTTTGTATTCAAGAATTTATTCGAATTGTATAAGTATGTACCGGAAAATTTTAAAAACTGTAATATTACAATTTCATTAGTGAAATTATAATCTCCCACGATATTACAATTTGCCTAGAACAATTATAAATTTACAAAACTTTAAGGGCCGCCTGCATGGTTGCCTGAAAGAGATTGCTACCTTATCAATAAGGCCGCTTTTTTGTACATTCTATTTCCTTGATTATTCATGTTCATTTACTTTTGTCTGTCTCTGGTGTGCAATAAAGAATATTTCATTCATTCATTCATGAAATTAGGATAGGTTTAGATTATGTTTGGTCAGGTTTTTTTTACAATTCTGTGAGTTTTTTATTTTAAACTTCTTGGTTCCTTGACAAACAAATCTGTGATATAGGTATCCACTATGAATATTTTTGTCAGCACCGCTAAATTTCTAAAATTAATTAAAATGGAAATTGAATCGATAAATTTATAGTTACGTCCCTGGGCCCCGATTCTGTAACTTGAGTTGTGTGCCGATGGAATGGAGGCCATTTTATCTTTTCAGGTGGCGAAATTGAGGACAATTTAATTTTTATATACTTGCTGACAACTACTCGACTAGCAGCGCCACTGCCAACGCCACCGAACGTAAAGTTGCAAACTACATAGCAACTGAAAATTCAGTTGGCGGTGGCGCCACCAGTCAAAGCAGCCGTCATAAGATGTATAAAATTTGGATAGTTTCGCCACCTGAACGAATAAAATGGCGATCATTCCATCGAAACACAACTGAAGTTACAGAATCGGGGCCCTGATCCTTGGTGAGGTAGAGGGCCGGGCACTATCGCTGGATTACCTGCATGAGCGCTTTGCGTACAAGCTGCTCGCTCGAGAGGAAAGGGCCCAGTCTATATGTAGACACAACACAGATAAAAAGCTTCACTGCACACGAAATGTGACCTGACTTCAAATTAGGTAGTTGACGTAACCGAACAACGAACAACTTTCGTTTGAACTAAAACTCTAAAGTGAAAAATTTTTTATCACCCCGACATTCGATTGCATATAATGATAACTTTTAAACAGCTTAACCAGTTTTGATCAAATGTAGCTAAGAACCATCACTATTAATTCAGCTTTCATACGAACAAAAATCGGACCATTCGTTTAGAAGCTATGATGCCACAGACACACAGATACACTGACATACAGGTACAGGTACATAGACACACACGTCAAACTTATAACATCCCTCTTTTTTGTCGAGGCTTAAAAACTAAAAAACTAAATTATTGGGGGATAACCGACAATCTCAAAATCACACTTGCTAACAGAGAAAAAAGTCACCTGTATTTAGTCCCATTTTTATTTATCGCACAAAAGATAATTTATTACATTTAACATAGATGTAAGCCTTTAATGTGTCTGAGTAGAGATTGTCGCAGATAGATAAGTATTGAGAATAGCAAACCTTTCTTTGTGAAAAAGGGCTTTCATGATAAAAAGGCTTTAGGACCTTTTTGAAGTTTAGATTTATCATTTCATTATTTTAGAAGTTCAATTTTCCAGTCGATTCCCGAATTCTACAACATCAAAATGATAAACATAAAAATCCTGTCACTTAAGTTCTCTTATAAAAAGATTTTTATCTAGATACACTTATTTCAGAATTTTAATACTTATAGTAGAATATCATCCAAAGAAAATAAATGAAAAAAAAAACACCGTGTTGCACTCCGGGATTGCCGGCAGAAGTGAAAACTTGAACATGAACGTTGTGCATTAATATGGAAATAAAACAAAATACACAAAAAGAGTCCGTTATTCTCTCAGGATTTCGAACCCTCGACCTGTTGCTTACAATCTGGCAACGTTTCCACTCGACCAAACTGTCTACTTTAAGTTTAGTAAAATAGTCTATCGGTATTTGCGTACTATGTGCGAATAATCGTTGACATCGTTGAAATCTGTCACAGAGATAAATTTTACCATAGGGCTGCCAACCCTCCGTCGGGTACGTATCACAATATCGAAGTAAAGAAAACCGAATTTCATAAGACCTATGGACGAAAGACCGAAAATTATATGGCCGAATGTTTATTTGACCGAAAGTTTGAAATCCCGAATGTTTGTTTGACCGAAATTTAGAAATCCCGAAGGTTGAAATACCTATGACTAAACACCCCGAAGGCTAAAATACCGAAGATTGAAATCCCGAAGGCTAAAATCCCGAAGGCTAAACTACCGAAAACTAAAATACCGAATTTTAGTTTCCGGATTATGGGCATCCTGTCCATAAAGTTTTCAATAGTAAAAATTATTTATTTTGTCTGTTTATATGACAAACGGAACTGCAACGAGTAGGTTTGTTAGTAGCCTAACCCAACCAACCCGTCAAGGGTTGGTTGGGTTAGGTTTGGTTAGAACTGCGACCCCAACGCACGAGCCGAGCGAGCGAAGCGAGCGTGCCGCGGCAGCGGCCGGCGAAGTGCCAGAAACGACTCTGGTTGCATTTCAATTTTTAGTATTTTGAACATCGATGTTTTTAAACATAGGTATTTCGTGTATCGGTATTTTGAACCTTTGGTCATTTAAACATTGGTATTTTGAACATTCGGTCATTTAAATGTTTTGTCATGTAAACATTGGTATTTTGAACATTCGGTCATTTAAATTCGGTATTTTGAACATTCGGTCATTTAAATATCGGTATTATATGTTTAGTTATATCGAACAACGGCATTCCAACCGTTTGGTATTTCAACTTTCGATGTTTTAAGCGTAGGTTTTTCAACCATCGGTATTTTGAATTTTCGGTAATACGTACCCCATCCGTCCGGGTTTCCACCCATACTTCAAAGTCTTTGAGTATGTAGTATTTGTTTATATTCAAAGTACACAACGCTGCTAAAGAAGAGAGAGTACCTTATCTTCTCAACAGTTTGCCTGAGTTCATAAGATCAGAGAACAAAATAGGCAGATTTTAAAAAAAAAAGCATCTTCTCCATTCACTTGAAACTGAATAGATTTTCAACACCTTTTAAATTAAGTTTATACCGACTTACTATATAATTAAAGACTCTTGTCCTCGCAGAAAAACTGCCCAAGCAGTTTTGTGGGGCTTTATTTTTAAGAAACATTGTAATTTTTTTATGTCTAATAATTTAAATAAATAAATAAATAAAATAAATTAATAACCCTATCCTCATCTGACGATCTGACGCGAGTTCATCGCGAGTTTAACATTTTTCCCCCATACTAAAAGTGCTCAACGCCGCTAAAGAAGTTTTCACTTCAAAAATAAATAAAGATAAAGTCGTTGGTGCTGTGATTACGATGCAGAAAAACAAAATGCATATGGAATAGAATATAATAGTATTTATTTGCTAGAAAACAGTACAAATTACAGATGTTATATAATATTTAGAACAGTGTCTTCAGCTTACATGTAAGCATGCAAATGTTTAAAATGTTAGTATGTTAGTCACGGTTTTTTTAACGGAAACTATGCTACAACATGCCATTTAAGAAAAAATTAAATTATATGTCAATTAATACAAAATGTCAATAATACTCAAATAAAATATGCCAAAAACAATTATTATTCAATTATGTCTAATTTCAAGATATTCTTTAGTCTTACTTCCTAATTTGGTAACTTTCTTCTTCTCTTCTCAATGATAACTGATCAGTTCTTGTTTTTATTTCGCTTCGATGTTTTTTCGTATTAAATATTGACGTGACACTGGCATTATGTCCTAAGAGGACGTTAGCCATATAAAAAAAAGCAATTAACCATTTTGTCAAATTCACTATAAGCGAGGCTGCGGTCATCGTCTTAAAATTGTCAGGTAGATGGTTGTGTAAAAGAGTACATAAGTGAAACATGTTTTTTTCGTAAATGTAATTTGTGGGCAGGAGGCTGACTGAGTAGGTTTATTATATGTTCTCTAGTTGGCCTTATCTTAACCTCTCCTCGAGTCTTCCAATAATATACAAATTAATGTTGTATTTTTTCTGGTAAGTTTGGATTGAAAAATTCAAAACATTTGTATTATGGTTTTGAGGAGTGAGCTTAGTTTAGTGACTTTTTTAACACAAAGAACTAGCTTTTCATGTGTCGTTCATCTTCGTTACTTTCCAGCCCTCTAACTATCACTGTGCAAAAAATCTCGCCAGTCCGCTCGCTGCTCTGTTTCAACGTGAAGGAAGGACAAAAAAACAAATAAAGAAATACAATCTCATATTTAAAATAGTAATGAAGTATGTCTTCTTCTTATCATGTAGGTATAGTCAAGTGTGTGGCTAACTTGACTAACCCTGGTGTCAGAGTTTCCAAACCGTCAAATGACCTCTGAGTTGGTTAAATACTTGTAAAAATACGGAAGTGCATTGCTTCTAATTTCTATGTATATTTCGGCAATCATCGTTTTCCGAATGCACACAAATTACATTATGAACTATTAGATTTATCACCTATAATAATTTGTATTGACAACTACGTACTTTATTGTTTTTAGTTTTAATTTTCATGTCTATTACTTATTCGATCATAAACAATTATTTCAATACTTGTTTTGTTTTAATTTCAAAATCGCGAAGTTTTCCGAGACTCATTAAGAATAACTCTAAAATTAAAAAAACAAAATATCCCTGACTGTCTTAAACGTCTAAACCGATTTTGATCAAATACAGCTAAGAACAGCTTATAAACAAAAAATACCGCATCAAAATCGGCTCATTCGTTCAGGAGCTACGATGCCACATATAGACACACAGATACACGTCAAACATATTTTATCGGGGGCTAAAAATTGTATGGAAGTATACAGAATACAGTGCTTTTTAATTCTTTTTGTGTTTCGGCAATTTTCCTAATGCACACGAATTATCCATTAATCATTAGATTACAATCGAAAAAACATAAATTGAAAAATATCTCCCTAAATATACTTTATGTACACATCGAAAAGATAAAATGTAATAGAATTCCATAATTTTGTATTTGTTTGGGAATGTAAACATCTATGTTGGCATTTCACTCAGTTATTTACTTGAAGAGAGTAAACAGAACTTTACGAGCCTTGTTCTGTACATCTACCTACACAGCTGTATGTAATGTGCGTTGTCTCTTTTCAAACTTGGTTTTACATGCGTCTGTTTTTATTTTGTATTCATTAGCTTTGAAAAGCGTCAGACAACACAGCATTATTTAATGTAATTTAATGACTAATGAGTATGATATCAAATAAGAAAAACATTTTTTTTATCATAAGATGGGTTAACTCTTGACCTAAATCATGACCATAAAGGTCAAAGATGAGGTCGACGATGGAGCGAGTTAAACCAGAAAATACCCGAAATGCAGAAAATGCAGAAATGCCACATTACACATATTGGGGGACTTTAAGTTAGTTTTAGAAAATTAAGGATACTAATAAGCTTATGAAACGAACAATTTTCTCTAAGGTAGGCGTTATATTTTAAAATTTTGACATATAGAAATATAGCTCTTTTTAAATTTGATTTAATATACCTTAACAATTAAGAAACTGCGTATTGTACCGAAAAATCGCTGCATACACTTTTCTGATACTGTCCACGCACCGGTCGCGTCGGTCCGTCTATTTTTGATCGGTTTTAACTTTTTGAAGCCAAACCTAGAATCACTACCAACCCAAACAGTGATTTAGTTTAGCAACCTTTTACAGAAATATGTTATAAAAGATTTTAAACAATCATCAGAAACAGAACCCGAAGACTTAGATTTCTACTTCCAACCAGATAATCTATCTATATAAATAAAAATGAATTGTTGTTCGTTAGTCTGATTAAAACTCGAGAACGGCTGGGCCGATTTGGCTAATTTTAGTCTTGAAATATTCGTGGAAGTCCAGGGAAGGTTTAAAAGGTGAGAAAATATGGAAAAAAAGGCGTAACGAAGTTGGCCGGGACAGCTAGTCAAGAATAAAAACAGCACACTAGAAGATAAAACGAAGACATGTCGGTCGGAAGAAGAAACAGTCCATGATCATAGGTTACAAGCAGCTCTATTCCCGCCCATTTATATATCACACACCAAGTATAGAATCTATCCTCCTTACGTTGGCTCGATGCTGGTATTTTTGTCGACTCACCTTTCCTATCCACTCCACATCCTGCTGCAACTGCCCTATACAGTCACAGACTCTATCTATCTTATGGTGCCCCGTCGATCATTGACCGCGGCGATATACAGATCGACTGTACTAGTTGGTACGAATGTCGGATCACAATCCATTACATTTCTGAAATGTAGCATGAATAGTAGGATTTGTGCATTCGTGCCACAGTGGTCAGAACGAGATGAATATCGTCGTTGAGTCTCTGTGGCAGAACTGCTGGGCGGGGGGGTGGCCATTGTAACGGTAACGGTAAAAGATTTTAAACAATCATAACAATATTAAAATGTCACTTGTTTAGTAGTAACTAGGTCAGAGTTAGTGTGGAAAAGCTAGTAAAAGTTAAAATGGAAAATATCAGCTACCTACCAATTACAGTTTTATTGTGTGTGGGCAGAACAGGTGACCATCGATTTACAAAACAATAATGGTTCTGAACTCTAATCGATAGGTCAGTACTGAAATATGATATTGACTTATTACTCTTTTTATAACCAAATTATTAAACCTGTTGCAACGTGCTTTTTCCCTGAAGTTTCCGAGGGTAAACTGCTAGCAATTATGATTTTGAGATCGTCGTTAATCGCCCAATGATTTAGTTTTTAACGGACTTTAATAAAGGAGGAGGTTCTATGTTTGACTGTACGTAAACTTTTTTATGTATGTTCACCAATTTCTCCGCCATTTGTGAAATTTCAAAATTATTGTTTTATTCGAAAGAGACTTCAGAGGTGGTTCCATTGTCACTAAGTCTGGATCTGATGATGGAATCAAAGGAAATTTGAGGGCTACCATTGAATTGAATAGGCAATTACAATGTTTCTCATGTAGGTAATTTCTATGATTTACACTAAAAAAACATAGAAAAATGAATAAGACATACACACACACATACATACGCTCACGCCTATAATCCCCATTGGGGTAGACAGAGCATCAGTGGTTTTAAAAATAAATAAATTTAATAAAATATATTAAACCCTCTTTAAAAAAGCAAAAACTAAAGACGGCATATCAGCTACCTGCCAATGATAAGGCGGCCTATCAAATTTATTTGGCTTGGCACCGACTTCTTTTTGTCCTAATTTTTCGCTTTTTAAAAGTTTATGTTGATATGCAGTCACCTAGCAACCTTGTGCATGACAACTATAGTGATATAACAAACACGTATCACTGAGTCACTATTGCTTTTCATGCTATGCTTGCAACGATAAGCAATATGTTGATCAATAATGCCCACGTGTAAAAATCCAAAGCATATGGACATTAGTCGTACAAATTATATTCCAGACTGTTTATAGATAAGGTCATTACAGATGTTTTATAGTAAATATATATGCCACCAGAAAATTTTAAGAACAGTAATATTACAATTTCACTAGTGAAATTACAATCGAAACTTAAATGGCCGCTTGCTTGAAATTAGGATTACTTACGTTAGATTGCACTAATATTACCAAAAAGTCCGCCAATGTGAAAAAATTAAGGCAGCGATCATTATCTTAAATAAGTATAAAATCATTCATCATAACCCTTATTTTTGATTCACCGTAGTCGGTAAAAATTACATTTGACAACGGCGACATAAGTCTATTACACAGGGTACAGCGCACCAACTTACCACCTAGGCACTCCTTGCCGTTAAAACTTAAATCAGAATTAATTTGAACGTACTTTAAAAGATATTTACAAAAATAAAAAGAAAGCTACAACGTCAAAGCTGGTGTTTTCATCTAAATGAATACTTAGCTATACTATCAGACAAACAACTGTAGGGGAAGGGATCTGTAAATCTTTTGATCATTGAGTTGTTAACACTATCCCAGTTCATTTGAACAGAGCCGTGGCTAGGATTTAAATAGAGGATATGGGCTTTCAAAGGACATAAATGTACACAGCTTCGGTATTAATATTATGTGTGACTGTGTCCAGTGAAAGAGACCACTTTGGTTGTCCATAAGAGTGAAAATGTTTTGTAAAAGCTGCGTTAATCGCTCTTTACATAGTTTATTAAGATATATGGGGTGACTTTAAATTTGCTAATGAAACTTTAGGGGGATTCGCAACTCTCAATTTGTTTTACATCCAATACAAAGGCAAATCAGTTGTATGGAGAGGTCTTGGGGAAGTTAGGGAACTGATTCACATCCATATTTTCGCAAATTTAAAGCCGTCTAAAACATAATTATTAGTTATAAAAATGAGCCAACTTCAAAGCGCTATTAGAAAATTTTATAGGCAAGTATATTAGTAGAGTTTGTCCTAAAATTGTCTAATGTAAGTATAAAAGAAAACACGATATTGTAGTTTTCGACCCATTTCGTTATATGAAAGGTTTCAGTGAGTATTAGTTCAGGATGATATTAGCTTACAAGAAAAATATCTCCAGCCTTATTTTTTTATTCCTTGCCTACGTTATGATAGGACCTTTGGGTTAAATTTCAGCTAAAATTCAGGTCAAACTTGTATTATATTGGTTTTATAGCTGATTACTTTGAATCTTCTCAGGGTGATGTTGGCAAGGTATAACGTTGTAGAAATTAAGGTCTAGAAATAAAAAAAATTAAAGAAGAGTACTTATACTAAAAATGTACTCTCGACTTCCTTTTATATCTAGTGATTCTTTACAAGCTTTTAAGTAGAGAAGTGATAAAAAACATTGTCGCCCACGGAATGGATGGGTCCTTGGTTAGAGGACATAAAAATAAACCTGCTCGAACCGAAGCTAGATAGGTTTTCAAACAGATGTAAGTCTAGTCACTCGTAGTATACTCAGGGGAAGTCTGAGGTATTGAGTGCTTCTGCATCGCTGAGCTCCGCCACATTTCGATTTCGAGATTTATTCATGTAAACTTGTAAATTGAAAAAACACGTGATATATGATTTGGTTGATGTCGGTTTTCAACAAGAAATCTGCTATTTCACTTTAAATCAATACCATGAAATGTTTCTTACATTATAATAATAAACTACCGCCTTCATAAATATAATTAAAGTGGCAGTTGAGGGCTTCGCTGAGGTGTTTAAAATTATTTCTTATATCTATTAAAATAATAAATGTTTTTAGACGCTCCGTCTCTTAACGGACACTTAACTTTAAATTATGTTCATAAATAAGGCGGTAAATATATTTTATTTTTCATTTTTTTATAGCGTATTTTTTTTACAGGAACACTGTTCCTATGTCAATAAATATACTTGTCAGTAACAAAAATTCACACAAAAAAGTTATACTAAATTAATAGGTAGATAGACCCATTTCTATAGTTCATTCATTCAGCTGAAGGTTTTCACAAATACCCCAATGTATGGGGAATGTACATATAAAGCGTATCTTTTCGCAAAAATCTAATGTTCTCTTGAGATTTTACTTACATTCAAAGCCAATAGTTCTTTTTTGGCTGATTCTGATTCTGATACATTAGGATTGGGGTACGTACATTTTGTAATTTTTACTTTAAATGCATTCTGTAGAGCAGGTTAGGCTTGACATTTTTGAATTTGTTACAAACTTATTTTGACTGGGTAACAACACCTTAACTCTCAATCACGATTTGAGTAGAATGGAATAATATGAAATTCCCTATTTAGTTAATTGTAATTAGTTTTTACTTTTACATTTTCCTCGGAAATAAATAACAAAAGAAACCGAAAGGTTCGCATTGCCGAAATATTATTATTAATCATCACATTCGACTTTCATGACGTTTTTTTGATTTAGCGATGTATTTTCAATTACGAAGCCAATAAATATTATTAATTGCGCGGAAAAACAACAAGGAATAAGATAAATGGCCAGCTTGCTGCATCATTAATTTTGTAGACAAGATGACAAATTGCCAACACCAATTACTCTTGAGTCTTGCGTTTTTAGGGTCCCGTGTCGCGGTCCTTGTTGAAATATCACTGTAGCCAATTTATTGTTAAAACAAAATTAGAGTGATAATTCGGATATTCTGGTTTTTTTTCCGGAATCGCTTGATCAATATGCTCGATACATTAGAATTGTGTCAGTAACTTAACAATAATAATAACAAGAATTCATTATTTATTGACGACCGGTTTGATTAAAGGTAGAAATGCTTGCTGCCTCTGAATCGAAGACTTCCAGTTCTATTTCCGGTAAGGGCAAACATTTGTGTAAAAAGCAGATGCATCTTTAGATAAGAGGATGGCATTTTTAGATATTATTTAAAAAATTACGGCTTTACTCGCGATACATAGTTTGTGTATAATCGGGCGTCGGGTTTTTAATATATCAATTTTGGCGGACTTGACTAAGCCTAGTGACAACATTTCAAATAGCCAAATAAGCCATGAGCAGAGGAAATAAGTATTTACGGCCGGTTTGGTCGTGGTTATGGTAGTGGCACTGCCTCTTGATTGACGGGTCCTGGGTTCAAATCCCAGTCGGGGCAAATATTTGTGTAAAAAGCAGATGTTTGACTCGGGGCATGGGTGTTTGTATCTGTCTTTATGTGTGGTCCGAGGGACCCACGACACAAGGGAAACAACCTTATTGTGGGCCTTTGAGTGTATGTCGTTTTATTATTATATTATTATTATTTATATTAAAATGTAACTGCACCTCATTTGTGTTAGAGTGCAATAAAGTATGTTGTATTGTGTCACCGTTTCATTTATTTACTGATAATAAGTTGTATCAAAAATGCCAAGTTGTATCGAAAATAAAAATGTAATTTTATACGTAAGTCTGCATTTACTTCTCGAGAATTTTCTTTTCAGTAAGTAAAATAAACTGAAACCTTTCACGCGGCTTAGGGTAACGATAACACTTAGACCCTTTACTGCATTTAAAAACATACGGAACTTTTTTTATAAGCTGCAGAATCCCTCTTGGCGTGTTTTTTCAATTCTTGTGGAGGAGCCATCACTTTACAGGCAGCATTGAAATTGCTTTTTCACTTTTCCATTTACCACTTGATGTCAGGCGTTTGACTTAAAGTGGTTGAGTCAGGTCGAGTTGTCTATTCGAGTAGTTCAGTGTTAGTTTATTGCTGTTGCAAAGAGATGTACTACTTAAACCTCTATCCTAATAAAAGTGGGTTCTACTTAGCTTTTGTGAGGAAAATTGCGGTTTTCTTGCAAAATGTTAGTATCTTGACATTTGAAGAGAGGAAAAAGATTGTATATTCAAGGTAGAGGGTGTTAAGGGCCACATCAAGTTATGGAATTTTCGTTATTTACTGCAGTCCCCCCACGCCGCGGCGCATATAGGGGCAGGTTCATACGCGGCGGTGTCAGAATGTAATGTACATTGCTTGTTTCGTGTTTTGCGCTGTTATTGTTGTGTTTTATTGCAAAATATTGTGTTTGAATAAATAATTTAATTTTAGAACAGAAAATATTTAAAAAAATTAAAAATTTTCAAGAATTTTCCGGGCGAAAATTACACTTGATTATCATTCAGAATGGTGGTCTTACATCCTGCATGACACACTTTTTTTGTATGTTTGTTAAGAGATAACTTCGCCAGTTGTCGGCCGACTTTCAAAATTGATTTTTGTGTTCGAAAGAACTTTTAATTTTTGTTAAAAAATCAAACAAAATATAAAATACTTAGAAACCAAAACATCATCTAAATATAAATATCAGATGACGTTGGTTTGTGGTTATCTGCTAATAGGCATTGTGGGATTGAAGTCAGAGATTCATACGATTTTAAAGTGGACAATTATCCAATTTTTTTTCTTTGCCAGTTTTAGTTTCGTTATCCTACCCCAGGCCCGGACTGGGACCCGAAATCGGCCCGGGCATTTTAGAGACAGTCGGCCCTCCAAGATACAGGAAAACTAAAAATGTAAATTTAGAATCTTTATCCCGATAAAATGTCATGTTTTTCAATTCAGCCAAGACAAAAGTTAGAGTCAACATAATTTTGTTATATGCCGTTTGAATAGGCTTATCATAATAATTAATTTTTTTAAATTGATTTTCTCCAAAAATAATGAGCCGCTTTACATGGGAAAATTTTGATAAGGCGCGGTCGCAGGAAAATATTTTGTACCGATCAGAGTCATACCTAGCAGCGATCATGACTGTCGTTTTTGCATCATCAGCAAAATAATTTGAGAATGTAAACTTCTAAATAGGTTGTCTGACCATTTGGTGCTTCACCTTATATAGCGTGGTTTAGCCCCTAAGTAACGTAAAAGTTCCGATTTGTACTTTCTGGATATACCTACGATTGGTATCGTTGGATTCCTTGTAACGTCCACAATACGAAACTGAAGGTCGTAGAGTGGCAAAGTTGTTGAGGGGGGAGGGGGGAGCAGACAAAGATGGCGGAACGGCATTTTTGTTTTCACGCCATAAGTCGACAAATACTTAACCGATTTAAAAAAATTAAACGACACATAAAAGTTAATAACCTATGCCATGTTTCGTCCATATATATCTAATATGTATTTACTGCAGTTGATGAGTTATCTCATGAAACAAGGATTTTTCGTAAATATTTGTACACTTTTCGAAAGATTGTTCAGTAACGATTTTATGTTTCTTATTTATTTGATAAAGCCTTTATAGAACAGAATTTCAGCTATTCAGAAACGTAAAAATCATTACGCTAGCCCTCCAAACCACTAAGATATACCCATTCGCGTGAACCTCTCAGTAAAATGTAATATTCAAAATATGCGCTTGATTTAGACAATATGGACATTATGCTGTTCATAATACGCTGTCTATATTTAATTGTTTATTTAAAGTATATATATATATGTGTACGTAACATATAGATCTACATTTTACCCCAAACTTCATCAAAATCAGTTCAGTATTTCCGGAAACAGTTCAATTTAAAAAAAAAAATCTTTTCTCTTTTATTAATAAAAAGTAGTTAAAAATAATGAAATAAGGGGCGTTATTACTTACGTAAGTGTCTTTTTCTTTAACTTAAGAGCCACGCTCTTGTCGGTGCAGCATTTTCCAGTCATTTCTATTCTGTGCCAACATCTTGACCTCTTTATAAGACACGACGTTCACCTTCTCCTTTATTTGTTCAAAATATGTTCTTCCGGTCGTCCTCTCCCTCTCTTTCCCTCTATCTGCCCCTCTATAATGTTTTTTAGAAATTCATCATGTCTTATCAAGAGGCCAATTATATTGATTATAACAATACTTAAGATATAGATATAAATCTGGTTCTATAGACAAATGATGGGATGAAGAAAGAATCCAGTCATAGATTGTACTTGGTGGTATAACAGTTTATTTTGATGGCATTACTGATATTAATTTAATTTTCTATAGAATTAAATTGATTTAAGCATATTTCTGAACTAATATGACAAACGACTTTCATACAGGTCTGTTGTTTCTTAACGCAACTACATTTGACTGTTCGGAAACCTGTCGCACATTGGCAAGATATCAATTGTAAATCGTTCAGGGTCATTGGAGGCTGAACAGTAGTAATAGGTACTAATTTGTTGTTTTCTAAATACCACCCACACGTTTCTGGTGGTGGTAAGGCTTGTTCAGGTTTTTTGTGCTGTTTTCCAAATAAAAGTTTGATAATTAGCCCTTTTAATATGCTGATTTAATGCACCTTTAGTGGGTGGTAATTGATCCAGGTTATTTATATTTTGAAACATGGCTGCTCTTAGATCGTCGATATCATTATGTTCTTTTAAATGAGGTTTCTTCTGGCAATAGACTTGAATAATGAATTTTTCACTGTGTTTCATATTTTTTTCTGTCAGAGTGGCATCAGAGCCGAAACTTGACAGAAGCTGGAAATTTTCAATAAAAACTGGCCAACTACTTTTTTTGGTGATTCCAGAAAAGGCGCTTGTTGTATCACAGCCAGTAATAGCGTGAAAAGCGAGTAAACTTTTTTCTCCTGTCCGAGTGCCCTGCTAATATCATGAACAGAAACGTATTTCGGTGATTTTGCTGTTCCTCGTTGAACCCAGACTTGTAGGGATAATTTCTCAATATGGTGGACGAGCAACAGCAAAACATCGGTGTCGCGACTATTTACAATAGTGGTCTCGTATCCTTGCTGAGCAACATAGAAGCACCACTGAGTTGCAAAGTAATCAAGAAGAGGGCGATACCCGCTTTGTACTACACGCTATAGATGTTGCTCAGCAAGGATACGAGACCACTATTGTAAATAGTCGCGACACCGATGTTTTGCTGTTGCTCGTCCACGATATTGAGAAATTATCCCCACAAGTCTGGGTTCAAAGAGGAACAGCAAAATCACCGAAATACGTTTCTGTTCATGATATTAGCAGGGCACTCGGACAGGAGAAAAATAGTTTACTCGCTTTTCACGCTATTACTGGCTGTGATACAACAAGCGCCTTTTCTGGAATCACCAAAAAAAGTAGTTGGCTAATTTTTATTGAAAATTTCCAGCTTCTGTCAAGTTTCGGCTCTGATGCCACTCTGACAGAAAAAAATATGAAACACAGCGAAAAATTCATTATTCAAGTCTATTGCCAGAAGAAACCTCATTTAAAAGAACATAATGATATCGACGATCTAAGAGCAGCCATGTTTCAAAATATAAATAACCTGGATCAATTACCACCCACTAAAGGTGCATTAAATCAGCATATTAAAAGGGTTAATTATCAAACTTTTATTTGGAAAACAGCACACAAACCTGAACAAGCCTTACCACCACCAGAAACGTGTGGGTGGTATTTAGAAAACAACGAAAAGTACCTATTACTACTGTTCAGCCTCCAATGACCCTGAACGATTTACAATTGATATCTTGCCAATGTGCGACAGGTTGCCGAACAGCCAAATGTAGTTGCGTTTAGAAACAACAGACCTGTATGAGAGGCGTTTGTCATATTAGTTCAGAAATATGCTTAAATCAATTTAATTCTATAGAAAATTAAATTAATATCAGTAATGCCATCGAAATAAACTGTTATACCACCAAGTACAATCTATGACTGGATTCTTTCTTCATCCCATCATTTGTCTATAGAACCAGATTTATATCTATATCTTAAGTATTGTTATAATCAATATAATTGGCCTCTTGATAAGACACGATGAATTTCTAAAAAACATCATAGAGGGGAAGATAGAGGGAAAGAGAGGGAGAGGACGACCGGAAGAACATATTTTGAACAAATAAAGGAGAAGGTGAACGTCGTGTCTTATAAAGAGGTCAAGATGTTGGCACAGAATAAAAATGACTGGAAAATGCTGCACCGACAAGAGCGTGGCTCTTAAGTTAAAGAAAAAGACACTTACGTAAGTAATAACGCCCCTTATTTCATTATTTTTGACTACTTTTTATTAATAAAAGAGAAAAGATTTTTTTTTAAATTGAACTGTTTCCGGAAATACTGAACTGATTTTGATGAAGTTTGGGGTAAAATGTAGATCTATATGTTACGTACACATATATATATACTTTAAATAAACAATTAAATATAGACAGCGTATTATGAACAGCATAATGTCCATATTGTCTAAACCAAGCGCATTTTTTGAATATTACATTTTACTGAGAGGTTCACGCGAATGGGTATATCTTAGTGGTTTGAAGGGCTAGCGTAATGATTTTTACGTTTCTGAATAGCTGAAATTCTGTTCTATAAAGGCTTTATCAAATAAATAAGAAACATAAAATCGTTACTGAACAATCTTTCGAAAAGTATACAAATATTTACGAAAAATCCTTGTTTCATGAGATAACTCATCAACTGCAGTAAATACATATTAGATATATACGGACAAAACATGGCATAGGTTATTAACTTTTATGTGTCGTTTAATTTTTTTAAATCGGTTAAGTATTTGTCGACTTATGGCGTGAAAACAAAAATGCCGTTCCGCCATCTTTAACGGCCCCCCTTCCCCCCTTCACAACTTTGCCACTATACGACCTTCAGTTTCGTATTGTGGACGTTATAAGGAATCCAACGATACCACGCATAGGTATATCCAGGAAGTACAAATCGGACTCTGTTTCTAGAGCACTTCTGCTCAAAAATGATCCAGTCTAATATATATGAACCGGGTTCCGGCAGGAAACAATGTATGCCGTTGCGCGAGCGAAGCGAGCGCCTAATTTTTTTTTGTAAATAAAAGGAATACGAAAAAAGATAAATTTCAATCCCGCAATAGTAAAAGAGCATAGTGATCCCTTCACAAAACAGATTTTGAACTAAAATAGAAATATTTACACCATTCCAATGTCTAGGTACCAAACTACGCCTATCCCCCTTAACCCTACGCGGAGCTCGGCTTACGGCCTCGAATTACTAACATTTGTTTGGTGGACGTCTTAGATTGGGGGGAAGCTTCGTGTATTGCCTAACGCGGAGCTCGGCCTACGCCTTCGCATCACTTCTCTTTGTTTGGTTGACGTTTTAAGTTGGAGGGACGCTCCGGGCTTCGCCCTACGCGGAGCTCGGCCTGTGGCCTCGCATCACAATTTTTGTTTGGTGGACGTCTTAGAATGGTGTGACACTCCGCGTTTCGCCTTACGCGGAGCTCGGCCTTCGGCCTCGCATAACATACTCGTATCTACGTTTGGTGGACGTCTGAGATTGGAAGGCCGCTCAAGGCTTCACCCCACGTGGAGCTCGTCCTCCGGCTTCCCATCATTAGTTTTTGTTTGGTGGATGTCTTTGATTTAGGGGACGCTCTGGGCTCCGCCCTACTCGGAATCATAATTTTATTTTATTTATTATTGAATTTACAAACCATCTTAAAAAACCTCTGTAAGTTGTCTCTTTTTATTTATTGTTGGGCTCGAGACGAATGGCCTCAGGCAAACTATTGAGTAGATAAAGACTTCATAGTAGATGACATAGTAGAGTATTATTCGTTATTCTATTCGTGTTTTTTATTTTTTCAAAAGAAAAGACCGCCAGTCGGCCACACCGGCCCATCGGGCATTTGCCTGATTTGGCCAATTTGGACCTGTCCTACCCTAATAGGGCTAGTATTATATCAGTAGGCATTTATCTATGGGCCTAATTGCCTGAAAATAAATTATTTTATGTATTACTTACTAGCTTTAAGCCCGCGGCTACGCCCGCGTGGACTACAGATCATATCGTGCCCAACTGTGGGATGAATTGTAGCCTATGTCCTTTCCCAGGCTCTAATCTATCTCTGTACCAAATTACATCAAAATTGGTTCAGTAGTTTAGGCGTGAAAGATGGACAGACAGACAGACAGACAGAGTTACTGTCGCATTTATAATATTGGAATGGAAGTATGGATTTCAGTGAAGTTGGCTTGTTTTGTGTAATTTTCAATACGCCACATTCAATAGCGATAAGTGTGCTAGTGGGCTAGTTGCCAAGCGTTCGGCGGACATTATCTACTCAACTTACTTTTTCTGCAACAGATAAGAATTGTACTAGCACTGACATGTGGATGTTGATGCACAATCGAATGTGGAAAAAAATAAATATCTAAATATAGATTTCAAAATCACTTAATAAACACTCACATCTCGTTTATATTATAATGTGACGACTCAAAAACGCGTATTCACTAACACATTAACCTGTAGGTAGATAACATACACACATCAAAAAAAGTTTACGATCAGTAGCAAAATCAGGTGTATTCTTTAAAATATAAATTATTTAAAGAAACTGTTTACGTTTTATGATTTTATAATGAAAATTCACTAAGTAAATAAAAGAATCATTATTAATTATTTACTTTTTATTAACAAAAGCTAGGAAATGCAATTTTGGCTTAAATGTAATGTAATGAAAAATTTGAATTAATGAAAAAACAAACAAAATTTATTACGAAAAAATTAATAGTTAGTATAAAATGACTCCTCCCCTGGCTCGCACACATGCGGAAACCCTTCTGGGCATGCTAAGAATTAAGTTATCTAGCATTTCTTGTGGTAACCTGTCCCACTCTTCAATAGCAGCTGCCCTGATTTCTGACACTGTTCGCGGAGGTGGCTGACGGTTCCAAACAGCTCGCTTAAGAGCATCCCACGCATGCTCGATCGGGTTTAAGTCAGGCGAGCCGGCAGGCCAGTCTAACCTGGTGATGTCGTATTGCTGGAGAGCAGCATCAACACGTCCGTTTCGATGTGCGGGCGCATTATCATCTACCATTATGAATTGGCGCCCGTGGTTGATGCGGAATGGTCTGACGTATCCATCGATTGCAATCGTTTTGTACATGGCTCCGGTCATGGTGCCTTGATACGGGATTAAGGGCGTCCTAGCCCCAATCATTATCCCGGCCCAAAAGGACACTGATTTCCCGCCCTGCTGAACGGTTCCAGTGGCAGTTCTCTGCCTTTCAGAGTCGCCAGGTCTTCTCCAGACACGGACACGTCGGTTATCTGGATGTGTACTGATCCGCGTTTCGTCAACGAAGAAACAGTTCTGCCAGATGCTTTCGTCATCAATTTCTTCATTTTGACGGAGCCTAGCCCATTGCAATCTGCGCCGCTTCCGTTGCTGTGAGTTCAGAGGTGCTCGCCAGGATCTCCTTGCTCGTAATCCAGCTTGGTGTAAGCAATTTGTAATCGTTTGGGTGCTAACTTCGCGGCCGGTGGCAGCTCGCAGCTCTGCTTTCATTTTAGTAGCGTTCATTGTTGGGTCACGGGAAGCCAGTAATCTGATATATCGCTTCTGAATTGCAGTAAGAACAGTTGGGCGACCACTGCGAGGTCGATCAGCTAAATCTTCCATGCCCTGATACCTCTCCAACGTGGTCACCACGCAGGATTGGGATACATGAACTCTGCGTGATATTTCCCTCGTGGAATAGCCTTCTCCACTTAAAGTTAGAATTCTGGCTCGTAAAACTGCAGTTAATCCTCTCGGCATCGTTACCAACTTAATTTTTTTTTGAATAAATTGAAAATATTGACAAGTTGCGACTATGTCAGATTTCTGAATGAAAGCAAGCAAGGGTTGATTGTCTTTTTAAATGAAAAAACATTTGGATTACGAAATTATTTTAAATTTAAATTTCATATTTTTAAATAAGGAATCAAAAGATAAAAAGTGATTAAGTTTTATTCTTCTACAATAAAAAATATTAGCACTTTTCCAAGTGATCTCAAACTTTTTTTGATGTGTGTATAAATAACAAACGACTACATTGATGAAAAAGTTACAGATAGGTGACTTTAAATTAGTTATTATCAAAAAATTTAGGATTTGAATCAGCCCACTAAACTGAATAACTTTCCCCAAGGAACTTAGGACAAAATATGAATTAAAAAAAAAAAAACTTCCATACGATTTTTTTGAAGTTCATATAGGTTCCATGGGGAAAGTGGGCCAATCACCCCCTTAAGTTTTGCTAACTAATTTAACGTCATCTCGTAAATATGTATAGATAGATAGATAGATAATACGTTTATTCAATGACCAGCAACTTACATAAAACAAACAACTTCACACAATACACAAATATAAACAAAGAAAAAACATCAAGGGGAATCGTAATGTGAAACGCTGGTCAAGGAAGAGGTCCTGACTCAGCATAGTGTTGTGGTTGGAGCCACAACGCTGGTATTCTCTCAGTGCCTTTAAAACTATACGCGCACTTCGTAGAACAAACAAAGAAAAACAGGATTAAGAGTAGGAATATTAGTAAGAAAAGGAAAAGAGATAGATAGTAATAGTTAAATAATATATAGGTAAGAATTATAGAAAATAAGTAGGTAGTAGAAATAATGAACGAAATAATTATGTTAATAAAACAACAAAATAAAATTCGTAAAAAATTACTTAAAATTAAATTGATGAGTTTGTTCCAAGTGCTGGTGATCTAGTAAATATGTTTTATATTTTTTATTGAAGATAACAGATATATTCGTCACGGATATAAAAATCATGACTGTACTAAAAACTTGGTAGCTGTGTGCGTGAGAGACAGTAAGGAGACAGTTCCAGGTTTTATCCCCTTGTTCCACGTTCAGTAAAATTTTACAGTCAATTCCAAGGGGTTTTACTGCTCGTGTTTATTGCTAGTCACTCTATTATTTCAACTTTATGGTCCTTGACCCTTTTGGCAAATCGCGCTGTTAGTTTCTACTAAAGATTTTAAGAAATTGATTTTTTTTTAAAGTGTTTAAAATAATTATAAATGAAATCACATCACATTACAAATTTTCATTTTTCATTAGCGGGATCAGTGGGCCAAGTTAAATAACGTAAGTACGTTGTCGTCTTCAATAAAGTTCACACAGACAGTTAATTAATACTTAGGCGAGGGCTGAAAATCAGTGTTGCCAGCCTGTTAATTAGTCTGGCATGAATCGATGAGCCCAGGCCTTTTTTCCTCACAGCAGCAGACAATAGCATAAAACTATTGTAAAAGCATAGAATATTTTTTTTTAATGTTTGTGTTTTCTGACTTGAAGAAATAATCGTATTATTATTATTTTCTCTTATTATTACGGTCGTAAGGTCAATCAAACGTTAGAGACTAGTTGACAGTTTGAAATCTCTTGATACCTTCGTTAGTCAAGTTGGAAGTCTACTTGATTACAATAGCTAAGGAATGAAGTGTAGATATGATTGGGAAAAAAAATGACAAGAAGTTTCTGGTAAATTTTTGTTTTATTTTCATTGTTACCGGATATGAATTTCTTTCTTTCTCTTTTATATTGTAGTAAAAATGTTTCTCTTTCTGTCCTTACTAAAATACAGGGTAAATTTTTTATCACCAGCCAAATTTTTCTTACGGTGTCAGTAACGTTAATAGAACGTAAATAAGGAGTAAAAACTTTTTTTTTTCCAAAATTTTCAGATTTTGATTGCCCTTTTTAACGTCTTAGAGGATGAATTTTGTAAAACGCAGAAACACTGGTGTCATAAATTGTGTTGAAGAGTACTATTACCAACCAACCACGTTTCAAGTTTCAAGTACCAAGTTTCAAGTCAATTGGACGATGTTATTTTTTTCCATACAAAAATGTTGATTTATTTTCATGCTTCAAACGATCTAGCTTGAACGTTTTATATGAAACGATAAAAAACAAAAAAATACGGGTTTCTGTTAAATTTTCATAAAGTTAACGTACAAAAAATTTGGATGTTAAAAAAATCTTCCTGTATAAAGAGGAAAGATTTGATTGTTTGTTTGTTTGTTTGCATTAAATAGGCTCCGAAGCTACTGGACTGATTTGAAAAATTCTTTCACCATTAGAATGCTACATTATCCCTGAGTAACATAGGCTACATAATTTTCCCGAATTTCCACGGTAACGAAGTTCCGAGCGGAATGCTAGTATCCTATAAGATCAATTTGCATATGGGGGAGCAATTGTCAATTGTAGCATTATGGTCACGTATCGACTGACTCAATTACTAATCCAATTGTGTTCTAGGTAGGTAAGCTAAATGTGATTAAATTTTGATGAATTAAATTAATAAAATTAAAACTGTGGCGGAATTGTCATAACTAGCTATCCGCTTGCGACTTCGTTTGTGTAAGAAGTGGCCTATGCCACTTTCCAGTCCTTCAACTATCCCTGTGCAAAAATATCACGTCGCGTCGCTCCGATGCTACATAACGTCGACAAGTAAAGAGAGACAAACATACATACTTTCACATTCACATAATACATATATAAGTGTCCCGTTGGGGTAAGCAGAGACGACAATTAATTAGAAAACAAGCAAACCTCGAGTAGTTAACCTCTTTATTCTTTCTAAAACTTTGCTTTATTTATTGAAATTTGATTTTTGTCCCTTTTATGAAAGAAAAAAGTTATCGAAATTCAATAAAAATGAACCATCCTTTCCCAGTCAGGTTCAAAGAACAGAGTTTCCTCATCATTTGGCTGAAGCGATATTTCCGTTCACATTTTCTGAATCACATTTTCAGTGTTCAGTGAATCGTGAATTAGCCATCTTCACTTTATTTTAAGAGCTTGTATATAATCCAAACATATAGCATGATTTAAAATTAGCTTACAAAAATTGAAGGGAGGCCAAAGGGAGGTTTATGCCCCTTGGTGGGGGGATGTGGGCTTTTGAGAGAAAAATTGAGGATTTTAATAAGTTTATCTTTCTACCAGAAGTCAAAATATTAAAAAATCGTCTCTCCGTACAACTTGTCACTGCTGTGAACAGCTGATGTGAAAAGTCGACAATGTGTGTCAACCCTAAAACTCTTTTAGACAACCTACCTAGTTCTTTATTAATATATTATTTATGCATTCATAGACTTGATATCCTATCCATGCCTTTCTGTGATTTCATTCGTTTTTTTAATACTTGGATTAATGTTATTTACAAGAGCAAGACTCCTGTAGTCTACAATTATTAAACTGGTTTAAAGGGGCTTTTTCGCGTTTAGATCGATTGTAATTTCGTCGTACTTGTTTGGATACAGAGTGACTTTATCTGAAGATGTACACCAAATACAGCAATAGAAGACACAAAGAGATCGTTCAATCGAAATCAATATGATTGGTGGTATTCCCATGGATCCTTTACTTCAACAAAGGTAAAAGTTTGTATAAACAACACGTTGAAATTAAAACCAGAGTAAACTTATCTGTGTTTACAGATTTATTGTACCTGAATGCACTTTTGTCAGGGTTCAAATTATAGTGGAAATCATTCCCATACTGTCACGGACTGGAACTCATCTATCATCCCGCTTTTCACGCCGATTTCATCGCATTGAGTGAGACAATCGTTTGTGCCCTATTTTATTGACTGACTTAGTTTTCTGCCAACGACTCTATTCGCGGGGAAAAGTCATTCTCGGGCTCTGCAACTATCACCTTATCAGGTGATAAGGTTCTACTAGTCCACGCGGTGAGGAACAGCATTATGCGGGCCCCTTTTTACAGATACTTTTTGCATATAGCTCGGAGATCTGTGTTTTTGCATCGTAATCATAAAATATCGAATTAAAAGGACTATACATAGTCCTACCGTTAATCTAAAAATATATTTTACAGTAGAACTATTTATTTGCATTCGTATCAGATCTGGGCGTCTATTCCACTAATCAATGGCGTCTTAGTGGCGATGGCGATTTAATGATAAAGGTGATCATTTTATCCGTTCAGGTGGCAAACTTCAGAACTATCATATACTTGTTGATAACAGACCCGATCAGCAGCGTCACCGCCAACTGTACGTTAAGTTGCTAACCATCTAGCAACTTAACGTACAGTTGGCAATGGCCAGTTAAAGTAGTAGTAGTTCTAAATTTCTCCACCTGAACGGATGAATTGTCATTTCACCGCCATTGAGACTCCATTGGTTAGTGGAATAACCGTCCTGAATGGGGAATGAATAGGTCGTCATCTTAGCCCAGCAGTGAATCACTAAATAAGTTATTACATACACACATACATACATAAACGGAGATGGACCCAGGCCAGACTTACTATACTCGGACAACCCAGAACAGAGTTCTCTGGCGCAAATGTACAGGGAGACCCGACCCCAGATAAACTGGGAACATGGGTTGGACAAAGAAGAAGACATACATACATATACACTCACACCTATATTCCCTTTCGGGGTAGACAGAAATTAGAACGATTCTAGAACCATTTGACATACATTCTGAGGGACATAACAACAAGCAAGCATAAGCTATTAAAAAACAAAGTTAAGTCTATTAAGATCAACTCCACTTACTGTATGTATCATGATAACTGTAAGTATCCATACATCGACTCGATTTACTTAAATGCTAACGACATTTAGTTCTTAAGGCAAAGTCCTTATCCCAAGAAGATTAAGTTATGAAGGCGCCTTTGAAAGAAGTAATGTGTACTATTATCAAATCTGTAGATCCATTACCGATATCTTATTGTATTTATTGAATAATCTCGGGACAAGTGAATTTAGTGGATATCCAGTTACGTCTTTGAAAGGTTTTGTTAGTCGTTGAAGAAAAATTGTTTCTTAACTTGGATGGTATAGAGTTGCTTTTTGTGTCGGAGAAAGAAGGGGCCATCCATAAATTACGTCACACTAATTTCATGATTTTTTGTTCCCCCCCATCCTTGTCACAGCTGGTCACATTTATGTGACGTCACATATTTTGCAATTTTACATCTATTAATTATTGAATTAAAACAGCAGTTCCGAAACTAGTTCTAGGCGCGGTGCGTTTCGCGGCATTTACCAAAGGGCGCTTAGGCAGCCGGCGCGTAACACTAGTAGAGCGAGAGGCCGATAAAACAATTTGAACCTTATGTCAATACAGATAGAGTAGGAAATGTTTTTGAGGTTTTCGTTGTTAGTTTAAAGTTCGTGTTTTAACACTTACATTTAAAATGTGACGTCACGAAATTAAGGACCCCTCCCACCCCCTTGTCACACAATGTCACATTTCGTCGACCCCCTCCCTTTCTCTTAATGTGTGACGTAATTTATGGATGAAAAACTGATGTAGAGACAATCATATCGTATTCATACCATATTATAAAACAAAGTCCCCCGCTGCACCGGTCTGAACGCGATGAACTCAAAAACGACTGAATGGATCATCATACGGTTTTCATCAATGGATGGAGTTATTCAAGAGGAAGGTTTATTTGTGTATAACTCATTCTCAAAATTTTCATGGGAACGAAGTTCCAGGCGGGAAGCTAGTACTTTGATGAGCTGCAATTTTTACACACAAAAAAGTGTATAATTATCTAGCAACCATAGAACAAGCTTAGTAGATCTATTCTTATGGTTGTGGGTTCAACTTTTCTTTCCCTAAAATTCTTTGTAAATATCCCTCACGGGTAAGCGTTTAAAAAATAATAAATGAAGCCTTGTTTAGTTTGGAGTTAGATAGCGCTGTGTGAATTGTCCAAGAACAAGAATATTTGTGTAAAAAGCAGATGTTTGTTCTCGGGTCATGGGTGTTCATTTCTGTCTTTATGTATGTTCCAAGGGACCCACGACACAAGGGAAAACCATAGTGTGGGCCTTTGAGTGTGTAGCGGCTTACTATTAGGTACTTATGTATACCTATATACCCCATGAGGTTAAAGCAAAACAATTTTAGATGTAGAATAAATCCCACAATCTAATTAGAATTTATTTCACTGTGTTTAATTTTTTGGCTTGAATTCATTTGCAATAGGCTTTGTATTATGTAGTTTGTTTAAATTTTTTTTATTCACCCTGTATATTGTTAACTTAGTATAACAATAAGAGCCTTTCAGCCGAAAAGCTACCTCACACTTTAAGTCATTAAAGAAAGGGTTCTTCTGAAAGGAGCTTTTAAAAGTTTTTAGGGTTCCACACTCCATATAACGTAAGGAAAAACAGGACCAACCCTAACTAATGCGGGAAAAGGTAGAAGAAGAAGAGGGTCTCGCACTCAAAGGACGTCAGTGGGTTATATTGGTTGCTCTAAGCCATTACTTTAACTTTTATCCGCTTTTTGATATTTTAAAGAAAATGCTGCAATATTTGATGCAAATTTCAAATATACCCACGAGAATAAATATATCATTTTTTTTGTTACCGACACTGTCAATTATTGAGTTAGCCAACCGCTGGCTACGTAAGTCACAATAGAGGGGGCTTCCATACACAAATCTTTGAATAAAGGCGAACGTTTGTGAGGATGGGTGTTACAATGGTGTTTACTGTTTCACGCAAAAAATAACTAAATACATCAGAATAACAAGACTTTTTCACAATTTTTCAAAATTCCCATGGACAATACGTTGCTGGCCCAAAAGCTAAAATAAGACATGCTAAATTCGTTCAAACGTTCGATATGACTGTGGTAACCTCATCAGAAGATCTTATTATGAATGTTATTGTACGGAATTCTCGTCGACTCTCACTTGGCTGGTTTTACTTAACTTTCATCGTATTTTCGGTTCCGCACGAACTCAATCGAAAGAGGAAAGGAATTCGATGCCCACGCTTGAAGTTGTATTTGAGTTAAAAATGTATTCATTTATAAGACGCTTGCTTCATTGTTCCCATAGAAAAAAGGAAAATATGTTTTCTCTTTATTGTGAAAGGGCACCCTGCGGACATACATGACCAAATTGGTGATGTATTCAGGAAAGACCGCGTTAGGAGTAGTCGAATACGACGTGTATGCATGACGCAAATTTGTTAATGTAAAGGAAGCGAAAGCGGCATGTTTGAATACTATCAAGTGACAATAATCTCTGCTGGCTGCCTACCCCAATGCTGTTTACAGCTAATGTAATAAATTGTGTTATGATAATAAAATGTGCTAAGTAAAAAGTTGCTTAACAAATCAACTAGCTTTTCAAAAGTGGTTCCGAATAGTTGGAAACTCAATTAAAAAATTACTTATCTTTCCATATCGGGCAGCAATCCCACTTTGTATGAGAACTCAACATTTTAGCTACGCAGCGTACATGAGTCCCTTAAAGGAAGTTAAACTGTCCCTTAGCTTTATTTAAACTGTGGAGCATTACTTTCGTAGAACATAATAACGAGATAGTATCAAAAGGTTGCAAACGTGAATGGTTTACTAAAAGATATTTTATATAAATCCGCAAAGCACAACAAAACCACGAGTTCGTATAAACCGCTAAAAACAGCATTTCGTAAACCGCAAACGGTCTTCACCGTTTTGTCGTTTCTACAGCAATAGGTAATTTTTTTAACTTTTGTCTTAAAATATGAGGAGGTTTAAAGTAATTTTACGTCAACGTCATGAAGAAAAGTATTACATGTTACGTATAAAAAAAGCTTGTTATTATGTTTCTTTTGCTGGGTAACACAACAATTGATGTTTATTGGGTCATATATATTCTTAGTGCTCCTAAAACATCATCCTAACCAGCTAGCGGTGCACCCTGCTTATCAACGGATGAGGCTCAGACCTACTACAACCGGTAAAGGGTTTCTTTACTTGATTTCAAATAATTGAATTGATTCATCATCATCATCATCATCATATCAGCCTATTGCAGAACACTGCTGAACATGGCCTCCCGAAGGTGCGCCACTTTGCATGATCCTCCGCTTTTTGCATCCAGCCCCTACCCGCTATCTTCTTTAGGTCATCTGACCATCTGGCTGGGGGGCGTCCTACACTACATTTGCCAAGACGTGTTCTCCATTCGAGAATCTGTCAACTCCAACGCTCGTTGGTTCTGCGACAGACATGGCCGGCCCACTGCCACTTCAGCTTGCTACACTTTTTGATAATATCCATCACTCTGGTTTTATGTCGGATAACCTCGTTTCGGATTCTATCCCTTAGAGAAATCCCGAGCATGGAGCGTTCCATAGCATATTATAATTGAATTGATTGACGTACCAAAATACTATGAAAATGTAAAAGAAACTGTGTAAATGCAGTAAGTGCAGCGAAAATTATTTCTAGGTCCATGCAAGGCAAATAAAATAAGTTAAGGTTACAACATCTGAAAATAAATAAAAGTAAGCAAATGAGTTATATTTTTATATATTTATGAAGCAAAGTGATGTATTGTCCTAAGCTGGAAATCTGTTGTCTATCATAAAGCAGCAAGTGCTGACTTATGTGTCCTATCTACTTCTAAAGTTTACCTTATTTTATAAATATAGCACAAATTAACTTATAAACAACTCCCACGTAATAAACAACAAGCGTCTTAGTTAAAAAGCCCCTTTTAGCACAATGTAGCACTGTGCAGCGATTGTCTTCCCGTAGGCGTCTATGTAAATTACTGTAATACTCGTGAAAAGCTGTTAATTTGCCATTCGCCATGACGTTGGAGATTTCCTTAAGCCTTAATTCCCTATTGAACAAATTTCACAATGAAAAGCTCGAATAAGCAACATCTTAATGGAAAAACGGTAAAAATTCTCCTTTAAAGAAAAAATCTTAATGCCCTATTCGGCCGCTTGTTTATCATGAATTTTAATGACATTTCACTTTTGTTGGGATTTTTTTTTACAAAAGAAGTAAATAAGATATCTTAAGTAACGTTTTCCAGTTTTAGGTTGCAAATGAATAGTGAATATGTACGTTAAAACTAGCCTCAAAAAACTTCAGGAAATTTCTCATAAATGTTTGAGTGGATAGGTTTCTTCTGGATGAGCTCGCTACATCCTCGACCGCATCTTCGCCATGAGCTAGATTGTGGTGAAGAGCAAACCCATTCTAAATTCTAAATAATGAAAACTGGTTTTATTTGTTCTCGTATTTAGGCGCGACATGAATTTTACGAAATAGGTACACAACATGTTGCGGTAGTAAATACAAGTCATAAATCCCACTGCCCGAGATATTGCGTATTGAGACACGTTTTGCGAAATACTCGTATCTCAAACAATAAAATTTTGATAATTTGAATGTAGAAAAAAGCTAAAGAGGAACGAAGAAGATCGTTTTCTATGTTAACAAAGTCACATGCCAAAAGTATATGGAGAGACTTTAAATTAGCAGCAAAAATATCGAAAACTAAACTTTAAATAAAAATAAAACTGGTTTCGTAGTAAGACGCTGCCATCGCCGTAGCTGTAGCATTACGTAGCACATTGCTACGAAAGTGAATTAATATTGTATGCTTTTATTTGTGTTGAACTTCATTTAGCCCAACTTATTTCAAAACAGTTTATAAATATCTTTTCAAAAATATCCACTGATTTATATTCGGTTTTCTTAGGTAGGAAATCCATTGTAGCTTTAAAACAACAATATTGGGGTTGGGTCCGATTGAACACAAAAGTTAAACTGAAGTTGTTCTTGATTTTGAATTTTGTAGTTAGTCTTAAGAATTCGTAACCAAAATTCATGAAGTTTTCCATTGTTAGCAAAGATATTTTAATAATTTTGATATTTTGTGCCGTCTTTAAATAACTCAAATATTATAAAACTAGAGGAGATGCCCGGAACTTCGGGTCTGTTAAATTTCTATGATCTTAAAATAAAAGTAAAAAATACCAGTAATTAAAAAGTTATCTTGTAAATGTCAAGTTGGCCATGTAAGTGAAGATTTTCTGACTGAGTAAGTACGAGTATTATGCTAGAACAGAAGCCCCAAGCTTCCACACGCAAAAATAAAGAGTAAAGGACGCATTATAAAAATAATAGAGTGGGGTCCACGAAATCCCAATCAAATTTACATTGACGTTGACGTGGGTCAGCTGATGTAAGGTTTTGTTATTGCACAGAAACGCCTGATGCATGTACTTGTATGAAAGTCCTTACATGTACTATGTACTCTATTTCCTTATAATAAGAGTGATTTTACTACATTTGCATTTGAATGGTTGAATTATACAATAAGTCATGAGATATAAGCTTGTTATGTATTGTCCAGCTGTTTATCATCAGAGCTGTTAGGCCCCAGTCAGCTCTGGTTCTCAGGGTTACATATGATCTTTATGTTGCTTGACGAGATTTTATCTTGATTCCATGATAAAATGCCGTGTGTTGATTGGTGTGGAATAACATCTCATCTCTTTCCGTGTGTGTCGTAAGATGCAACTAAGGATACACAAATCAGAACTGCTTCTTAGAAATAAATCCACCCTAGGCAACGTTATAAGTTTGATGTGTGAATCTGTGTATCTGCGTATCTGTATGTCTGTTTATCTTTGTGTCTCTGTGTCTGTCTATGGCATCATCATAATCATAGAACTCTGCATCTTGACAGATGATTTAAGCAGCGACTGTGTGAGATCGGCAACGCCTGTGGCACGCGTACTGAGGGTCCGTTGCAGAACGGAATCTATGTCTATGGCATAGTAGCTCCTAAACGAATAGACCGATTTCGATGCAGTCTTTTTGTGTGAAAGCTGACTTAATCGAGATGGTTTTTAGCTATATTTGATCAATATTGGTTGAACCGTTAAAAACTTATTAGAGTTATTGATACGACAATTCTGTGTTATTCCGACAGATGTGTAATATTTCAATCTGGCAGGGACAATACATTTAGTTTGGGAACTGAAAAGGCCGAGTTTTATCATAAAATCGGGAGCAGGTGTCCCCACCAAGTTTAGAGGTGTTAAAAGTTTTACGAGTTCTTTTATGATTACATATTTTGCTTCAGAATTTTTTTAAGGCCAAGTGCGGTTACCATTATGATTTGTACCTCTTCTTTCGATCCCATTTATTTTCCCACAACTGCACTTAATAAACTGAATAGCGTGAGATTAAAGTGTTAGTATTATAATTTTCCACGTCAAAAACGTAAGAGTCACCGACTTCAATCCCAAAAAGACATTTTTTTCGAGAGTTTCCCTCAATTTCTTCAGGATTAAACCATCACACCCTGGTTTCCTTACCATGGGACCACTCTTGGGATACTCCCTTTCTAACAAAAAAAGAATAATCAAAATCGGTTCATAAACGACGAAGTTATCCGCGGACATACATAAAAAAATATACGGTCGAATTGTGAAACCTCCTCCTTTTTTGAAGTCGGCTAAAAAAAAAAAAAACGCCATACACTTAAAAGCCTACATTAAGGTTTTTTTTGTGTCGTGGGTCCCTCGGAACACACATAAAGACGGACACAAACACCCACGACCCAAGAACAAACATCTGCTTTTTACACAAATATTGGGATTCGAACCCCGGACCCGGCGCCTCACTACCACACGACCAAACCGGCCGGCGGGAAAAAAAAGTATTGCAAGATAACGGGCGGTTTGGTCGAGTGGTAGTGGAGTTGTCTCTTGATCGATCGACGGGTTCAACTCCCGGTCGGGGAAAATATTTGTGTAAAATGTTTGTTCTCGGATCATGGGCGTTCGTGTCTGTCTATGTGTATGTTCCAAGGGACCAGGAGACGTATTTTTGAAACGGTAGAATTCCAATTCACATACGAATTGACAAGATTCGCATGAGAATCACATACAAATCTTGTCAATTCGTATGCGAATTGGAATTCTATTGTTTCAAAAATACGTCTCCTGTTGTGGGCGTTTGAGTGTGTAGCCTCTGTAGTTAAATTCGATATTTTTTATTGCTTTTTAAAATATTGTTGTTATACTGAAATCATTCAACATGTTTATGAACTAATGTCCCTGGATTCTCGTTAAACCAAAGTAGTTTGAGCATAAGCCTGACTGTTGATAATACTAACTTAATTGTAACAGCAAAATAGTTAACTTGTACAAGTTTGATTCACTAATGTAAAAACTAACGTGGTGTTTTTCACTTGTTTATATATTCTTTATACAGTTATTTTTTCCACAGTTAGTCCCATGATTGTATATATGAAGTGTAATATTAGGCGTCTGTTCCACTTACCAATAGCGTAACAATGATGGTCGAATGTGACAATGGTGCCTATTTTATCCGTTCTGGTGGTAAAAATCAGAACTATTTTGTGCCGTGTGGTGATCGGTTGAGAATAACACCACCCCATCTCTTTCCGTGGGTGTCGTAAGAGGCGACTAAGGAAACACAAATGAGACCTGCCTCCTAGTAATCCATCCCAGGCAACGACACTTCATTTTTTTTTCTGAATCTGAGGTGTCGTCCTATGGTCTCATGCGGTGTGGTAAAGGGCTCTGTAAAGGGCCGTCTGGTTCGCGACCACCCTCCTACCGAAGTCCGACGCCAAACAGCCTGCTGTGTTCCGTCGGTGCGTGGGAGTACCAGTGCCTTTATAGGCATTTTCTGAGTTAACTCGCTCCATCGTCGACCTCATCTTTGACCTTTATGGTCAAGATAGAGGTCAAGAGTTAACCCATATTATAATTTAAAAAAAAACACCTCATACACTTGATGACAATAGCCCCGATCAGCAGTGCTACCACAAACTAGCAACTTAAAACATTCAGTAGACAATGGCGCCGTCAAATGTATGAGGTCTAAATAGTTCTAAATTTCGCCACCTGAACGGATAAAGTGGTCACCATTATCATTCCACTGCCATTGGTTAGAGCCGCCCATTTACTCTAAGTTCAACGACTATTGTAAAAGATGTGAGCAATAAATGAGCAACGCGTGAATTTTAAAATATTACAATATTTTCTCGTACAAAAAGTTTTTAGTCAAAACATATCCAACCACAAACAAAAGGTTGCCATTAAGTATATTGAAAGGAAAACATTCGGATTTAATCTCGCGTTGGTGTGTTATCGGCATACTGTGGTCACTGCGGTGCAGAAAATAATCAAATTTCTGTCCACAAAGGGCTGGGTCAGTGAACTTTTTCAAAATTATTACCTACGTTGTGTAAACTTTTGACTTTACGATTTGAAACTGAAAATATAGTGCTGGATTTTGTATTTGAATGTTGTCGAAATAGAAAAAAAAGAAAAAAGTGAACAAAACTAAATCAACCTCTTTTTTATTTTCAGTTCGTTGTGACATGAAGATTTCATGATTTACGGCTTTATGAAGTTGTTATTTCTTTCTGTCTGAAAATATGAAACGAAAACATGTTTATTTTGTAGGATAAAACAGACTGAATACGCCCGAGATACTCTGAGTCGTAACTTACTGAAACCAATAATGTAATTCATAATTATGTAATTAGCACTTTTTCTATTAAATAATTCTTTTATCTTATTGCTACTAAACTAAATACACATAACGTAGTGAATATATATTGTAGGATAGAAATAAATTAATATATAAAGAAATTATAACTAATTGTACATATGAAAATTTGTGAGTGTGCATGCTTACGTGTCGTCTAAATTCTAAGTTTGTGCCCTAGCGGATTTCTAAAGTAAATAAAGTATTGAGTACCTTCTCAAGGCAATCTCTGTATACGGAAAAAAATTGGAAGGCAGACAGCTAAAAATCTTTAATGAAATCAGACTTCGACTTCGGCAGTATCGCCTCATTCCGATGTAAATTCAATTTTCCGTTTCGCGAGACGAATCCGGGAATGTTTGGATAATTATAGCAATCCGTAAGCACCCACTGATGCTTATTGAATTCAATTGGAGAGTTTTTGATGTTGATTATTTAACGAAGTGCGAAGAAATCTAAACGAGAAACATTTAATCACTCTTTTAAAAGATTTATGAGATAGGGAGGTTTATTTTATGTACCTACTCTATTTGTTACACGATCGTAGTTATTGATTCTTCACGAAGCACTTGTAGCTCAGTGGTGCTCGCTGTTATGAACCGATCAGTGAGGTTAAGCAACGTACACAGAGGCAGGGAACTTGATGGGTGAACAAAGTAGAAATCTATCAAGAGCGCTTCCATGCTTCGGAGGGCTGTTGTCGATTGACTACAGTCGTTGAGCAAGGCAGTTTGACCGTTCGAAAACTCTGATACCAGACTTTTCACCAATATGTTAAAAGTACAGACAGCAGTACATCAGGTTACCCAATTGCACTACGAAAGCTGGCGCTATTGTAAGCGAGATAAGAGAGACGTCAAATCAACATGTATAGTCTGATTTACTGCCATGTGTAATTTATTATTTCAGAACAAAAGGTCGTTTCAACGTTTATTATTGGATTCTAAATCGGTTCGGCTTTTGTCTTGTCACAGAATAATTGCTCAATTTCAGCATGTTGCGATTGCTTTGTCAATCAAAAAGCTCTATTATTCTTAAAAATCTAATAAACGGCTTCTATTGTGCTAGCCCTCGTTTACATAATTGACTACGTAAAAAACTAAGATAACGTATGACTTCTTACATTTTTTCATAAAATATATGTATGGGGATTTTAAAGTAGTTAGAGAAACTTTAGGGGGTGATTACCCATGAAACAGAAAAACTTTTCTCAAGGAAGCCATACGAATTTAAAAAAAATCTACTTCTCATACTAAAGCATTCAGCTCATCGTGGAGAGGCGTTTGTTTTCATATTTCGACCTAGATGTGTTGCTTGGGGAAAGTTGTTCAGTTTGGTGGACTGATTCACATCTTTAAACTGCGCTTGTAGCCCAGTGCTCTCCGCTGTCGGTCGCGGTTGTTGTCGATTGACGACAGTAGTTAAAACCAAGTCAGAGGCCATTGTGCTTGTTTGAAAACTCTGATATCAGGGTTAGCTAAGTTCGCTACATACTAAACAATAAGAAGAAGATTTTCGCTAATTTAAACTCTGCCAATAAGGGCTACTATGACCGACCGACATAGTAATGGTAACATCTGATAAAATTACGTCCTAAAAAAGTATAAGATCAGTAACACAGTAAACAACCTATTTCAAACTCCTTAATCAATACCACAGAAAAAAATATCAATTTCCCGCACGTATTTCATGTTATTTTGTTGCACGTGACTTCTAAAAATAAGTAAGTACATAATTCCAGTCGAAAAGGTTACTTACAGGTGTGAGTAGTAAATTAGTAATGCTACTCTTGTATGCTCGAGCGTTTCATGTGAAATCAATAGCTAGTGGTCTGTGTCCATCCGTTGAGCTGTAAAAATTTAATGCCTCACAACACCTATCGATCTGAGAGCTTATATAGTTACTCCTTTTTAGTTAAAACATGGTATCTCGGAAGGTGAAAATAGTTGACATTGTCAAGTGCATATCAGACGAAACTAAACAACTTTTCTTAATAAACATAGGTTGAAATGTATCTATTTATCTATTATATACGCTGCGTGTTTTTCATTTTGGTTTTATTTTACAACGAGTGTGATTTGAGCGGACGCTTACATCGTAAAGGTCTTTTGACTGGATCCCAGATCGGGCACGGATCGGCACTTCACCCGCCGACCTTTTGTAATTTCGAGAGAGTTCGAAGGACACTAAACTCTGCGGTCGACATCAAAAAATCCCTTTGCATTGTATATTTTATAGTCAAACCTCGAAGCTCCGGCGCTCCTAGGTTTGACTGGTCAATCCTCAGGATAACCTAACCTAGTCCAACCAAGGATAAACCAGTCATTCCGGGAAGAGACTGCATATCGACCTCTGAATATGACATATATGACAATCCTAATGTCTCTAAGGTGTATCTGGTCGTCAGCGTATTATTTAATTTGAGAGCTAGAGTGCGGTCAGACGTAAATTAACTATTTACTATTTACGCATCAAATTAACTATTTATGCAGATTAAATTAACTATCCCTACTTAATATGGGTTAAAAAAAAACTGTAAGTATTTGTAATTTGTAATTGATCGCTGACGGATTACATACTCCGCTGGCGAGAGTTAGATCTCTATTAGTTCGTACACTTCGCACAAAAAAACTCACCAACTCGTTTAAGCGCTGCCATGTACAGGGTTACTTTTTAATCAGTATCCAAATTTTTCTTACGGTGTCAGTAACGTTGATAGAACGTAAATAAGACGGAAAAAAATTTTTTTTTCCAAAATTTTCAGATTTTGATACCCCTTTTTAACGTCTTAGAGGATGAATTTTGTAAAACGTGTGCTCTATAATATAGAGCATATATATAGAGTCTATATATTTTTTAAAGTAAGTCTTCAATAAATTTAATAGAACTTTCCCAGGCTTGGGAAAGATTCCTTATAAAGAACCTCATTCATTAAAATAATAGAAGACCCCAAGGAGTTTTTGGTATGCCAATAGCCTATGCGAAAACTGCAAAAAACCTGGGTGTTATCTTCGTTGCTATCTCTCCTGGTCCAGTCATATAAACGAGGTAAGTAAAAAAGTTCACTACTCGTTTCAGTCCCTCAAGCGTCTCCAGCAGTGTTTGCCCTTTGAAGCTAAGGTTACCTTGGCCCAATCCTTACTCCTTCCTCTCCTCGACTACGCGGATGTCTGCTACTTGGACGCCACGGAAGAATTGCTGAATAAGTTAGAGAGGCTTCAGAACCTCTGCGTACGTTTTATTTTCGGGCTGCGCAAATATGACCACATCTCATGTTATAGGTCTCAATTAAAATGGTTGCCCACCAGGCGACGACGCGATCTGCACGTCCTCTCTACCCTCTATTCAATTTTGAATAGTCCTGCTTCCCCACAGTACCTCCGTGAGCAGTTCGAGTACCAGATTCCACGTGGCAAGCCCTGCCGGACCAGTAGATCCCTTCTCCTTCTTTTCCCACCCCACTCCTCATCCTGTTATGGCGGTTCCTTCACGGTGCACTCTGTGTGTTTGTGGAATTCATTTACTTCCACAGGCCATTCGACACTGAGCATATAATCACTTGGCCATTCGAGCGAGTTGTTCATTGGATGCGTTCAAGAGAGAGCTGAAAGAGCATTATTTATCTATCTAAGTATTATCCATATATTATATGTATGTATATATTATAGGTATTTTATATATGTAGGTATATATTATTTATTTATTTAGCTAATTGTATGTGCTTATATATTTATTAATTATTATGTTTGTATTATAAATTTAATATCTCACTTTATCTTGGTACACCCTTGCCCACTTCAACTGCGTCTCCCTCTCACATAGGTTAGCTGGAAAAAAACTCATTGCTTGAGTTAAGCTCGCCGTTGTACATGTCCTTTCTTTGTGTAATTTTTTTTTATATGTATTTGTGTGTACAATAAAGAATAAAGAAGGAGTTTTTATTTCAATCTTTTGCTCCTTCAAGAATCATTCAGAAAACTAAATGGAATTTATCTACATCAAGGTTTCCACGTGTCTTTACTTTTGATGGAAACCGCACTGCGAATAAAAATATAAACAGATTTTACTAGAAGGTTTCATAAATCAACCTAATATAAATAAGGTGACCGATGTTGAGTAGCCAGAGCATCTCAGCCAAATGCACTTAGGTGCAATTTGCAGTAAATCCGATGGAAGCAAATCTCATTGGTTTATCTCGGTTATTTGGACCACCGAGTATCGCATCTCTCAGGCTTTCAACTTAACCAACCGACCACATTATTATTCGTCCTATAACATCAACAGTGTTTCGTCTCGACACGATTGGTTTTCAATATGAAGGATAAAAGAACTTTATTGCAAATCCACTTCTACGCCGATTGAATATAGATCGAAGGGATTTGATATTTCAAGAGATTTTTTTCTGAGATTGCAAAAATATGTTGTTACAAATTATGAATCAAACATTCCACGCTGGACTATGAGTGAAAGAAAAACTTAGAATGTATCTGCTGCTTCGATCAACTATAGAAAACTAGATACACAGTCCCATACAAAATGAAATTTAAAAGTGTCCTAACTACAATACGTACTTAGATAGTTGTATACCACTTCATGTATTATGAAAAAGTTCTAAAGTGTCAAACATTAATATTATAAGATCGAAAATAAAATCTGTTTAATTTGTAAAATACCACTTTTGGTTTTGAACAAAGGATAACGTAAGACAATTTGATGACACTGGCTGTCACGTAGAACATGGGAGGAGTGGAGTTGCCTTTGTTAATTTTTAAAATATATTAGTTGGGTCGATTTCACATACAAAAATCTTCGTACAAACTTTTTAACAAATTCAAAATGCTACGAAATGGTGTGGTTTTCTTTTTAACCCCTGATTGTGTTGTGTATGTATAGGAGCATCATAGCTCTTAAACTGATGATGTTAATGGTGCAGTTTATTTTATTCGAAAGCTTCTTCTTGCGCTGGATTTCAGATATGATTTATCAAAATTGGTTCAGCCGTTTACTTTTATGTTAGTTTTTATGGCTTTTTATTATTTAAAAAATCACATTCATTTCAAATTAACCGACGATTAATATACATTACAATTGATAATCACAGCCGCCGCCATTCTTCTTAATTATTGCTTATAAACATAATATTATATGCTTATTTTTTTATGAAATATGAAATAACTTATACAAAAAGAAAAGAACTGTGTCTTTCCCGATTACACATATATTATGTTTTGCTTATTTAAAACTTAGTATAATTTTTTGAACAGAAATGACCTATTGAGATTTAAGAGTGGAAATTAGCTATGAAACTAAATAGATATTTAAGTACAAGAAATAATATATTTTTTAAAAAAAAGCAACCAACTCATAAAAAAACATTTGTCTTCTTCGCTGTCATCATCTTTGTCCTGAAGATGAAACATATTTATTTTATTTTATTCAATACAAGAAACTCCAAATCAAAAGTGATAAAAAGGTACATACTATTTGAGGTGCAGCTGTTTTGTGTAACCTTTTGACTCCTTTTGTAATGACATACGAGTCACTTTCTAAAATATGCTTGGAGCAAACGACACTACTTTGCGACGGCTAAAAAAATCTTCACATCTTTGACGTGCGATCACGGATGTCCACTGTCCACATCGCACAGGATCTCTAGGAAAACTAAAAATCCAATAAAACTTTATGTTTGTAAACGTCACGCACGTTAAATTTTTTATTAATTCAATTTTATATGATTAATGGTTTTGCCATAATACCTTTAATGTAAGTATAGAAAACAGAATTAATATATATACTCTTTACACTTAAATTTTATAACACAGATGAAAATGAAAAAAAAAACAATAGAAAAAAAAACAGCGTCTCTATTTGTTTTAGAACAGAGTCACTGCATAACCCGAACAAATGATGTTGAAATACAACGGTATGGATTTGTAAGTTCGGCTAGTGTCTATTCAATTTAAAGGGTTATACTCTCGGCGAATGTTATTAAATTAAACTAAAAAAATGTTTTATAACCTTTTCTTGGCCAAATACCAAGATAATTTCAATTCACATATAATAATTACAAAACTACTTATTTAAAAAATGTCATTCCATATTCCTTTAATGTTCTGGAGGTGTGATTTTTACAATTTTTCACTGCGCACTGCGGCATGGTTACTTTCGGAACGAAGAATGCTACTAAACGAAAAGACAACCCAAAACGTCAAGTGGGTGATCATTTAGTGAGGGAACTTTTTTGTTGTGGATTGTGTATCTAGTTCTTTATAGTTGATCGAAGATCTGCTGCCAATATATAAAATATACAACATCTATATCTATATACTAATATATAAAGAGGAAAGATTTTTATTGTTTGTTTGTTTCCATTGAATAGGCTCCGAAACTACTGGACCGATTTGAAGAATTCTTTCACCATTAGAATCCTACATTATCCGTGATGGACATAGGGTGCATGATTTTCCCGAATTCCCACGTAGTAGCTTTATAAATGCACACTATGCTGTCATTGTCAGTGTCATTGTTGTCATGTCATTACCTCAATAAAATCTCTCTGGACCGGCTTTTAATTCCATTACCTAAAGAAACCACCCCTGGTCACGTATCACACAGCCAACTCTTCCCAGGCATACTGTAGAAGCCAGTAAGTGAGAAGCGAGGTTTTATCTATATCGCCACCTTATAACCACTATACTATATACTCATGTTCCATCTAATAACCTTCAGAATGTATGACAAAATGGCATCAAGTGGTTATAGAACTACATGACGTTCTGACTACCCCAAATGGGATTATAGGCGTGAGTCTATGGATGGAATGAAAACATGACATACTACAATTACAATTTACATTATTTGTACTCAGAGACGTATGCCACATTAAACAGAATATAGAACATAGTGTACAACATAGGGTACTATTTATTATTATTATTATTAGATGGATTAACTCTTGACCTCAATCTTGACCAAAAAAGTCAAAGATGAGGTCGACGATGGAGCGAGTTAACCCAGAAAATGCTTATAAAGGCACTGGTACTCCCACGCACCGACAGAACACAGCAAGCTGTTTGGCGTCGCACTTCGGTAGGAGGGTGGTCGTGAACCAGATGGCCCTTTACAGAGCCTACCACCGCATGAGACCATAGGACGACACCTCAGATTCAGAAAAAAATTAAGTGTCGTTGCCTGGGATGGATTACTAGGAGGCAGGTTTCATTTGTGTTTCCTTAGTTGCCTCTTATGACACCCACGGAAAGAGATGGGGTGGTGTTATTCTTAACCGATCACCACACGGTCACTACTGTGTAATGTCGAAGATCTAACGGTAAATATAAGTGATACCCACTCAAAGGCCCACATTAAGGTTGCCCTTGTGTCGTGGGATCCTTGGAACACCAAACCAATAATCGATAAATCTTATTACTACACAAAATGGTTGCCTCTACCGGGAATTAAACCCAGGAATCATCGATTCAGAGACAGTATGGTTGTTATGTTAATAACTGTTTTGTAACAACGGTTTCAGTATTTTCGTAATCCATGTTTATAATTTTGAATATCAGCTAAAAGCAAAATTCAAAAAATGACTACAATAAAGCTGTGTAAAATAGTTAATAGGTGACAATTAAAAGTTCACCCGAGAATTGTCGCGTAGACTATTATCGTTTCAGCGCCTCTCCATTCATTAATAGAGAACAGAATTTGATTTTCTCACAAAGCAATCAGCAGAGATAAATCCTAATACAATAAGAACGGAATAAAGTCACTTCGCTTTCTTTAGATTATCTTAATACGTCCTCTTCTCAAGAATTTGTTTTATTTTTAGGAGCATTTTAACTAAATCTTCTTCAAATGTTTAGAGAGGAAAGATTTGCATGCAAAATGCTTTTGTACTTTTAATAAGATGTACATAAGCTGTAAGGGACAGCTTAGCAAATACTTAAATGGTAAATTATATCCATAACTACGATCAACTACAAGAATTATTTTTTCCCGGAAACGTCAAGTTGCGGAGTTTTCCCACAAGTTTTCATTTTAACCAACTTTGGCGCTATGCAATGTACCGCGAAATCGCGCCCCGCGCTCGTTCCCTCCGTTAACAAAAACTGAAACCCTGAAATCAGTCCATCATCCCATTGGAATTTTCCTCAGGAGAATTTTTATATTTTCTGCTTGAAAATAAAAATAAAAATTGACACAAAGATTCGGTTTACGACATAAAACAAAGTCCCGGGTACATTGCTGATTTTCGTGTTTTCCCTGTCCTCCTCCTGCCTTATCTCGTAGGTATAGTCAAGTGTGTGGTGAACTTGGCTAACCCTGGTGTCAGAGTTTTCAAACCGCACAATGGCCTCTAACTTGGTTTTAACGACTGTAGTCTATCGACAACAGCCGGGACCGACAGCTTAACGTGCCCTCCGAAGCACGGAAACGCTCGTGCCCTCCGAAAAAATTGCTACTTTGGTCACCCATCAGGTTCCCGACCTTTGTGTACGTTGCTTAACCTCACTGATCGGTTTAGATCAGCGAGAGCCACTGGGCTACGAGTACGAGCGCTTAGCCCGCTGAGTACCCGTTATCATTGGCTTTTTTATTGGAAAAGGGAGGGTATTCGAATAAATATTATAATTTTCAAGCATAAAATATAAAAAAACATGAAAAAAATTCAAAAATTTTCCCGAGGAAAATTCCAATGGAATGATGATCTGATTTCAGGGTTTCAGTTTTTGTTAACCTGTCCCTGACACCCTGTATATTTTGTCTAGAGCAGTAGGCAGACCAGCAGTCTGATGGTCGGATGACATAGTCAGAACTGCACATAGAGACTGTTTAAGACTGGCAAGGGATAGGAGAGACTGATGTAATACGGGAGATGCCTATCTCCAGCAGTGTACTGAAATGGGCTGATTAGATCTTAATAATATTGGAGGTCCATAGACTCATTAATGCCCAGCCCAAACTCTTGGATAAAGAAAGCTAAAAATTGACACAAAGATTCCTTTTACGACATAAAACAAAGTCCCGGTCATTTTCAGTTGAAAGATATGATTTAAATTTTGTAGAAGAAGAAAAGTTGGAAGTATAATAAGCTGTTATCGCCATCAAACTTACCAATCGTGGTGTCTTATCTGAAATCGCAAAAAATATTATTCCAGTGTGTGTAACTGGAATAATTCATGCCTATAATACTTGTTGGGGTAGGTTAGAATCATGTGTTAAATGTATTATTACGCACATTAAGATCAACCTCTCACCGCTATACATCTAATAACCCTCAGAATTTATGTCAAACGTGGCATAAAGTGGTTTGCTCTCCCTACCCCGTATGGGACAGGCGTATGTATGTATTGGGATCAAAATTCCATTATGTCATTGTATCTATACTAACATTAGAAAGAGGAAAGATTTGTATTTTTGTATGTAACGAATAAACTTATAAACTACTGGACCGATTTCAATAATTCTTTCACCACATTATCTCTGAGTAACATAGGCTACATAATTTTCCCAAATTCCCACAGGAACGAAGTCCCAAGCGGGATGCAAGTATTTGATATTGTAGTATAAAGGTATAGATATGTATTTATAGATCCTATTCTCATCAAGCGACCCTTTCCCTCTCCAACCAAATCATATTGTGTAAGCCAGCCAAGTGGCAATTATTGCGTCCATATTTCAAATATTCTTTATTCACACGCGCGAATGGAACTTGAACCCATGACCCCAGGATAGGATTTCCTGGTGTTATAATCAACCGAGTTCCTTATTTAGTTAAGTTCGGAGGGCCCCACATCAGATTACCACGCGTGCACTGATTATTATTTTGTTATTAACATTTTATTGTATTTTATTCTTTTGTTTTTGGTGGTTTGACATTTATTTTTCTTATGAATTGTGAGGGTATAATAATTTATATTTTGTAAACTCATTAGAAAGATTTTTATGACAGGCAGAGGCCGAATATAACAGAAGTACTTACATATTAAAATGTAGGTACACTTACACATGCTGATAACTAGCACGAAAGCATGCCACTATTGAGCAATTGTTACTTAATAGTATGTGTGTCCAAACATTGGTAATAATAAGCATGCTCACTTCGAGTTTGCTCAAAAATCGACGCTCATGCGATTTTCGGGCATGCTACCTGCAACGCGGGTGGAAGTGGGCGTGCTTTTAGCGCTTTGAGCCTGTGTATGATGGCTTTGAGCATGCTTATTAGAATAACATGGTTATGGCTACCAAATGTAGACAGTTCATAAGTATGCTCATATTAAGCATACTAATACCACGCTTTTTAGCATGCTATTGTAGAGCATGTGTAACTGTAGCTTTACATATGTGTAAAAAAAGGCATGCTAAAAATTCGGCTAAAACACACATATTACTAAGTAGCAATTGCTCAATAGCGGCATGCTTTCGTGCTAGTAATCAGAATGTGTAACTGTAGCTATGGCCTGACATCATTTTGTGCGACCAACAAAAGAAAGGCAAAATAACACTAAAATTAAAAAAAATACTACACTCGACTTTTAAAGGCTGAACCAACCAATTTTGTTGACCTTATGGTCAAGATTGATGTCAAAAGTTAACCCATCTTATAATAATAATAAAAAACTTCCGAAATAAAAAATCCATCAAAATCTGCTGAGCCGTTTGGGAGCTACGATGCCACAAACAGACACACCGATAGACAGAAATACAGATACACTCGTCAAACTTATAACACCCCTCTTCTTTGTCGGGGGTGTAAAACCAAACTAAGGCTTTTCTTTGTATCGAGGGTGCCTTGGGATCTTATTTAAATTTCGTTTTCAAAATACGCTTTATGAATGAAAGGACAATTCACAATGCGCGTTATTAGGTTAGTTAGGTAGGGCTGTGTTTTTAGTTAGTTATCTCATACCAAAACACTTTAAATCAACTTTTAAGGTCTTCTTTTGCCCAGTGAGCGTTTTCGATCTTTGAGCCTAAAATGTACTTACAAAAATACTTACAGAATATTTTGTAATTTATTTTTTGCAAAAAGCTACATTAAAGTTGGCGTGGGCGTTGGAGCTGTGATTAAAGCCTATTTTATAATTGTTAATGACCTCACTTCATAAAGTATTGTTTTGGAACAAAATGTAGGTACAAAAACCGACCAAGTGCGAGTCGGACTTGCGCACGAAGGGTTCCGTAAATAAAACGAGCAAAAAATCACGTTTGTTGTATGGGACATGTGAGCCCATTTAAATATTTATTTTATTCTGTTTTTTAGTTTTTCTTGTTATAGCAGCAATAGAAATACATCAACAAAAATTTGAACAGTCCAATTATCACGGTTCATGAGATACAGCCTGGTGACAGACGGACAGACTGACGGATATTATGGACGGACAGCGGAGTCTCAGTAATAGGATCCATTTTTACCCTTTGGGTACGGAACCCTAAAAATGTAGGTGTAAGTGAAGTCACTTAATGTCGTTTGTTCATTATAATAGCTTCCCCGCCCGACTTCTTTCCTATAAGATTTAAATTATTAAACGAGCCTATAACACAGCAAAAAAGCCATCTAAATTGAAAAATTACGCAGCACAAAAATTGATTTTAACCGACTTCAAAAAAGGAGTACAGTTCTACTGATTGTGCTGATTTTATCTAAATTCAATAAATCTTTTTTTTCGAATTTATTGTGCGTTCCTAATAGAAAGTCCTTTAAGTATAAAGATACTCCACAAAATAAAAATTTAGAAAATAAATTAAACTGACTTAAATTGATTTGAAACTCTCATTAAAATAGAAAACTCTATTTATCCCCTAAATTGTGCGGTGACAAATTGTGTACCCAACCCAATAAACATCTAATTTCCGTTATGTCGTTAACAAAATGTCACTAGGGCTCTCATTAGACTCTGTCACTTTAGTTGTCAGGAAAAATAGAACAAAGTACGGGTTGGCTGTACTTAGTATACCCAAGTACTTCTACAAAAGCAGTACTTAAGTTAAGGAACTTCTTTTTTAATTTAGTATTTTGAAACGCTTAGGGATTTATTATTATTATGTCTGATGACCCATAACCTCGCTCAATTAAGTCCCGGACTTTTGGAAGGCATGCGTGGGACCGAAGCCAACACGTAGAGGCCCGTTCAACAGGCAATTTAACTTATGTGACATCAACCGGCAGTTATCTCTGTATGCACTAGGTATAGAAATGCACCCAAAGACAACCCCCGGTTAGTGCAGGACTATTGAAGGAAATGGAAAGAAAGGAAACTGGGCTATTGGGTTGAGAGGCTAGTGGACTGGCTAACTGGACTATGGGTAGGACTATGGCACCTGCCCTATCAATATCGAAAAACACGAACAAATGGGCAGGTGGTGACTCGCCAACTCACTAAAGATGGGCCCCCCAAAACGGCTGCACGCACAGTGCAACAAGGGAGCAACATCACGTGAGAGGGTGTCGAGAGGTGCGTGCACCGCTTTCTGCTCGGTGGCCGACCAGCTCACCTCACAAACTCACGACTTATGCATCTTTCACTTCCACTCTGCGACAATATAGCTCTGACACCCTACTCTGGCCGATCAGTGAAGGCAAGCCAGAGGCGAGAGTCCTGCGGCCCCTGCTGGGATCCACTCCAACCGACCACTAAAGGCAAGCGGTATATGGGACCAAGGACGTCACTTCCCATTCAGCTCGCCACAAAGCTGCCCTGGGGGCTTATTATTATTATTTTTACAAGCCCTCAAGATCCCACTGCTGGGCAAACACCTCCTTTTTCTTTTTCCACATCCCACGGTCCTCAACCATTCGCCACCAATTTGTAGAGAAGGAGTCTGCCTCTCTTTCGTAGGGGAACGCGTCTCCTTCTCACATTTGAAGGGGCCCATTTTGTGCTTTTTTTAGCCCACAGGCTGTCAGGTGTTCTAGCCCTGCCCAGTCCAACTTTAGGTTTTCTTGGGGATATTTACAAATATTTTTAAGGAAAGAAATATGTTCAGCGCGAATGTGACCTGAACCCACGAACCTGGAACTAGGTCTCCTGGTGTTCTACGTACGACGTAATTTGCTTAGTAAGGGAATGAGAAATATCACCGCTTGACTTGAAGCCACGATAGCTCAGTTTGTTAGAGCACCAGGAGATCTAGGCCTGGGGTGGTGGTGGTTCAAGTCCCATTCGCGCCGAATATTTTACTTTCCTAAAAATATTTGTGAACTTCTTGTTTTTTGGTAACATGAAATTATTTTTGTTTAAAATATAATTATTTGCAGTGATTGTCCAAGAGTCCAGCACTAAGTAAATAGACTATCCCAGCAAGTGAATAGCTTGACGCTTCTTTGAAATAGATAGTTATTGTATACGTTCATTACTTCCTACCATATGCTCGGAACGCGTATAGATGTATACGTTAATGATACTGCGTGAAATTGGTCGAATGTATCTTTTCTCTTTGTCTAATGCTGTGGAGTTTTTGCCGTGTGGTGATCGGTTAAGAATAACACCACCCCATCCCTTTCCGTGGAGGTCGTAAGAGGCGACTAAGGAAACACAAATGAGACCTGCCTACTAGTAATCCATCCCAGGCAACGACACTTCGTTTTTTTTCTGAATCTGAGGTGTCGTCCTATGGTCTCATGCGGTGTGGTAGGCTCTGTGAAGGGCCGTCTGGTTCGCGACCACCCTCCTACCGAAGTCCGACGCCAAACAGTTTGCTGTGTTCCGTCGGTGTGTGGGAGTACCAGTGCCTTTATAGGCATTTTCTGGGTTAACTCGCTCCATCGTCGACCTCATCTTTGACCTTATGGTCATGATTTAGGTCAAGAGTTAACCCATCTTATAATAATAAAAAAAAAACTAAAAAAGAGAGAGCATAAAGTATTCTTTATTTTGACGTATAATACTTGTGGTAATCTGAGGAAAAAAGTTTGGTTGTGTTGAAAAATAGCCTGAGAAGTGAGGGTTTGTTCTAAGGGATTTGTAACTTTTATCTTTTAGGAATCAATAAAATTCAAGTATGTAGATTGATACACTATTCATTCAATTTATTGTTAAGTACATTTACGTGTCTCCAAAGTAACAATATTTCAGTACAAGGTACTTTTTATACAATAAGAGTATGCAAATTATGTTTCGCTGACTTCGGACATGAATTAAAAATCGATACAAGCACCAATCGCTGTTGTAATTGGGATATTATGATAAAAACATTATCATAAAATGGATTCTTTTTGCAGAAATTAAATTTATTTAGTATTTTCTGAATAATAACCACTTTTATACAATGATGGTCTACCAAAAGGCATGCAATGTGGCACGGACACATGGACAGTATTCATAACTATGACAGTATTTATATTCATACTGGGTGAAAAAGAACCTCCTAATAGCTATATTCAAAATCCTGAACCAGTATCACTCAAAGAACACATTTATGAAAAAAAAAATATTTTTCAATATTTCAATATTTTTGAAATATTTTTCAAAAATATTGTTCATTTTTTGCCTAAACGTAGACATTACTCCTACACCAGGCACGCGAGGGGTGCGGGTAGCGCTCGGAGGGTGCGTCCGAGTGGTGTCTACGTTTAGGAAAAAAAAAAGTTAAAAAATAAATTAAAAAGCAAAAAAAAATTAGAAGTGTTCAGTAAGTGATACTGGTTTAGGATTTTCAATAAAGCTATTATAGGAGGTTCTTTTTCAACCTGTATATGTAATGTATCAACCACGACATGTATTGCTTATCATCATCAGCCCATAACGTCCCCACTGCTGGAGCTCGGGCCCCCCTCGATAACATGAGGGGTAAATGCCATACTCACCACGCTTGGCAGACGGGTTGGCGAGGGTTTTGATATAATTGCAGAGTTTTCCTTCTCTGTGTGCAGATGAACTTGCTTGCATATTTACCTTAGTCGCCTTGTATGACACCTCGGTAAGAAAGAGGGTGCTCCTATTCTACTCTGCCGAGGACTCACACGGCCAATTATGCTTATAACTCTTAACAATTGAACCAATTTTTATCAAACATCGTTAAAAACCATCTCGACTACGTCAGTTTTCAAATAAAAAAATCGCACCAAATCTGCTCATTCGTTTAGGGGCTACGATGCCATATACAAACGCACAGAAACACAGACGCACAATACACACGTCAAATTTAAAAACCCCGTTGTTTTTGTCGGGGGTTAAAAATGAATCTCAGTTTCTGTTCTTGACAAAAGCGAAACGAGACTTCATTCGAAAAAGTGCTACAACCCGGCTAAATGAGTTCATTTCGATTCCTCGGTAATTAGTGGTGTGCACAGACTACTAGCTTAACTTAAGTAATAGGTGTATACCTATTACAAGGTCTCGTTAGTTTTTTTCTTCAAATTACTTAAGCTTTATCTGAGCGCTCAGTGACCGTACTAAAAAAAGGACGTGATCGGATTAGATCTCTACAGTAGTTACACATTCAGTTTACTGAATGGACAGGTTTCTTCACCAAATATCTTGACACTACTGGGGCTGGAACTGAGAACCTCTTGCTTACGGGTCCAATGCCTTCTAGGCGGAAGGGAGAGTGAAGGCATTTTAAAAATATTTTCACGTCTATAGCTACATCCGCACTCAATAGATCTGCGTCGAAGCTGTACGTAATCACGCTGAAAGACCCTTGTCTGTGGAGTGCCCCAGGCAAAGGGCGGAGCCCCCAAACACTCACTCGCACGCCCTTACCCAACTAAATTGCTACTCTTTTATAAAACCATTACCTTACATCATTGACACAGCTTTTATGCCACGAGCGTGTGATATATTTGGCGAATGTAATTTTCTGTTGTAAAAAAAACCACTTTTTTGTTTGAAGAAACAGTTAGATTTTTGATCAAAATTAGCAGTAGACTGTTTAAAGCATCTAATTGAGTTTTGGTGTGCTTTTCTTTGATTTATTATAACAAGGTCATCAAGTTCAGATATCAAGGTAATCTATTGATCAGCATTGCAAAGGGCATGAAAACAATTCGAGAAAAACAAACAGTTAAATTTATTAACAGTAACAGATGGTAACAGTTAATAATTATGGTCTTTTAATTTTGACGGCCGGTTTGGTCGAGAGGTAATGAGGCTGCTTTTTGATCAGTGGGTCCTAGGTTCAATTCCCAGTCGGGGCAAGTATTTGTGTAAAAAGCAAATATTTGTTCTGGGGAAATGGGTGTTTATGTCTGTCTTTATGTGTATTCCAAGGAACCCACGACACAAGGGAAAACCTTTGTGTAGGCCTTTGAGTATGTAACGTTTATTTAGTAACAGTTTTACGTTTTGTTGACATGTTCATTTTTGTATACCTATTCTATTTGTCAGTTACGCTATATTTTCTTTCACGTCGAATAATTTTATCAACAGAAAGATACGTTCAAGCTTTGTTCAAGTTTGCAGATTTATTTATAACATTCAGTTTAATACCTACAACACTATAAAATTGTAATAAGTAAATATTTTTGAAGGCTGCCTTGGGTTCTTGCCTGCAGTTTATGGCCCAGCTTTGTAAAAGGGAATCCCATTCCTTGTAATATATTTCCTGTTATAGTGTAGAAGTTTCCCAAATATTTTGCTTTACGCGGTCTTTCAGGCTTATTAAACCCACAAAGTGGGTTTGTTTGACTTTTACGGCTATTTAAGATTTCTCGGTTAAAATTCGTGAAATTTTAAAGTACCTACATTAGAACTTTTGTTGAGAATTAATCTTGGTGAGATTTTGTTGTTATTGTTTTTGGTATTGTAAGTTATCGTTACAACAATATGGTTTTAATGTTGGTTACATAGGCTTAGGACAGTATTTCCCAAACTATGGGTCGCGACCCTCTGGTGGGTCGCGAGAAGATTTTAGGTGGGTCGCGGTGGTAACACCAAAAAACGTGTGGTTCGGTCAGCATCCGCACGTCGTGGTAGGGCAGCGCGCGAGCGGCGGTGGCGAATGCAAATAGCCAATGAGGGATTTTATTTTTATTTTATTTTTTATTTTTCCTCAGGCGCCGGATAGATGGCGCTAAACTAGGTAGGTTACTGTAACGTTAGGTCGTAAATATACCATATCCTTTAACAAATTTTTAGGTCGAGGTGGGTCGCCAAATTTGGACTATCATTTTGGTGAGTCGCCGCCCAGTCAACTTTGGGAACCACTGGTTTAGGACATTAATTATTTGCTTGGTTGTAAGGTTTTTAATTCTGAAATGAGAAACCGACTTCTACCTACTTTTGAATCTTGTAAGTTAATTATATCTTATGCCTAAATATAAATAAAAGTTTTGACTCAATTACTAACCCGTTACTGCAGTGCCTAAGCCTAGACAGCTAGAAACAAGAATCTTAATAATCTCAAGGTAATTTCTAATCTGGAAGGCTGTAACAGCTGAGTTTCCTTTTATAATGTCGATAAGGATATTTTGTTTTGAAATGGAAACGGAATCCAGTGCATCCTCTTATAACACCAATCATAAAAAGATCAATAAGTTTTTTGTAGGTCTAACAGGCTCATATACATACCTACTCTTACTAAACACCGTATTGATTTATATCAAGAAAAAACCGGCCAAGAGCGTGTCGGGCCACGCGCATTGTAGGGTTCCGTAGCAACATGGTTCAAATATGCAGCTGGCTTCTTAATTCTACGAGCAGAATCCCAACTAAGTTTGGCACTTGGTCGACTATTACTCGCAAACTTGAAGAGCCATTTTATGTGTGATAGTTTTCCTTTTAATTTCGTTGTATATACTACCACTGTGATTTTTTCCACATTTTTAGAAATAACCATTTAGCTGGTAGAGGGGGGGGGGACACTTGTGTTTGGCAAAAATTTTCACTTTAAAAATTAATTTTTCGCAAACGGAGTGCTGAATCGAAAAACGTTCGTAGTAAACCCCTTTTGTCTTTTAAAAAGCTATCCTATGACACCCCATTTGATGATATAGGCGAGAAAAAAAAAACATCGCCCTTTCACGTCTATGGGAGACACCCGAAAAAAATTTTTTTCTAAGATTTTACTCTACAGTTCTGGCGGCGTAGTTTATATGTATGACCATGCCAAATTTCAGTTCTGTAGTATCAAGGGTTTCTTAGGAAACCCGCGGACAGACGGACAGACGGACATGGCGAAACTATAAGGGTTCGTAGATTACTACGGAACCCTAAAAATATCTCGTTTTACCCTTTTTTATGCTGGTACAAAACCCTCAAGAAAGGCATGAGTCTCACTCGCACTAGACCCAATTATTCTCTTCGTTTGTGTTTAGTTCTGAAGGACTCGTATTGATAAAAAAATCAATATCAACAACTTCATAAGATCTTGCTACATATAACCTGCAAGTTATTGGCACTTGTCTTGGTCGATTTTAGCTCTAAAACCTTTTCATTTGTATAAGAGCAGTGGCGCAAGCTTCTATTAAAAATTTAACAAGAATGCTCTTTTAGACCCACCTTAATATCGGACCTTGTTCTAATTTATATTTGTTCAATATAGCAAAATTGAATTTTGGTGATATTGAAGGATACGTGCAATGACTTTTTAATGGTAGTTGAACAACCATGGTGGCCTTTTTATCTGTTGAGGTGGCGAAATTGAGAAGTAACGAAATTTCTTTTTTTGATAGCAGCTGCCTTGATTATCAGCGCCATCGCCAGCGGTTAGCATAGTCCAATTTAATTCAGGTGTAGGTATTATAGGTATAGAATTTAAAACTCACAATGCACTTATTAATTAATATTATAAAATTACAATACAGGGCTTTAGGTAAATCTCTTTCAACCTCTCGGGTGGTTAATCAGTGCTTGAAACTGAACAACTTTCCCAAGGAACATAGGTGAAAATACGAAAAAAAAAATTTGACTTCCCATACAAACTTCATCAGCATATAGTGTATTTTCCAGTTTCATGGACTGATTAACCACCCGAGAGGTTGAAAGAGATTTACCTAAAGCCCTGTATATGCGTTTTCGGTTGGTTGCCTTGACTTTTTAATTTACATATACTAGTAAATTAAAAAGTCGATATTTTAAGAATTTTGTGTTCCTTGGTGAAAGTTGGAAAACTCGTCCAAGTTGGAAGACAGTGAAAGTTGGAAGGCATGCATCTCGTCTTCATCCTCCTTCTCCATTATCTTTTTGCGACCTTTTTACTCTTCAGTTTTGGCATTCTTAATCCAAATCCAAAATTGAACGCTTCTAGCTGTCATTCGCTGGGAAGACAGAGACCCAATTGAATTTCCATCGCAGGCGCACGCCCGCACATAGTATTCTGTTGTAATAAATAACATATAAAGTATGATATAAAGTGTGTATTCCAATAATAAATGAAATCCAGCTAAATATTTATTACTTATTCCTTCATCGTGCTCCGAGTCTCCGGCTCCGGCCGCCAGCCGGCGCAAGACATCAGAATATTTGCTGAGCGAGGACGAAATGTGTCATTTATAACTTTATTAAGTTTGAATTTAAAAAATTACAAATTTTGTATTTAATAGTATCTTTGCTTAGCCGACTTCGGAGAAAGCAAGAATGCTACATAAAATAGTTGATCTGAATATGGTTAGAAGATAAGTAATTTTGAGAACATTAAAGGTGGAATTGTGAAAAATGAACAGTTTAAAAAACTTCAAGAAGAACCTCCACACACTCTTAGTCTTATATATCTTCTATATCTATACATATTATAAAGAGGAAAGATTTGATTGTTTGTTTGTTTCTTTGCATTGAATAGGCTCCGAAACTACTGGACTGATTTGAAAAGTTCTTTCACCATTAGAATCCTACATTATCCGGGATGGACATAGGGTACCTACATGATTTTCCCGAATTCCCACGGGAACGAAGTCCCGCGCGGGAAGCTAGTAAAACATAAATGTACATAAAACGGACAAAAGATAAAGTATTTTGTTATGAATATTTCCAGAAAGTTTAACCGTAAGTAATTATATCAAATAGACATGCATTCACGTGTCAGGATCACTCTCCGTAGTTAAACTAAAAGCTAATTATAAATGCTAATTAACTTCGGATAAAACAAATTGCACAGAAAATGGATGAGTGTGAGTAAACACACACAATCAGCCGCGTGTCTCATTAAGACTAAATTAGTTTTTTGGGTTTCCTACACTTGGTAGGAGAGATGGGATCAAGATTAGTTCATATATCGATTTTTATTCTTCGAGTAGTAAAAAAAATTAAAGTGTTAATCGATCAATAACGGTTCTATGAGATTCAAAACAAATGACAAAACATTTCACACCTTCAAGTTTTTTGCCAAAGAAATCTTTCATAAGAGTGAAGTCGCATCGCGTATGTTAGGGCAGCAGGTAAAGAAATGTTGTCTAATCTTTGAACATAATTTGACATTTCGCGTAGAGCGATTACAAGCTTAGTGCTTACTATCCTTGATGAATATTTATTCAAGTCAAATTAATAACATCATCAATAATAGAGTATAGTGTAGATACATACTTTGATTATTCGTCAGTTGTAGTTGTATTTTTTATTGTGGTCCTGCTGGTTGGATACAGCTTAGACTTTAATTTACAAATATTCAAAGCCCAAAAATGGAGTAGGCGTAAATTTAATTGAAATTCGAATTCCGGTAATAAAATAGAGGTCGTTAGTGCTAATTGCTGGAATTAGGAGCCCCGGAATTCCCCAGAGATCATTCGTTGAGCTGAAGAATTGGGATTGGGATTAAATTCGATTTACAGCTTAAGAACTAAGTAAGTAATACTGTTTTGACGACGTAATAGATTATGCTAAGTGCTTTCTGAAATTTGTGTACGAATAATAAATAATTGAATCCGAAATGAGATCGTGTTTTTAATTTAAATGAGAGCGTTTACGGGAAAATCATGATATTGCAAGTGATTTATTTGAATAATTATATGTAACATTATTTTTATGATATATTTATGATATTATAATACTATATTTTTCAACACATTTGCTCATAAAGTGATAATCAATTTATTTACTAGCAAAAACATAACAATTATAAAAATTAGATGGTCTTATGTCATTGTTTTATGGTTCATAATTATATGTATGTTTTACCCAGCCCGTGTGTAATAAAAATAAACCAAAATAAATTTTCTTCTTCTAAATTTCAGCAAAGAGATCAGAACTTATTTTTTATTTAAAATTAAGTGTAAATTGACCTATTATAAATAAAAATATAATTCCACTAAATTATTTAAATTTAACAGAAAATTATCATTTATTTATGCTAAAACAAGGCTAAAACGGTGAAAATATACAGTTCAGTATTTTTTATTATTTGGCTGCATGGCATACCTACTTGTCAATGTGAATCTCATTTTGCGAGCGAAAAAAAATAATCGGGCCTTTTTTCAGATGTTTTCACTTGGTTTTCACAAACAGCATTTGTATTCATCAGATTGTGATTATTGACATAAATACAAAACAAAAAATGTCTTCTTCAAGTTCAGAAGAGGAAACCTACGTGGGTATACCGTCAGAAATACTTTCCGAGGCGCAACATGCAAGTGATAGTTTGTTGCCGCCAATATCAAAGGTAATAAGTTTATATTTATTTCTTTCCTCGCAAATGTTTTGAAAAACGTCGTATGACACGCGTGTGCATTGGATATTACATTCTCGGCTCCGTTTAGCCCTTGCCTTCGGCTCAGGCTCTAAAGTCGCCTCTAATGTAGCCCTTGCCACACTTGTATCATAATGCACTATTATAGTTTTAGTGTTTAGTTTAGTAAAAATGATAAAATTCACTACATTAACTAATATAATCTATACCTCTACTAATATTATAAAGAGGAAATATTTGATTGTTCGTTTAAATTGAAAAGGCTCCGAAACTACTGGACCGAGTTCTTTCACCATTAGAATGCTGCATTATCCCTGAAGAATATAGGCTACATCATTTTCCCGAATTCCTATGGAAACCAGGTCCCGGGCGGAATGCTACTATAAGCCGTGTGGTGATCTGTTGTGAATAAACCCCATCTCTTTCCATGGGTGTCATAAGAGACGACTAAGGAAACACAAATGAGACCTGCCTCCTATTAATCCATCTTAGGCAATGACACCTCAATTTGTTTTGAATCTGAGGTGGTGTCCTGTTTTCTCATGCGGTGTGGTAGGCTCTGTGTCTGGCCGTCTGGTTCGCGACCACCCTCCTACCGAAGTCCGACGCCAAACAGCTTGCTGTGTTCCGTCGGTGCGTGGGAGTACCAGTGCCTTAACTGGCATTTTCTGGGTTAACTCGCTCCATCGTCGACCTCATTTATGACCTTATGGTCAAGATTGAGGTCAAGAGTTAACCCATCTCGTGATAAAAAAAAGATATACAGGGTTAACGGGAACTCGATGTATTCCGGGCAAGGCGTGATACGGCAGCCAAAATGCAACAAATTTAACCCATATGGCCGAAAATTAATAGTTTTCGAGATTTCGTTAAATTAAGGTTTTTTACGAAAATACCCAGATTTCCTCATTTTAACCAAAATTTGAAAATAATTACTTATCGGATGGAATTATATTTAACTTTTTTTTTCAAAGTTGATAGTTTAATAAAGCTAGGAAAGTCATTACCACCCAAAATTCATTAATAGTTTTAAATCATGAGCCGAAAAGAAGATTTAAAATTTTTCAATTTTCTTTGTCACAGGTTTAAAACCGATGCCTAGGTCGAAACTTTACTATGACACCAAGTGTAATATGACCTTAACTAACTTTCTCATTTAATAAGCTATCCAAAAAGGTATGAATGTCAATACAAACTTATGTTCTACATCACAAAAATCACTTTTGACTTAGTGCAGGTAGAGTTCACCCCATAAAGTTGATTCACTTTTTACGCAGTTTTTAAAACTTTTTTGAGTTACTTTCCGCTTTCGGTGACCAATAGTGCAAATAATTGTAATTTGCGATACCATGACAGTCGAACCTTGATTCATCCATCCACAGAATGTTTAAAATTCGTCCATCCACAGAATATTTTTTGGGCAATTTTTATTTGATCAATCTGTCAAACTGTGCTTGATGTTAAACAAAAAGTAGCGATATTGGATTTATTGGTCTGTTTAGTTGAAGTTGCTCATGATAAATTTATATGAATATTTTGTTTTTTTTTCATTAGTTATTTATAATGTCACCTTTTACGACTATTCGTATTCAGTTTCTGTAGTTTCACTCATTTCATTATTATGAACAATTTATTTTTATCCGAATTAAAGTTATATAATTAATTCAAGGTCTAAGTCATGTTTTTAATTTCAAAATTAAACAAGTCAAAGAACGTAGTTGCTGGTTTATCAAAGCCCTTTTCCCCAAAAAAAATAATCTTTTAATGTTTGTGGCGAGTAACAAAATGAATTTCCCAACACCTAAACAAACAAACATAAGCTTCAGCATTTCTAATAACCACTCATCAGCTTAACGCCCACGACTTGGTAACCAGAGTGACTACCAAATGAATTAACAACATGATGTTTTAATAAAGTCAAAAAGGCACAATGTCACGGTACATTGCGACGAAGGTTTTATTTGTATAAAGTTGTACTAATAAGGACACGACAGCGAATAGCCTAAAGCAACGACACGACGCGGCGGCGCGACGTTCTATTTTCTTTTCTTAAAAAAAAAATGAAAACTACTCTACATTGACATTAATATGACAGGTAGGAAATGGAAAATTGGATGGAATATCGATATTTTGCCATACATATCGAGCTTTGCTCCTTGGGGAAGTTGTTCAGTTTCATAGGAGAATGACCCCTAAAGTTTTGCTAGCAAAAATGTCACCCCTTAATTCTCTATTTTGTGTACCATTTACAGTTGTTTTGGTTTATATACACCTTGTTATAGAATGATGCAATTCACTAATCTAGCCAAAAATGTCAAGGGTAACATAAAAACTAGTATTAAAGTGGCTTTTGCCTGTCATGTGGCGACTTACGGCCTTTATATGCGAAACGTTCTCACTGCGGCCAGACATCCATTCAAGCAGATTGTCATTATTCAGGCGGGCCTCGACGGGCTTAATTCTGTCGTACCCCTTGTCCCTTACCCTCAATTCCCGTGGGATAGCTGGGAATTGATCGGGCCATAATTACAAGGTGTAAAGCCTAATATTAGTTAGATTTTATCGGCTACTGTCCTTTTTACTGCTATTTTAAGTCTTCGTGAAATCGTTTGTGAAGATCTAATATCAAAATCACACTTCTGAAATGTAATAAAAATTTATTTGTACTTTCAATGATAATCAGATTTTAAGACGCAGACTTTAAAATATTTCATGCAGGCTACATTAAAAAAACAAAATTTCATGATACTGAAATATCTATTTAAAACGTTTCATCGTCTTAAAAGCTTTATTTAATTCAGTGCTTATTTCAACATTTTTCGTGAGACATTTTCTGAACATATTTCGCAAGTTGCGTCAAATATTTGTTGAAATTAATTTTTAGATGAAAATAAGCAGAATTTTTATGAATTATAATTGAGGTTTATTTTGATGCACATCGATTTAAATGTAATGTTGATAAAATTCTGAACAAATGTATTCTTAGTCATTATTTACATGAATATGAAATATGAAAACAGAAAAAATACTGACTTACCCATCAAATCATTTTTTATTTACCTTGGTTGGGCTATGTTAGCGATTTTATCATTTTTGTAAATCTATATGGGGTAACTTTAAATTAGTTAGCTAAACTTTAGGGGGACCCCGTAAAACTGAACAACTTTCACCAAGGAACTTTTAATAGTAGATTGTTAACCGAGGGTGGAAAGAATCAATTGCCGAGGTATTTAGACCGAGTAGGAATTGATTCTTTTACCCCTGCATGTTAAACACTCTACTTTTCATTTCGAATATGAGGAAAATAAAACTAGTTGTTTGTTTATCTAAACTACTTATACATAATATAATAATATTAGTAGCACCTATTTAAAATTAATTGTCAAATTAGGACAATTCGTGAAATTAAAAGTTACATTTTAAATATGGAACTCACCGCGTAATTGTTGCGGCTTATTTCGCTCAAAGAATTTTGCGCTAAGTTCACACTGGCTGTTTAGAAACTCACATGGCCGCAGCATTTTTTTTAATTAGTTTTTTTTTACATAAAACTCTTCACAGCTGACAGCAGTTCTATTTTTAAAGTTCATTCAGGCCCTTAGGTGGGAAGTAATTTGTATGAGTTTTCCCTCCTTATGGAGGGAAGCAGCATTTTCCTCCCAATCTTCATCATCTTCATCAGCCCATATACGTCCCCATTGCTGGGGCATGGGCCTCCCTCAATAACATGAGGGGTAAATGCCATACTCACCACGCTTTGCAGACGGGTTGGCGAGGGTTTTGATATAATTGCAGAGTGTTCCTTCTCTGTATGCAGATGAACTTGCTTGCATATTTACCTTAGCCGCCTTGTACGACACCTCGGTTTTCCTCCCAATAATCAGATCAAAATAACACTACTTTCCGAGTATGGGAAATGAAAAATAAATTTTCGTCCTCTCATTCAAAGGTGAATCGGCCAATATAGAGATATAATTTGAGCAATCAGCCGATTCACCTTTGAATTAGACCTTTCACCTCTCCAGGCGAAATCTTTTTTTTTTCAAATGAGTCCATCGTGGATAACGTGAGCATCCTTAATTTTCGATTATGTTACCCAATAAGTATTGACAGGAAACCTGATAGTTGACCATAGTGGTAATATATCACAACCATCTCCGTGCCCCGGAAGGCACGTAAAACCGTCTGTCCCGGCTGTTGTCGCTTAACTTCCAGTCGTTAAACCATATGGCGGTTTGGAAACTCTGACTTAAGGGGAAGTCAAGTTCGCCAACTACTTCTGATTGATAATAAGCACACAAGTACACAAAAAAGGAATGCTTTTTTCACCTAGAGTATTAAAAGACCATCGTAACTTTTAAATACATTTTGGTAAAAAATACTACCTATAATATCAATAGTATTCTTTATTTTAGATTAGCGATAATTGATTACACATAGTTTCTTCCTATGCATACAGATAAAATTTTAGTTTATAGTTTTTCCTGTAATTAGTCTAATTTGCCAACTCAGTGAGAGTCAAAATGTATTCCTAGACTGGACCCATAAAAGTTTTCTTTCAAGTACTGATAAGGAATATGGAAGGCTGAATTTTATCAGACGCTCAACCTACAAAATATTACGATATCTAAAACAAGTTTTCTTCAAACTTTTAGAAAAAAAAACGAGATGCCGTTGAAGCGAGTAAAAGAAGCGGTGTTTCCAAACTTTTAAAAATTAATTATTTGAAATTTGAATTATTTTTAACGATCCCTTTTGATTTTTAGTAGAATAGTACCCATAGTAAAAGGAGTTGTGCTTACAGAAACTGCACATTTTTATTTAGACTTAACTGCTCAGACGTCTCAGTTTAAGTCAGTTCCAGTTTATGTGGAGAAACAATAGCGTCGAGGGTGTCGTTTATAGCTTTGGCTACCCCATTTGGCAATAAAATCGTGAGCATATAATAGTTAGTCGGATAGTTAAGCTATTAGGCGCGTCCTTGACATGCTTTGTTCAGAAAAATGGATCAACACTTGATGCGCGGGTTTATGACGATATAGGGGGCCACACTTGGCATTTAGGCGGGAAATGTTATGTTACGGGTTATGGTCGGTTGGTCCCAAGTTTTTCAAGGAAAATATTTCCCCTTGCAATGCCCCGGCATAGATACTTTCTCGCCTATAATCCTTAGGCCCGTGTTCACCAAAAATATAACCAACGGTTAAACCGCGGTTAGAAGCTAATCAGACAAAATGTCAAAAGAAATGTATGAAAATGACATTGTCAAATCTCTGGTTAGCTGCTAATCGTTGGTTAAATATTTGGTGAGCACTGGCCTTATTGGGGTAGACAGAGCATCAGTGGTTTTAAAACCACTCGATGCCATATTTAACGTAAATTCTGAGAGTTATTAGATGAAACATGTTGTAGAATAGTGAGAGGTACATAATACAGCAAAACCCTCGTATCCCACTAAGGTTAGTGTTCACCAAAAATTTGACCAACGATTAGCAGCTTACCAGAGATTTGACAATTTCATTTTCATACATTTTTTTTGACATTTTGTCTGATTATCTTCTAACCGCTGTTTAACCGTTGTTTATATTTTTGGTGAACACGGGCCTAACTTTATCATGCCTGAGAAGAAAGGGCAGCAAGTATGTAGTGTGTGTGTGTGTGTGTGTGTGTGTGTGTAGTATGTAGTGTGTGTATGTGTAAGAATGTTCTTAGCTAGTAAATTTTTCTTCCACTCGCATTCCAGAGTGGAAAATGCCCCGACATGCTCTAAAGTATTTGGATTTATGGCTGTTTGGATTATTCGTTAAAATATGTAAATCATGTATTTTAATCCAGTAAAGGCTTGTATTTTAATTTAAAATATGTAATCTTGACTATGAATAATTATGTGTCAAATGGTTTGATCGAGTATTAATGAGAGATTAGGATACGGGATTTACTGTAAAAATAGAAAAACGGTTACCCTATGTACGAAAGATTCATCACTAAAGAACTGCTCGACCGATTTTATTTTGTCTGTGTATCGTGGCTCCTAAACGAATAAACCGAATTTGATGCGTTTTTTTTTCTTGTGAAAGCTTACGTAATTGAGATGGTTCTTAACTTTATAAGATCGAAATTGGTTTAGCCGTTTAAAAGTTATAAGCGATGACTGTCGGGGGCGAAACAACATTTTTAATTTCATAGGTATGTGCTTTATGAAATCTCAGTTGTTCGCCAGTGATTGTACGGATTATGCCCAAGGGACCCAAAGTCGAGTTGTCAGCGCTCGCAGCAATTTTTTAAAACGGAACGACTGTAATTCCACCGTCTAGCCGCTATGATGTGGGACATTCTTCACATGTTTCAGGAATCCTTACAAAAATGTTTGTATTAAAAATTCTTTAAAGTTGCTTTTGTTAAAATTTTTGCTTGGGGTTAAGTTTTTTTTTAAAATTTCGTTGTATTTTTTAAAAAGGGTGTATGATTTTTTAAAAAGGTGGTATTCATTCATACACTTACGCATACAATCCCTGTTAGGGTGAACAGAACGTTACGTGATCCAAGAATCACTTTACGCCACATTTCACATCCATTCTACGGGTTGTTAGATAAACATAATGTTTTATGTTGATAGGTTGTCATCCTTTCGCCCACGATACAGAAAAACCTACGCGTCTCATTTACCGGCTTCTACAGTATTAGGGGGCGTCCATTAATTACGTGAGGTGTTTTTGGCGATTTTTCGACTCCCCAACCCCCTCTGGTGAGATGTCGTGAGATTTGGCTCGCCACCCCCCCCCTCCCCCCTTTATCTCACGTGAGTTTTATGAAAATGCTTAGTTTTAGTGTAAATACGTTAATTGGTAATTTATTTAGAAAACTTACATAATTTGCCTAATTATTTTTAAACTTTTAATAATCGAACAATAAAAAACAGCTATGATTTACCAACTTAAATTTGAAAAAAAAAATTTTTAATTCAGCTCATGGGAACTCATGAGTAATCTTAAGAGTGGCTACCGCAACACCATGGTTTAGTTGGTTTAACTTAGCTTTCCCGCAATTTAACACTATTTCTTTTTGGGGAAAATATTACGTGATATTTGTAGAGACCTCCCCTCTCCCCCACGTGAGATTGAGTGAGATCCGGCCCGACCCCCTCCCCCACCAAAACGCCTCACGTAATTAATGGTCGCCCCCTTACCGGCTTCAACAGTATTAGTAGAGGAGCCGAAGAGGGGATTTTGGGAGTTACTCGAGCGCGTCAGATTAATATAAGGGAGGATACCTTATATATTGATAAGTACCTCCATCCAATATGAGCCCTCAATATGGGTGGGTACGCCCACAGGGGAACCCGTCAGATAAGTAAGAAAAAATCGATCATCTGAAATACTCGAGCGCGTTAGATTAAGATAAGGGGGGTTAATTACTACCTAAAAAGTGTCAATTTTGCTAATCTGACGATTTGAGCGTAACCTAAGGAGGGTAACAAAGTTGCAAAAAAAAAGTTGTGTGGATTTATAACTTTTATTGAAGTAATAAGAACATTAAATATGGAAATTGTCTATGGGGTGACTTTAAATTAGTCAGCGAAACTTCAGGGGGTGGTTCTCTTAGGTATATGAACCGTATGGTGATCGGTTGAGAATAACACCATCCCATTTCTCTCCGTAGTTGTCGTAAGAGGCGACTAAGTAAATACAAATGAGACCTGCCTCCTATAATCCCCAGCAACGACACCTCAATTTGTTCTGAATCCAAGGTGGCATCCTATGGTCTCATGCGGTGTGGTAGGCTCTGCGTCTGGCAATCTGGTTCGTGACCATCCTCCTACTGAAGTCCGACGCCAAATAGCTTGCTGTGGTGCATCGGTGCGTAGGAGTACAAGTGCCTTAATAGGCATTTTCTGGGTTAACTCGCTCCATCGTCGACCTCATCTATGACCTTGGTCAAGATTGAGGTCAAGAGTTGACCCATCTTATATTAAAAAATTTAAAAAAATTCGAAAAATAATTTCGTCTTTCATATTATAAGGATTAGTTGATCGTTCAAGATGTGGGGAAAGGCGAAATTTTTTTGTCATATCTCGCCCCATATTTTTTTTTTGGGAAAGTTGTTCAGTTTCGTTGGCTGGTTCACATTCTTAATTTACTTTAAAGTCACCCAATATATTTTTTTAAGAAAAGTGATTTTAATTGAAACATGATCAACACATTGATTGATTGCATTGGACACAATATGTCATTGTTCTTTTGGTTTTCCTGGATGCTTGTAAACTATTTAATGTTATCAGAAAATTTAATATAACAGCCTGTGCAACGCCTTTTTTTGTTACCATGTTGGAAAAGATCATCGGACACCTTCTCACACTAACGACACTGGAACAGCACTCCGTGCGTCTGCGAGGCCTTTAATTTAGGAGCTATAAAAGGTCTCTTAACGCACCTATGATATAATATCACTACTTAGTGCGTTAGGGTCCTCGTCGATCTCCAACTTTTTTAATTTAACCATTAAATCAAACTTTTTGGCGCCGCAATGGCTGAAAGTCTCGCAAGAGATCTTGTAGATCCCCTAACGCATTAAACGTGTTAAATGGTATTCAAAATTCATTAATTTCAGCTTCACTTCTTGAAAACTAAAACATATTTAATTTAAAAACCCTTAACTGTCTCAAGTGTAATTTTAAAAGCTCCAATAAAATGGTAACCAACAACATTTAAAAATGTAACCAAGTCAGAGGCCATTGTGCGGTTTGAAAACTCTGACACCAGGGTTAGCCAAGTTCGCCACAAACTGATTATACAGAAGAAAAAGAAAAGCTCTGATAAAAAAAAAAGTGTATGTCTAAAATATGTTGTAAGAAAAATCGGGCGTGATCCCTAGACAGTAGACACTTGTGTGTATATTTGTGTAGTAATTTTCTAAGTAAGACGAAAGATAACAACAGTTACAAAAGATTAATAGCCGTCCGAAATGAATGGGTCGGTTAAAAGGGCATCCTGTTGTAGGTAAACCAGGTTACGGTTGGTTCGTTACGTGCGTAGATCCGTAACTTATCCATACCTTAGTACCTATGAATATATAGTTACCTTTTTTCACATAATAATAAGCATTATTATTTTGTAAACAGAGGGTTTACTGTGAGAGGAGAGAAATACTGGGTTTACTGTGAGAGGAGAGAAATACTGATTAATTTCTTAAAAACTAACAAACTAGCATAATTAAGCCTTAGTGATCTAATAGGTTAGGACTCTGGCTATAATTTTCCAATGGAAACAAGACTTCCGAGAGTTAAATTGTGAGACACAGCTATTATTGGAATAAATAGCAATCAATAAATTGCTTGCCATTGGTTAATGGTACTTGGTCTTCATATTCAAAGCAATTTGAAAGACAACACCTGTAATGATTCACAATTGTAATAACAGTGCTTCGCCGTTTGCCGCAGGTTTGATCGAAGTACTAAATATAATTTTTGTTTTTTGTTACACTTTTTTGTTTATTTACTTCTGCGGACTTCATCAAAATAACAAGAACTGAAAATAATATAGAAGATAAAGAATGTAAGCTTGTAAAAATGTAACTCCTACTGTTCTTTAAGTTTCATTTTATATAAAAACATAAAATAATAATATAAACAGAGTTAGCAAACTTCCAATTAGGGAAAAGGTGTTCCTACTAAAACTTTATTTAGCAACTGCCGTTGAAATTGAAGAGTGTAAAAAGAAATCATTGGGTTTACTTAAAAAAAAAAGAAATTTCTATATTAAACAAGAAATCGGTTAATAAAATTAGTAATAAATTAGCTTACCTTTAATTATAGCAGACAAGCACAACAACTACTAAAACACGTCGAAAATACTTTACGAAGAACTAGAAACTACTTCAAAACTTTTATTTCTAATGGTTATTGGTATTGCTTTACAGCCTCACGATTTCTACGATAAATATTGAAGGAGAAAGTTAGTTGTATTAATTTAGTTAGTACGATTCGTGTTAGTACGTCATGATCATGGCGTCACATTGTGGTGCGCCCTGCGAGGCGGCGGTAACCGTTCTGACGCTTGTTTCGAAGGTTTATGCCGATCGGAGCTTGCAACTCAACTTGGGCAGAAATAGGGGTGTCAAGTTTTTGACTGTAAACGACAAAGTAACTTATAGAAGAAGTGAAAGCTCTGTATTCTATATATTGGTTTAAAAACCGTTCCCTTTTTAAACAGTTACCGCTAACTTTACCGTCGAATCAATTTTATAGGGAGCTTTGAGCAAAATATAGAACAGTGAAAGGTCTGTGTAACTTGAATTTGAAAATTTGTAGCAATTTTAAAGCAGATTTTTTTAAATCGAATTTTGAGTTAAATTAGCTATATGTAAAATTAGCTTTCCGCCCGCGGCTCCGCCCGCGTGGACTACAGGTTATATCGTGCCCAACTGTGAGATAAAATGTAGCCTATGTCCTTTCCCAGGCTCTAATCTATCTCTGTACCAAATTTCATCAAAATCGGTTCAGTGGTTTAGGCGTGAAAGACAGATAGACAGAGTTACTTTCGCATTTATAATATTAAGTAATATTTAATATATATAATGATATAATATATATAATATAATATATAAAGTAAGGATAAGGATAGTAAGGAAGTAAGGATTAACTAAAAACGTCTCTAAGATTGATATTTTCATATATTTTTTTATTAGAATTCAAGATATTAAGTCTGGCAATATGATGTTAAAATGATTTAGAGTAAGTAGGTAACGGTGACGGTGACCCCTATGACTGGCAACCCTAAGCGAAAAGTGTCTGTATTTCTGCACGTACGGACATAATAATAAACACTTATAGAGAGAAATTTTTGGTGTATGTTATCTTTATGGAATATGCACTCATCTTCAACGTTTCATTTCGAAGAAGTTTCGGTTGATATGTAAACATACACATAGCATATAGTAAAAAAACTGTCCAAGAGAGTATTGGGCCATGCGAAGTGTAAGGTTCCGCAGTTTAAAATCTACATTTTATAATTGGTCAACCATTACTAGTTAACTTGAAAAGCCAAAGCTGTTGTAGTTTTTCTTTTTACTTCGTTATTATCGTGAATTTTTCACATCTTTGAACGGTTTAGCTAGTAGGGGTCGGGGAAGGGGAGGGAGGGCTTTATAAAAGCTATAGTGTTTAGCCCGGGCGGGGGTAAACAGATAAAAATTACCCTAATATTCTAAGCAGCCAAGATAAAGAAAGCAAAATTTTCCGTATTGCAGTATCTTCTGAAGGTTCTATACCTAGCTTTATGCAGACGGATTTGAGTGATCAGCATACGAGACAAACAAACGATTAGCATATTAGTTTTCAACATTTTCGCTGGAGTAACTTTCCTTCAAAATACCCTGTATTAGCAAATACAAAAAGGGACAGTTTAGCAAATACTTAAATAGTAAAGTATTTAAATACTTAATACTTAATAGTATTTAATACTTAAATACTTAGGCCCGTGTTCACCAAAAATATAACCGACGGTTAAACCGCTAACCAGACAAAATGTCAAAAAAAAAGTATGAAAATGACATTGTCAAATCTCTGTTTAGCTGCTAATCGTTGGTTAAATATTGGGTGAACACTAGCCTTAATAGTCTATGCATAACTATGATCGACTGTAAGTACCTAATTATTTTTTCCAGGAAACGGCAAGTTAAGGATTTTTAATTATTTACCTACTTAGGTGCTACGCAAAGTACCGCGAAACCGCGCCCCCCGCGCGGTTCCCCCGCACCGCGCCGTTGATAGAATGCGATGTAGGTACACACGGCAGCACATCAGGCTATATATGTTGACCTTGACGTCGCTCTTATATCGCTTGTAATAGCGCCGGCTTTCGTAATGCAAATAGATAACCTGACGTGCTGCTGTATGTACATCGCTGGTTATCGTGTTTTAGATCAAACGATTTAATTTTTAAGCAGAAAATACTAAAATACATGAAAAGACATTGTAAATTTTCCTGAGGAAAATTCCGCTGGAAAATAATTCCGAACGATGGTCTGAGTTCAGGTTTTCAGTTTTTGCTGACCTGTCCCTTACACTCTATATAATGTAATGAAGCAGCCTTAAGCTTTCTAAGCAGCCTTTGTACATAAGAAGCTTAAGAAGCTTAAGATCACTTGTCTATCAAAAGAGCAACTAGGATTATAAATAAAATTTCATATGTTGTATACTTAACATTGTTTTTACACTCCTTCCTAACAAGTACACTCAAGAGCACGTCAAGCTTGACACTTTGGACTTTGGACCGGCTCTGCATTATATGACGCGCAGTATAAATCAGAGCTCAGCTTAAACTGGTAGTGTAAAGCGTGACCTGCTCTTGACTGTACTTACTATGCAGCGCAATAACCATAGTGTCTGAGTTTTCAAACCACCAAATGGTTTCTGTCTTATTTTGACTGTAGTCAATCAACAACGGTTTAATGTGCCTTCGGAGCTCTTTACGTTTACCGGTCTTAACCTCAATAATCGTTTCTGAACTGTGAACGTCACTGCGCAACCGATGCATTTACATTTACATCAAGGGCGACTTGCAGCAAAATTAAAAAAATCGAGATAAAACTAAACCTAGATTTATCTCTAAACTCGACTTTACTTTGATAGATAAAGATAGATAAAATATTTATTTGTAACACTTAAACACACACATTATTTACAAAATCAAAACACATACTAGAATAAAAAAGAAGCAAAACAATAAAGATAGAAAAAAGATTAATAATAATGATTACTTATTCTATACGTGTGTCACAGTGCCACAAAATGGTCGTAGCTCAGCATTTGTTTTGATGCCTTTCGACAAAACACTGATATTCTGCTACAAAGCTTTGACGTTTTTTATTGTTTGACTTTTTTTTTAAATCAAGTTTTAAGCTAAATCGATGGCGTCCAAGACGTTAAATCAGGTTTATGGAAAAAAACCGAGTTTAAATCTTACTAGAGCGAGAGATTAAAATAACTTGAATTTTAAAAAATGTATCACCCCCAACATTCGACTGCTTATTCACTTTTAAACGGCTAAACCAATTTTAATCAAGTGTAGCTAAGAACCATCCCGATCACGTCAGCTTTCAAACAAAAAAAAACACTTCGAAATCGGTCCACTCGTTTGGGAGCTACGATGCCACAGATAGACACATAAAAAAAAACTAAAAAAACTCAAAAAAATTCAACGACACTTTGTTTAAGAATGTGGGTCGGGTGGTCCTAATATACTCATATTCATAGGTCTTTACCTATGAAATTGCCGTTTTTCATACAATATTTTTAGAAAACTGAATTTTCCATACTAACGTTTTTGTATTTTTCTCGGGAATGAGAAATCCAAATTTAGCAAAATTTTGTGGGAAGGTTTCTGCAACATTAAGTTAATTTTCATCATACTTACTTTATTGAAAGTTGTAACTGTAACAACGGTACAGCAAAAATTAGCAATGAAACGGGCAACGGATGAAACGAGCTATATTTGAGCTTCTTTTTCAACAAATAAATCTAAAGTAAATATGTATTAATTTGACTCAATTTGACACAATCGAAACCTGGTCTGTTCTGGAATCCCTGCAGCGATGCCAAGTAGACTGGCGATACATCGAGGTGCTGAGATGTCTTTATGAAGCCGCAACGATGACCGTCCAAATACAGAATCAACAGACGGAACATATCCACCTGCGTCGAGGAGTGCGACAGGGTGATGTCATATCACCGAAACTGTTCACTAACGCTCTGGAGGATATGTTTAAGACGCTGGACAGGAAAGAGTACGGCATCAATATAAACGGTGAACACATCTCGCACCTACGGTTTGCAGACGACATCGTTGTTATGGCTGAAACGCTACAGGATCTTCAACGGATGCTGGACAGCCTAGCTAATACGTCTCAGCGTATAGGGCTCCGGATGAACTTGGATAAAACCAAAGTCATGTTCAACGAACATGTTGACCCGGGGTCGGTCGCGGTAAACGGAGTCCCCCTCGAGGTTGTTTTTGAATATGTTTACCTGGGACGAATGCTCCGAGTAGGTAAAAACAACTTTGATGGGGAAGCTAAGAGACGGATACAGCTGGGCTGGGCAGCGTTTGGGAAACTCCGCCGAGTCTTCACGTCACCCATACCTCAAAGCCTGAAAACGAAAGTTTTCAATCAGTGCGTCCTACCCATGATGACATACGGAGCCGAGAGAAGTCCACCAATTTAAGGTCGCTCAGGGCTATGCTCGGTATTTCTTTGAGGGATCAGATTCGAAACGAAATAATCCGTCAGAAAACCAAAGTTACCGACATAGCCCGGCGAATTAGCAAGCTTAAGTGGCAGTGGGCTGGTCATATCTGTCGTAGAACCGATGGCCGTTGGGGCAGACAAGTTCTAGAATGGAGACCACGAATCGGCAAACGTAGCGTAGGGCGCCCTGTTACTAGGTGGGGTGACGATATTCGTAAGGTAGCGGGCAGTGGTTGGAGGAGGAGAGCTGAAGACCGAGCTCAGTGGCGTGCTATAGGAGAGGCCTATGTCCAGCAGACACATAAAACATAGACACTTACTCGTACTTGCCGAAAAAATAAAGTATATTGTATTATGTCCATACTAAAAATGCAAAAAAACTCTGTCTGTGTGTTATGGTTTCACGCCTTAACTACTCAACCGATTCTGATGTTTTATGTGGATATGGTTTAAGTTACGAGGATGGCCATAGGCTTCATGTTATCCCGATAATTTTAAGAGTTCCTTCGTAAGTGAGATATACAGGGCTTTAGGTATCCCTCTTTCAACCTCTCGGTGGTTAATCGGTACCAACTTCCCAAAGGAACATAGGTCAAAATACGAAAAAAAAATTTTTACCTCCCATACAAAATGCGCTATAAACGATGATGAAGTTTTTATGGGAACTCAAAATTTTATTTTCGTAGCCGCAAAGCCGCAGGCCGAATAACAAGCTAGTTCTCAACTAAGGTAAGTAAACACATAACTACTTAGTTTATGAATTTAGAATATAATTAAAAAGTTATTTGTGGTTTCTCTTGTAGCCGTACAGTAAGTGTCAAGAGTACACACAGCAGCATATCAGGCTGTACATGTTAACCTTGTCGTCGCTCTTATCTCGCTTGTAATAGCACCGGCTATCGTAGTGCAATTGGCTAACCTGACGTGCTCCTGTCTGTACATTCCGTCCCAAATTCTGCGTTAATATTTCGTAACACAAGAAATTTTGATATTTTAATAGTTGTTCGTATAAAGCAGACCCAACCCGTATAGATAAATACGAGAGCTATCTACTTCCGACCCTTGCCACAAGAAAATTTAGGGCCCCAAAATGCCATATACTTACCGTGCAAATCTGGGCTCCGTTCAACGCCATACTTGGGGTGGTTTTAGGAAACAGTCGATTTTATTACAAAATGTATATTTTAATTTATTTAAACTCCTCTTCAACTCCTTTTCTGTACGCGCTGTTCAATTGTGGAACAGGCTCCCGAGGAGTGTGTAGGACAGTCCAACAGTCGTTAGTTTCAAAAAGCGTTTAAAAGAGTACTATCTTTCGAACGAGTCATCATAGGCAGGTATATTGTATATATATATATATATATATATATATATATATATATATATATGTATTTATATTGTGTTATTGTATTTAATATATGTAGATATTTAAATGAGTTAGTGTGTAGTTATTTTTTGGTTATTTAGAGTTGTTTTGTCAAATATGCACTTTTGTCCCGCGTTTTTAAAACAATATTTCTTACTGCACCAGGCTGGCTGGAAGAGATCACTATTAGCCTTTGTAAACTTTTTTCTTTTATTGTGTATCCCATATTATCTAATTGTAATATATAAAAAACAGTAACGTCGTTTTAATTACAAATGTAATTATTTAAAAATTATGTATTAGATAGAAAATTGTTATCTCATGGACAGCATAGTAGATCACAATAATAACAATCCAAGAATTAAATTAAACAAGGGACAATGGATCGCTCGTTCATTGGTTAGTCCCTAACCAATTTCACTAGTTGTAAATATTCTAAGTGAAAAAAAAACGATCTAAACCCATCGAAAGTGTGTCTACAAGTTAATTACTCGTAGCATAATTTTAGCTCAAATACCTCAATGTATTAGTTTAAAAAATCTGTGAACTTACTCATGGAGAGCATTTTAAAAATAAATAAAAAACAAGTATTAATAAAATAACTAGCATACAAAGGCACGGACTGTCTGTGGATGCTGCAAATAACAACTAAAAAAAAACCAAATACTATGTATGTAACTATTTATTTTTGGTTTATAATAGTGTAAGCCACGTGTAAACTCCAGATTACAACTCTTACGGTTATATTGGGGTTATGTGAAGTCTCGACAACGCAAGGCTATCTCAGTTCAGAGTAAACATTAACGCCACTAGCTACAAAGAGGTTGTAAATATAGCACTCAAGAGCATTACTTTTATGAACCCCAAGAGGGTGAGCGGTGTACCTAAGTATTTTCTGTATTACCTACACCTAATTTTTGGCTTACTTTATTTATAAAGTTGTTAAAGGTATAATATAATTAACCTATCAATAGGTAACTTGTTCATTATTGTTAGCCCATTTAATGAGTGGATTTATAGTGTGGCCATTCCCGATGTACCGCGCCTTAGGTAAAATAAAATCATGAAGAGTAACCTGGATACATCCCTGTGAATGCTTTTTATAAAGACCATGTTTTACACTTGTGGTCTCTGCGGGAATGGACCACATACCGCTCCAACAATGCCGCCAATCTCGGCGGCCTGAATATTCTAAAGTCATTTTTTTGCGCCAAAACGTTACATTTTCTTTATCATTATTTTTTCTTCAACAAACATACATTTATACATACGCTTTCGCCTATAATCCCTAACGGGGTAGGCAGAGCATCAGTGGTTCTAGCGAACTACTTTATTCCACGTTTGACACAAATGGTGAGAGCTATCAGATGGAACAAGTTGTATAAGGGTGAGAAGTGGTCAGCCTTTCGTCCATTATACAGCAAAACCCTCGCATCCCACTTACAGACTTTTACTATATACCAGGGAAGAGTAGGTAGCTGTCACATTCTATTTTTTTCTTCCACTCCCAGTCCAGCATGGAAGCAAAAAGCAAACATGTCGCAAAAAATAGAACAATAGCTGACGGAGCGAATTGTGTTTAGCATGGGAGCTATTTCTGGCGATGACATTTGGAATTCTTAGGGAAAGGTATGTCAAGTGTAAGAAGAGTTACGTAAAGTTTTGCGTACACATCCAGATTAATATTGTCGATCAAACTGCCAATTCCGTAATAGGCTAGTCAATACATAGTTTTTCCTGTCGTGTGGTGATCATTTGAGAATAACACCACCCCATCTCTTTCCATGTGTGTCGTAAGAGGCGACTAAGGAAACACAAATTAGACTTGTCTCCTATTAATGCGTCATAGGCAACGACACCTTAAGTCGTTTCGAATTTGATTCGACACCGAATTGATTTCGTTTTGGTTCGTAACCACTCTTCCACCGAAGTCCCAAACAGCTCGCTGTGTTCCGTCGTCAGTGTGTGGGAGTACCACTGGTACTCTGGTAAACTGCTTTCATGGCATTTTCTGGGTTAACTCGCTCCAGCGTCGACCTCATCTATGACCTCGGTCAAGATTGAGGTCAAGAGTTAACCCATCTTATAATAAAAAAATAAAAGTAGTATAAAAGGAAGTTGCCCTCCGCGTCTGTCTGTCGGTTTAACTACTATAACTCCTACTGAATCACACAACTGATTTTAAAACAGTTTTTACAATCATGTAGATACTTATATTATTGCGGAAGGTTTTTGTATATCACATTCTAATACGTGTGACGCTGGGGCGGGTCACTAGTAATACCTACTTAAGGCGACTACAGCACCTGATAAAGGCAGCACACATAGGAATAGTGCCATCTCCGTCTCTCAACAGGCCTGGGCCGGCAGTGCGAACAGTGCCGATACACGAAGTTTACAGACTATGAAAGCGTGCGTGCGTAAAAACATGTTCAAAAGTTAGAAAAATGAGATTTATGGAAAGGTGACAGCTTAAATCGAAAAATGCGTTAACTACTTATCGAGAGTGTTCAAACACGAACATTTTGATAGCAAATTCAAGTTCCTGTATGCATTTTACTATGGTTTTTACAGCTTAAAAGATACAAATATTGGGTATTTAGAGGTGACTTTGTAAGCTTTTTCTATCGAACGAAAAGTGCTGAATCATGTTTTCAGCAAACTACTTATCTAGTTTATGTCCTGAGTATTACCGTAGTATTTTTTTTCTTCGATTCAATGCAGTGCGTCATGCTTATCTACGCATCGTAAAATCGTAATTTAGGTGCTGTAGTCGCCTTAAAAAGTTTACACTTTGTTACCTGATTAAAATATGTTGTGTTTGTCTTTATGTATGTTCCGAGGGACCCACGACACAAGGGAAAACCTTAGTGTGGGCCTTTGAGTGTGTAGCGTTTATTTATTTATTTATATACCGCTACAATTTCTATTACTATGTATTTTACTTTGAGATGGCAGTATAGTACGTAAGTAAGTGTTTTATACAAGCCTTTATATTACAAGTGTAACAATAGTCTGACGTCACTGGGATGTCTGCTTTCATAACTAACTGTAATTGCATCTTAAATTACACTCTGAATTAATTGCCGACACGACACGATTCATTTTAAGCGGGATCAAAGGTAAGAATCGCTTTGAGTGATTTAGATTAAAGACATTATACTTTTTTTGTAGACCTCATTTTTCTATTTATTTCTACGTCCATGTTTTCCTTTCTTACCTAGTAGATAATAATCAATGCAAGTGACTAAATTGACTAACTCTGGTGTCAGGGAGAACGGTTTATCAATTAAAGTTAATCGGCAACAGTCTGATAACTCTAGCTGATCGGTTAAGCATCGTATACGGGGGCATGGAACCGATGGGTGACCAAAGTGGCAATTTACCACGTGCATTTCGGTTCTTCGGAGACGCCATTTGGCGGTTTGAAAACTCTGCCACCAGGCTTAGTCAAGTTCACTATATTTACACGATAAGAAGAAAAATCGTCAGCAATCGCGACGCACGATGGGCCCTGACCTGACTGACTGTTGACTGAAAATGATAACTTTAGTTAAAAAATATCCGTAAGTATCAGTGATTAATGGTATTATATTTTTTGGTCAAAATGAAAAAGTTGTTGAATTTAGACATTATATATATATTTATCACTAACCTGAGGGAAACATTATTTTTAGAAACAACACTTATGACTAGGTTTTTTTATAGTACGATTTTATACATACTCGTGTATGCTTTGTTCGTACTAAGCATATGATTTTGCAAGTCAAATATTCACATATTGAGAGAGTGAAGTAAGTATAGGTAAACAAATATATTTAGCAGGTCCTTAGATAATATATTAAATGCACTTAGAAATAATACTTAAAATATAGTTAGCTGTCTAGCGGATCTAAGATTAATTTTCAGTTTATCTGTAACTTTACGTCCAATTTCACCATACTCTATTAGTAAGTTAATACACGATTAAGAAGTTAATCAGACAAAACGTCAAACAAAAAGTATGAAAATGACATTGTTCACCAAATATTTAACCGACGATTAGTAGCTGCTAACCAGAGATTTGACAATGTCATTTTCATACATTTTTTGACATTTTGTCTGATTAGCTTCTAACAGCTGTTTAACCGTTGGTTATATTTTTGGTGAACACGGGCCTAACAGAGTATGGTAAAATTGGGTCTGTCAGTGATCGTTCTTAATTCTAAAAATGTAAGTCAAGTGTATCTATGTTATATTTATTATGACAATTTTTTTATACATCTATTATCTTATTCATTAATTAAGGCACAAAACTTCTTTCATCATTCAAATAAGCTAAACTTGTACTTTAAGATACAAAAATTATATCCGTAAATATTTTAAAAAATACCAAATATTAAAATCAGACTCTCTCATCCGTTTCTTTAATTCAGCAGTCTTCAGAATTCACATTAAATGCTTTCGAATGTCGTGAATAACGAGATTGTGGAGATAATTATTATCTTTTGCGATACACTCCATGATATCGAAATGGTCCATGTCATCTTTTATTTCCAAGTACATGTTTTGTGTCAGGCAGGTGTTCTGTAAGAGCTCATAGAACTCTCTAGACTGTTTCTTGAAGGTGGAACTATCGTGCTGGCCAGCGATGACGTATAGTCGCACTCTTCTCCCTTGTAGGTGAGTGAAGCAATCAAATTGAGGCGAGAGCGAGATAGCCCATTCTCGTGGCAGCTGCAGCAGCTCGTTGACTGAGGTGTGGATAAGTTCGCGCAGGTCATAGACCCCAGAGATGAGGAAGGCTCCCTGCAGCCGGTTGGAGCCAGGAGTGCTGTCCAGGAAGTCAGCGCTGGAGAGAAGCTTGGCGACCAGGTGCGCACCCGCCGAGTGGCCAGCGAAATACACTCCTCTGAAAGGAAGCAACCCTTGTTATCAATCTTGCAAGGTATTTGATTCATTGTAAGGTCTGATTGATGAGATAACTACAATTTATTTTGTTGTGATGGATAATTTTGATTTCCTGCCCAGTTTTGATGTTAAACCAACTTAACTTTCACCAACCCACTGCTGTTGTAAAATAACCGGGAGTATCAACAAAATAATTTCTGACTCAATTGTTTAGCAAGTTAATCTTAATTGATGTGGCTGTGTGCATTACTAGATACCTATTTGGTTATGAATGCCGATGTCAACATACTTGAATTGAAATGTTTTGTCATGAATTAAATTGATGAGACAGACATTAAATTAGGTGACCATATTGTAATATTATTACTAAGCTTTAAGGTACCTGGATCCCATTTTGTCAGCATATTCGAAGACGAATCTGGCTGCGCTCCGGATCTGGTTAATGATTTCCGGCAACGTGGCAGTAGGGCAGAGGTCGTAGCCAATTACGATGGTCTTCACTTTAGAGCGGTACAGTGGACCGGCAGGGTACCTGGACATCTCTCGGCATAGTTCCTGCCAGTATCCACCGTGGACGAACACGAGGATTGGAGCATCTGTGGGAGAAAAGTTACTAGTCTAGAGTTTGCAATTGATGCAAGCGTTAGATATTGTAGATACACAAAAAGTGGAAAAAGTTGATGTCTTTTCTTAGGACTGGGTACTTGCGTTTGAGTGCGCCCCAAGGGATCAGTACAAGCGAAAACTTAGCACGGGCCAATCAATTTCAATGCGTAATTTTTTATTTGATCAAAAAATATACCTAGGTACGAAATAATACGAATATATCCATGCCCATCAAAGAGTTTTATACGAGGGCTTGCGTTTTTGCTAAAGCAAAATGATTTATTTAAAATTTAAAATGTTCTAAACCACGATTCCTAATCATTTTAGAAGAATCTAAAAACTGCAGGCCGCGACAACACCGCGCTCTTATGTCAAAATGTCAACATTGACAAAACGATAGGGCGAGCAAGCCTTTGCGCGGGACCCTCGCGCAATCAAAGTGAGTTTGTCGTTATCGTGCTAGAGCTGCAAAAAATTAGTTTTCTTAAAGATAATTTAAAAATTGTTAATATTAATTTGCCTCGTATGTCTGACTCATAAATAACAAATACTTACATCATTGAAATTGTTATGATCTGTTCTTATATTTTTTGTTTGTACAGCTTGTATTGAGTTTGCACAATTTATGAAAAGTCAACAGTGAATGATAATTTTAACAATGTACGCTTTATTTACAGTACCTAATTTTATATCTATTTCCGCTGTGAAGATAAAAAGGAATAAGTATAAGTACTGAATTACCCAAACTGATACGCCCTAGAAATTTTTTTCATATATTTTTCGCTTATAAGACAAAGTCCGTCTCTACTTCCAAATCTGGGTTTAACACTTGGTGAACATTGGCCTAAATTGACTTGGATACATGCATGTACATAATACTTCAATGGATACATGGGGGAATACATAATACACATGTGGTGACTTTAAATTAGCCCTTTATTCCCACTTGTCCTGTTGACCAAACAAGTGGGAATTTTTTTCATGTAACTGAACAACTTTTCTTTTGGAACCTATCATGTAACTCTCAAAAAAAACCGTTTTTGCATACTACATCTATAAATAAACTACCTAGCAACTGAACAATCAGTTGGTGGTGGCGCCACCAGTCAAAGCAGCCGTCATCAGATGTATGAAATTTGGATAGTTCTCAATTTCGCCACCTGAACGAATAAAATGGCGTGTCATGCAACCGCCATTGATATAATAGAATAGCCTTCCTGGTATCACTCCGCATAAGTACGAATACTGTCAAACATTAGGGTATTGTGCAAGAAAAGACAAATCTACCACCAAACTAGATCCAAAGGGGACAGTTTACCATCAGGAAGATCCGTGCCCAGAATGTCCAACTTCTGTCCAGGAGTGGATCCGTACTCGATCTCCAACTTGTGTGGTATATTGTTGGTTACTGCTTCACTCTCTGTAATAAAATGAACAGAAAATCAATAAATATTCAACTTAATTCAATTGCAAAAGGAAGACTTACTCCGTAAGAGTAATTTAAAGTCTGTTAAGGTCTAAGGCAGATATATTAGGTACGGACGGCCGCAACTCAGGTTACCACACGCGTGCGCTGTGTTCTGATGTGATAAGAGCGGTTTTGCAATGACCTGATGCGCTGGCCTCTGTACTTAAGATAATTACATGAAATGATTAAATATTAATATCAAGGGAATATCAGCAATAGGGAATATGCATGACTTTTTTATCGCATTGATTAACAAAATATGAAAATACCGTAGTTGAGATGACAAAAAGTGAAATTAAAATTAAAATCGGCCAAGAAATACGGCCGATATACGCATTTAAAACTATTAATTACGCACCGATTAGACAGAGAGATCCGACATGGATTGTGACGTCACATGTCACTACGTCCATACAAATTTCGTGTTAAATTTCGTTTTGCTAGAAAGAGATAGAAATAAATCTTCGATGGCTTATATCTTTTTTAATTTCATAGTTATTCGAAAAATAGTTTTACTAAACTGTTTATTACATGAATAAGGATTAATTTTTTAAATAAAAAAAAATCATGCATATTCCCTATTCGGCAACCTATTTATTTGTTTAAACCCAAAACGAAAAGTGATATTCTAGTTGTGTAAAAAGGGACAGCTTAGCAAATACTTACATAACTATAATACCTTCCTATTTAGTTGTTGTATTTCTGATTAAAGAAAAATAAATTAACCATAAAATCTTTAACAAGATTCTTTTACTTGAAGATTTCTTATTTCTTACCGTCACTCGTCCAAGATCGGTTTCGGCTCACTCATTCAATTTAGAGCCCTCATCGAAAAGAGCCCGCATATCTAATCACAAAGAGGCATCGTTACAATTATCTTTAGAAGACGGGGGCTTACCTTTGTTCAAAAGATAATAAATCCATCGCATAATGCCGGAGGGCCAACGTATGTACCGCATCATTATAAAGGTTATTTTAGGGTTTTCTTCTAATGTTTTCGGGTAGCTAAGGAATGTTGTAATGGTAAATCAATGAATGCATGTTTGCGATTCTCTTCTTGTGGGATATAGCTTTTAGAGGTAGGAAGTCAGACTAGAGATGTAGTTTATAGATTGTGTTAAATATTGCTTCTTGAGGGATTTCTATATTGTTACCAATGAAAGACATGATTTTTACACTAGTTTCACTTATTTTCTATAGGTACTAATATTATAAAGAGGAAAGATTTGATTGTTTGTTTGTCTGCATTGAATAGGCTCCGAAACTACTGAACCGATTTGAAAAATTCTTTCATCATTAGAAAGCTACATAATCCCCGATGGACATAGGTTACATAATTTTCCCGAATTTCCCGAATAATTTATAATATTATATTTAAATATTTAATATTTTTAAGGGACTTGTTTCGACTGCATCATCTTCAGGCGTGTCTTAGTTTATATTACTTACTGCCGTACTCAGAGACGTCAATTAAAGTTAAGTACTGTTAAACTCTGATGTAGCCTCTTTCACTCTTGTTGATATAAACAAGGATAGCATGACATTTAATTACTTCTTAACTTTAATTGACGTCTCTGAGTACGGCAGTTAGTTTACATTAAAACACGCCTGAATATGATGTACCCCATTTTCACTACAAAAACCTTCTTATCGTAAAAGCACAGACTGAACGCGTGTGATAGCCTGATGTGCGGCCCTCTGTACTTACTTGTACCTACTTGTAACATTATTCTGTATCGACGCAAATATGGACAAAGGTTCACACATGTTCGATATTTAATGGTTTGATTCATCAATGTATTGAGAAATACAATGAAATAAATTATTGTACGTTTCATGGTGTATTAGATTAAAGAAACTTAAGTTAGATTAGAAAAAAAAAAACGTTTAATCGTCAGGTATTTATAAAAATACTAAAGAAAGTACTTAGGAGTAATACATACGTGGTCTTTGCCTACCCTAATTTAAGAACTTTGGAAGTCAAAATAACGAAAGTGTTCAACTAGCATTGTAGAAAAAACTTAAGATACTTACCTAAATACTTATTCCTTTTTTACGATACATGAGCAGTAAGTAAATAATAAACAAAGAGAGAACACGAGCGATTATTATTATTTTGAATTATCATTCAATATTACTGTTTATTGAATGTTTTTTTCAGTGGACATTTACTATTATTCTTATTTCAAAGTAAAACATTTTTTTAGGTAGATTAGTACCTATACATACATGTTCTTTTGAAATAATTGAATAGTTTCCAGTAACAGTTACTCTAATAAAGATTTAAGTTTTAGAGAAAATTTTTTTGTTCTATTTGTATTGTAAATTGGAAGACTATAAATTTGCTAGTAAAAACTAGGGACATTGAACAACTTGAACACGAAATTGAACCCACGAAATTGAATAACTGAACAACTTTTCAAAAGAAACATAGGTCCAAATATGAAAAATTCGCCGCTCCTTATGACTTGGCCGATTAGTTAACTACAGGGCAATCGCGCTAAAAAAAGTGGATTGAATCGCAATTTAAACGCAGGTGGGGGGCTACCACCTAAGCAAAGCTGATGCTGGTTAAACGAATGGAACGTTGTCGATTGCTTCTTTATAAGGAGACCTTGATTAACGACATGAACCAAACACAGCAATGTACATCATTCCATTCTTTCAATCAGCATCAGCTTCGCTTAGGTGGTAGCCTCCCAGCTGCGTTTCAATTGCGATTCAATCCACTTTTTTTAACGCGACTGCCCTGTGGGAATTTGTATGGAAAGTAATTTTTTTATGCTATGAAAATAAAGTTTTTATCTATTTCTAGCTTTCCATTCGGGACTTCGTTCTACTGGGAATATGGGAAAATTATGTAGCCTATGTGTTAATTCAGAATGTCAACTACGTCCATACCAAATTTTATCAAATTTGGTTAAGCCGTTTGAGCGTGAAAGAGTAAGAAACATCCATACATACATACATCCGTACATCCTCACAACCTTTCGAATTTACAATATTAGTAGGATAGGATCTACCTGCAGTGACGAAGTTGACGTGATGCTGCAGCACCTCCTGCGATGTAGGAAACCTCTGCGACCACATGCTGGGGGAGTATTCCCGCTCCAGGTCTATGGCTTCCGTGATCAGCGACATCTTGTCCACCTGGAAGTGAATTGGATGATAGGTTTTTGGTCTGTACTTGTTCACACACGATGGTGGACGTTCATGAGACCAATCAAAAAGAGCCGTCAAGCTGCTGGCTATGTACTCGCCTGGTATGTAATCTATGTACAGGGACAACGGCACATCATGCTATCCAAAACTGTCTTTCTTCAATAGATTTTCAATTTTATCTCCAAGCATTAGAGTTTACTATCCATTGGGGAAATTTGACAGTTTGTGATAACCTGATATGCTGTTGACTGTACATACAATACAATAAACTTATTGCACACCGACATTATAGAACTTGATACATATCACTTATATATAAAAATTAATCTCTATTTCTCTTGGTCACGGTAACACGCATGAACGGCTGGACCGATTCAGATGATTCTTTTTTTGTTGTGTTCTTTACAGTTAGGAGAAGATTTTTATGAAAAAAAAAATAAGAAAGTTGAGCGGAACATTAGAAAATTTAAGAAAACAAGACAACGTCCCTGTCCTGTGTCTGTCCTCTTGGATCCATTGCAATCGCTCCATCGATGGATCCTTGTACACTTTTTCTCCATTTGAATCCATTACGCCAATCCATTCCAAATTATGGATTCTAGGACACTCCAAACGTCTGCCGGGTCAGCTAGTTTAAGTATATAAAAAAATGAATCGCTATTTCCCTTGAAATAGCGATTCATTTTTATATAATACTTAGACTAGCTGACCCGATAGACGTTGTCCTGTTTTCTTAAATTTTCTAATGCTCCGCCATCGTATCCCGCGTGAACGGATGGAACAATTTCGATAATTATTTTTTGTTGTGTCAATTATTGCCAGGAAAAGGTTCTTATTGAAAAAAAAAGAAAGTTGAGTGGAAAATTAGAAAATTTAAGAAAACAGGACAACTTCACAGACGGGTCAACGTTTGAGCGAACTCATTCCATAGTTTCAGGGGGTGATTATCCCCCATGAAACTGGAAAACTTTTCGCAAGGAACCCATAATACATTCTCATAAAAAATAAAGTTATTTTACTATTATAGCAATCGGCTGATCGTTCAAGTTCTATGGAGAGGTGAAATGTTTTTTCGTATTTCGACCTATGTTCCTTTATTGGGGAAAGTTGTTCTGTTTCGGGAGCTGATTCAGTCTTCGCTAACTTATTTAAATATAATACCCAATATAAACGTTCTGATAAAGAATATGACCCAAATAACGTGAATTAAGTTTTAGCAAGTTTTAATTACCCTTCGTCTCCATCCTTTATCCAACGTTACATCATTTTCAATTTCCTCGACGAACATCCGTGAGGGCTATTCCATTAACAATAGCATCACAATGGCGGTTGAATAACAATGGAGGCCATTTTATCTGTTCAGCAGCTCTAGCACGATGAAGACAAACTCGCGCTCGGCTCACGCTGAAACTTCACTTTGATTGCTTGCTCGCCCTATGGCATTGTCAATGTTGACATTTTGACATAGGACCGCGGTGTTGTCGCGGCCTTGTCACTATCGTACTCGGCCTGCAGGTGGCGAGATTGAGAACTATTTAATTTTCTTAAACTTACTTGCTGACAGCCAACCCGACCAGCAGCACCACCGCCAACCAAATTTAAAAGTTGCAAACTCCTAGCAACTGAACATTCAGCTGGCAGTGGCGCCGCCAGTCAAAGCAGCCGTAATCAGATGTATGGATAGTTCTCAATTTCGCCACCTGAACGGATAAAATAGCGACCATTGCCATTCAACCGCCATTGTGATGCCATTGATTAGCAGAATAGCCGTCCTGTGGTAGTTTCAAGTTTCCTAAACTATAACTTGATTCGCTAACTTGAAGTTTCTCTCAGTGATCTGTCTCTCTGTTTATCTAGAGCCCTAATAAAGCTAAACGTATTTGTACAGACAAACGTAAGAAACTTTAAATTGGCTTCTCCCTGTGACGTAAGTTGCAGGTGTTGAAAGAAAAACTTTTAATTAATTTATCTTATCTATTTACATTGGAAACTTATGTTTTTCCTTATCGTGAGAGAGTCGGTAGTCTGTCGTTGTGGTCTGTTGTCTATGGGCCTTTTTATAATACGATACGTATTCAACACACATACTCACACACATTCACACTTTATTATACGTCTATCTTTATATTTGAGGAATATATATTTATTTATTATTTTACATTGATATTTATTGTTGTCTGTTTAGTTTATCCTAATTTTTGTACATTTAGATAAATGTATTTATTTACAAATCTTTCCCTGGACTGGTCTGCTCGGTGTCTTAATTATAATTTTTTGTTTTAAGTCTGTGGATAACTTTAATTGGCTATTGGTGTGTAAGTTTCGAATTTAAGATAAATTTGTTAACTGTTGTCCCTAAAAAAAAAACGACACGGCAAAGTTGTATTACCATTGCCTCCTATGCACTATAGTGACACTAGAAGCTGGGAACATAGAAGGCAATAGTAATACAAATTCTGTCATACCGTGCCGTGCCGTTCGAATTATATAAAGGCCCATTGCTGGGTCGCCGTTGTCGTTCACGACAAGGAAGACTAACTATACTAGTCTGTTGCTTAAAGGCGATTTAATATAGTGTACTTAAACACTGATAAGGTTCTTATGTGGATGACTCGGAAAAAGGTTACGTATTACTTGAGTTCTAGTTTTTTATTTTTTACTTGCTCATATACAATATACGTACATCCCACCAAGGAAATAGAAATATTTATTTGCACGGGAACAGGCCACCCTTCGAAACACGAATGGGACTTAGGCCATAGTCTACCACGCTGGGCCTATGCGGGTTGGTGAGCCGCGCGCCTTTCCAAAACGATTTTTCTTAGACAAGCTGGTTTCATCACGATGTTTTCCTTCACCGCTGAGCAAGTGAAAAAAACATACTTAATCCGATGAGACGAATTTAGTGGTACAGGCGCTAGGATAAAAACTCCGGTTCCAGGTCTGGCTCATTACCAACTGGGCTATGAGTGAGTTCTGGGTAACTTAGGTTTTGAATTTTGAATCAATATAGTTTTTTAATACTACCACGTTCTTTAATCAGTCTGTATTTCACCAAAAACAAATAAATTCACTCCGTACCTTTTCCAAAGCAGGTTTTTCATCAACTAATAAGACTTCGCGTGCATCAGAAAACGACGAAAACCACTTTTTTATAAAATTGTAAAAGAATTTCTTAACTCGACACATTCTGAACGCAGTGTATGCGTCTCTACCGTAGGTAAACAATCGGTAAACTAAACCGGTTTCCTATTTTGTATCACATTACATTTCATTTAAGGCATCAAATAGATAGACAGCCTTTTCAAGACAAAACAGCGTAAGTCGGTTTTTCAGAAATACTTTTATAGGGTCACTTTAAATTAGCTAGTGAAACTTTAGGGGGTGATTTTGCCCATGAAATTAAACAACTTGAAAAACAATTGAACAACATTAAAGTAAAATTTGTTTCATCCGCTTTCGCGCTTCAATTACCTACTGAATGGATTCGAATAAAATTTGGTGGGTGGGTATTTAACACATTCAACGCGAACGAAGTAATGGATTGAAGTCATATTGTTTTTGTATAAATTAGAAATTGTATTATATTTTATGAGATACACTTTTTTGTCTGAGTACGACCGCAGTGGAATGTGGATTAGTAAATGTTTATTAATGGTCCCCTAATAGGGTAGGTACTGTCAGTGACATAAGTGCAATCGAACATACGATAGAAAGATTTTTATCTCGTCTGCACATATCTAATACACACAATCATATTTAGCTACAAATAATAAATACACTTAGCTAATGCTATTTGTTATTTAATAATACTTATTATGTTAGTAAATAAAAAAGTAATACTAATATTTTGAATGTGTTTTTGTTTGTTGCTTTCATATCCCTACTAATCCCTACTAATATTATAAATGCGAAAGTAACTCTGTCTGTCTGTCTGTCTGTCTGTTACCTTTTCACGCCTAAACCGCTGAACCGATTTTGATGAATTTTGGTACAGAGATAGATTAGAGCCTGGGAAAGGACATAGGCTACATTTTATCCCACAGTTGGGCACGATATAACCTGTAGTCCACGCGGGCGGAGCCGATAAAGCAACAGATTGTTCAAGGGGGTTACCACCATGTCTTAATACAATGTTTAGATCACCTTACATTAGGAAAAACAGAGACAAAGCTATATGAGAAAAAGGGATATGCTCTACTGATTAGTATCGGTCGCGCAACGAGAGTTAAGGCAAACGTGGTAACTAACAGACTTAATGTTATACATTTAGGTTGTTTAATTTATGTTTTATCTATATTGGAATAAGATAACCGACTTCAACAAAGAAGGCTAGCAATCGACTGTATTAAACTGTCCTATATGCAAATATTACGTTTCTTGAAAGAAACTTAATACTACATTTTATATTAATTATAACCTAATGACGCCAAGTTGAGGTTTCGGAAGAGTCTTGACGTGGTCTTGACGTGGTACTAAGCACCTTTTGTAGAGTTGGAGGTTTCATACTAGTGACATAGGCTACTTTCACATATCAAAACGAAGGCTAATCTTAGTTGCTAATCTTAAATAATCTAATCCAAAAATTATCTTTTTTATCCACCAAACACGCATTGGGCCAGCTTGGTGGACTATGGCTTAAATTCCCTTCGTGTTTCGAAGAGATTCCCGTGGTCCCTTGTGGTAGGGACGTTTAAACAGTAGGAAAATGAAACCTTTCTTCAGTTTAGGTGTCGCAGAGATATTGTCAAACCCGTGATATTACAATTTCACAGTGTAATTAGAAATGCACGAAACTTTGTGGACCGCCTTCATTAAATTAGGTCAAGTTAGATTACATTAGGTTAGGTGAGGCTATTTTAGGTTCGGTTAGGTTAGCTAAGGATCTTTTTTTTGTAAGAAATACATTATTTTAGGTTTAAAGAACTTTATTTCTTATTCAAGACATGGCGTCACTTACATAAGAAACCACAAATAACATGTTTATGCAGTTATAAGGCCGTACAAAAGTTAATAACTGGGAAAAATACATCAAAATTAACATTACACCAAATTTACATTTTGAGCCACATAAGTAGCTAGTTTTGCCTTAAAAACTCGATCCGAGTCAATATTTTTAAAGTCAGAAAGCAGCACTCCTTTTCGAAAACGATGGCACGGCGTTATACTGTTTACTACAGTTTGTTTAAACGGATTGGATAAGTGCACGCTCAATTGTTCATAATTTTGTGATTGGTCACATTCTTTTCTATTAGACCAATATGCCAGGGCCGCCAGACCTTACTTATTTTCTCATAAAGCAAATGTGTGGGAAGTAGTAGTGCTAGTACGTACTAGTAATGTATGAATACCAGCTAACCTGGGCCGACGGCCAATTTTCAGCTACCAGGTTCTGAAGGTACTTCCAAAAATTGCTCATTTGTCTTGAAGTCTGGGTGCTATAAAAAGTATTGTTATAGTTTCCTGAACATCATATAAAAAAATCACAGTTCAGATTGTAGGTATATAATCGCATAATTTACTTGCAAAATGTAAAGCATCTAGTACGTACTAGCACTAATACTTCCCACACATTTGGTTATGAGAAAATAAGTAAGGTCTGGCGGCCCTGGGATCTCCGTCTATATATCTAGATGTAGGTTGGCTTGGCTGATTGTACAATTCTGTATCGCCAAAGCAATGCGTCGAATTATAAAAATACTTCGAGCAGGCAACTAGAATAAAACCGAAAACTATAAAATTAAGGTACAATATATTTGGCACGAAGAACGACCGTCCGTCCTATTATATTTAGAAAGATGAAAAGAACATTTAAAGTAATACGCGTATGTGGCAAAATATCTACACAACTTACTATGGGCTTAATACAAAAAATAATTTACCAAGTAAAGATTGAATTATAATTTATAACACACTTAGTAATTACAATAAATTGTGATCAGAAGAGCAGGATCTAAAGACAAGAAATACTCAAGTTATGCCCAACACTTAAATTTTATCGTGTTAACCCAAGTTTTTAACCGACTTCAAAAAAAAGGAGGTTCTCAGTTTGACCTGTATGTATGCATGTATGTATGTATGTATATATGTATGTATGTATGTATGTATGTATGTATGTTTGTCCGCGATTATGTCGCGTTTGGCTGAACCGGTTTTGATCCAGTTTTCAGAAAAGTATTTGTTACATTTAGGAGAAGGTTTTAGTATTTTAACCGACTTCAAAAAAAGGGGATTCTCAGTTTAAACTGTAAACTGTAAAATAAAAATCAAAAATATATATTATAATGATTCCCTTAAAATTTTCAAAGCTAACACTTCGTTACACGCATGCAACAAGACCTAAATGGACGCTACTCAATCCGCCGTTCAAGTGGCTAAGTTACTTGCCATCGACTCGCTAAGAAGAAGAAAAAAAACTTCGTTTTATTAACCGACTTGAAACAAAAAATTAAGAGATTATAATTTCCTCTAAAAATGGAAAAAAAACGTTAAAAAAAATAGAACTAACTTCAAAAAACTAAAAAATAAATACAATATCATCTGATGTGCTATGTAGTACCTACCTACTGAGCTGCTTGAAGTCGGTGCGAAGAAAATTAAGCTTGATAGGCCGCCTTCGCACCGACTTCAAACAGGTCAGTAGGTAGGTACTACATAGCACATCAAATGATATTGCATTTATTTTTCGGTTTTTTGAAGTTGGTTCTATTTAAAAAAAAATATTGGATGTTTAGTAAATATTCCTTATATTCAATTTTAAATTTTTCAAAAAATTTTACAAGAGTTTGTAACAAAAAGTCGTTTTTTCTTTCGAAAAAATTGTTCTACAGGATATTTTCTCAATAAGATTATCTTTAAAATCAACTCTAACGACATCAAAAACCGGAGTCGTTTTCTAGGGCTTCTGGGATGGGATAATTAGATAATATGTCATTCATTTTTGAATCCAAGGTAGCAGATGTAAATTTTTTTGGAAAAAAAATTACCATTTAAAACTTCATACCTATTTCTTTTTTCTGCCTTAATCACTTTTAGAAGTCAGTTTTTATTTACTACCCGTTTTTTACATAAGTCGCCAAGTCATGACTTTTAGCAACCAAGTCATTATTTTTAGCAGCCCAATCGCTATTTTTAGCTGACAATTCATGAATTCGACTGCCTTGTTTAATGTATTTGCTACAGTAGCTTCTAATTTTCACGCAGCTGCAGTTTTTTCGCCAAATTTATTTTTGTCACTGAAAGATTAATCTTTTTTGCAGCTCCTTGCAGAAACCTGCCATAACACAAAAAGTCAGTCATCAGAACAATCACGAAATAGAAAACATTGCGTAAAAGACCTCGTAAAAAGTAAGAATTGTTTTTGGGAGCCACACCAGTAGAATGGAAACCTTAAAAATAAAAAGTACTTGCGTTAATTACATTCTTCAACTTTTCGGAAGTAACGTTTCTTATCCTCACGTTGACGAAAAATGGTGTAAAAAATTGTTTGTTTAGATGTGCTTTTCGTTCCAGTCCATTTATGACCTTTCAGTTGCAGCTGAAGCCAAACAAAGATTTCAGAAGATGTTAACACGTGTTACACTAACAATAGAAGATATACTCTTGGCCGGTTTATATAAGTTACGCCGGTGTACACACGGCAGCATATCAGACTATACATACATGTTGAACAGGTTGAACTTCACGGTGCCCTTATCTCTCTCTTTATGCGCCAGCTTTCGTGCGAAAATGTATAACTTGTCGTGCTGCTGTCTGTACTTGCACTGTAGTCTCAATCTTTATTTTTCACAAACAGCTTATGTAAGCAACGATCTAAAACTAAGTCAAACTTTGCTGCTATGACCTTCGCAGGGTTAATGACTTACTTTTCCGGAATCTATAAAAACATAAAACAGACGATGTTTTTTTTGTATGTTAATTGTCGGCCGATTTTCAAAATACTTTTTAAAATACTACTTTTGTTCGAAAGAGTTGATCCTATAGTTATCTAAACTGATTCTGCGATTTAAAAAAAAAAACAATAAAAGCGAAACTTGGGTTGTGGTTACTTTAACGTAACCAACTAATGCCTATCAGATCAGCATTGTTGGGATTAAAGTTAGTTGACTAATTACTTTTTTAACAATTATGTCTGTTGAATTTTCTATAGAAAAAGATACTCAAACGCTACGCCATGTCTATACTAATATTATAAAGAGAAAGGATTTGATTGTTTGTTTGTTTGCATTGAATAGGCTCCGAAACTACTGGACCGATTTAAAAAATGCTATCACCATTAGAAAGCTACATTATCCCTGATTGACATAGGCTACATAATTTTCCCGAATTCCCACGGGAACGAAGTGTGATACAAATCTCGTACACCATGTGTTCAAAAGCACGCGAAGGTTTAATAAAGGAGTTAAATTGCAAAGAAATAATTCCACCACATCGTTATTTCAAAACCAAAATGGAGGTTCGAAGTTATCTTGTTATGTACATACTTATAAGAAGTTTGTTACTTTTTATCTAACTTCAGTGTCGTTGCTGATAACTTTAGATAATTTATTTCATAACAAGTCCACTTTTTATTAAATTCAAACAATTTTGTTTATAGTAGACAGGGGCATCGCATTCCGCTCAACCCGTAACAAAAAAGGGGCATGTACTTATAAGTTTAACGTGTGTATCTATTGTGTATCTATGTAATTGTCTGCAGCATCGATTTCTTTAATGGGTCGATTTTTTTATTTGAAAAGTGACGTTATCGAGATGGCTCTCAGCTATATTTGATAAATATTTTACATTAACAAAAATATGTTACTAAAGTTTGCATTTTCTGCCTAAAATTTAAAACTTCTAAGAAAAAAAAAAGAAAGTTTTAAATGAAATATACATATACTTTTCAAAGTTTTAGATTTACATAAATAATTGAAAACTTTCATTAAATAGTACGTCAGAACACGTACTGCCCCGCTCATGTGTATGCTTACAAATCTGTTTTTGGGGTGGAAAAACTATTTACACCCAATACAGAATTTTGGCAATCAAATCCGGCATCTCACTGGAATACTGCATCTCTCCCTTTCGCACAAACCTAAGACCGGCGAGACATTTGAAAAATCCTTACAAGCCCAATACTCGAAAATGCATTTTAACTTCAACTTGTTAATTTGAATTTGAAAAATAAGATCATTTATGTCTTCTGTCATTTATGTGAAACTAGATAATGTAATTTCGAGATAGTGTATTAGATACGCCAATATTATCTACTGTTCTCAATTCTCAGTTATCTGGTTTCAGGTATCATCAAGTATGTTATATAAAAATAGTCTTTAATACAAAGAACTGCAGTTGATATTTGCTGTTAGTATCAGCGATCCGATCGCAGTAACCCAATGCGGGTGCGGTTATCCGTATCGTTCATAGTAGGTATGTAAGGAATACCGTAATATGAGTACGTAATATGAGTGTAATACGAGTACGATATACAAATATCTAAGTAGGAAACTGCACCTAGTCATTTATGAGCATATTTAACATCTGTTAAAAAAACCTATCCTATCAAAAATATTGCATTATAAAAAAATCAAGTTTCACAACGCAGTTCTTCTACTGTAAAAACTTGTAAGATTGAATGTAAACTGAAGTCAGTTTATTTGTTCAGTTGGTACCTTTTTGTGGACGCATCTATCCAACAGCTTTGTCATGATCATAAAGGATTATAAAATTAGTTAACTAGGTAACTATCAGTAAAAGGCATCTTTATTGATTTAATAATATAAGATTGGTAATTCAGTATACAATTCAGCGAGTTTTTGGCTTGCTCTACATCTTTGCTCATGCGAATAAATTGATGACTAATAAATAACAATACACAACGAATTATTCGAAAAAGAAAATTATTCGGCGAGGACGGGCCTTGAATCCCAGGATTGGATCTCCTCATGCTCTAACCAACACATTTTTATTGGAAACTAGCTTTCCGCCCGCGTCCTAATTTTTTTTAAAATAAAAAGTATCCTATAAACTTCACGGAGCCCGAGACCTTTCCAACGAATGCAAAACCATGGAAATCGGTTCCTGCGTTCTGGAGTTATAGCGTCAAGAAGGAAAACCCGACTTATTTTTATATAGTAGATATGTCACTTGTCACTATTCCTGTAAATGATAGAAGAGTTCACAAGTCACCTATGAGTACTAAGTAAATAGTGATCATTAAAATTATTATTAACTAGCTTTCCGCTCGGGACTTCGTTCCCGTGGGAATTCGGGAAAATCATGTACCCTATGTCCATCACAGATAATGTAGGATTCTAATGGTGAAAGAATTTTTCAAATCGGTCCAGTAGTTTCGGAGCCTATTCGATGCAAACAAACAAACAATCAAATCTTTCCTCTTTATAATATGTATAGAAGATTATATTACTAGAATTAGCCAATTTAAAAGTCACCTGTATACTTTAATGCCTGAGAATATCTGGCCGCACTTAGCATTTTTTATTCTTGCTTATGAATCTAGCGGATCTATGACTAACACATGGAAACGTATATATGGTCATAAAACCTTCTTTTGTTTAAGGTCAGATATAGTTTTGCACAAGTGCCTTAAGTACTATGTGTGCCTTTATCAATTGAGTTACGGCGGGCGTTGAACATGAAAGGCCGTGATGCGGTTGAGGGTGGTTCCATGTCTAAATGAATACTCTATCTATTAAATGGGTCTCTCTTGCCCGGCCCTTAGTGTTGGTCAGCGCCAAGTTAATGTAATGTTAAAATATATTTTGGGTTTTAAGTAATCGTGTAACTCTTTTGTTTGTGATATTAAACTTTTTCTATTAAAACGGGGACCATTTACTTGAATTGTACTCACATATCTCTTTCTAACACTAATTTATCTCTATATGTGTACTGTACAGTTTAAATTATAGACGTAAAATGCAACGGACTTTGTAACATTTGTAAATTTTTTAACATATTGAGTACGAGCTTTCTGCCCGCTGCTTCGCCCGCGTAGACTACAGGTTATGTCGTGCCTAGCTATGGTATAAAATGTAGCCTATGTCCTTTCCCAAGGTCTAATTTATTTCTGTACAAAATTTCATCAAAATTGGTTCAGTAGTTTAGGCGTGAAAGCGTAAAAGACACAGAGTTACTTTCGCATTTATAGGGATTTAGAACCGTCACCTAATGTATCTCATGATTTTTCCTGGAAAATGGTGTTTTTAAAATCTAAACCGAGCTAGTAATTTTTCTAATATGCTTCTACATAGAAAGTCCAAACTTTGGAATAAATTTAGTACATGGACTGGTGGTCTATGGCCTAAATCCTCTTCGTCTATCGAAGAAAGGCGCGTACATCTCGGTGAGGACCTATATTTTCTGATTTAAAAAAATAAGTTCTCTATGGATAAAATAATTTAATAGTAAAAGCTAAAGACGCCCACCGTCACTTCAGGCTTAGTAAGGTTACTCCGACTTTAGTCTAGGCTTCATAATCCTTCCTAATCCTGAAGGTACAATCAAGAATGTCGCTTCGTAAAACGTATCATTATGCAAATAAATTTAGGAAAAGAATAATATTCGGCGCGAATGGAACGCATTATTTTTTACTATACAGAGTAAGGCGGTGCGGTGCGGTGTGGTAGGCTCTGTAAAGGGCCGTCAGGTTCACGACCACCCTAATACCGAAGTCCGACTCCAAACAGCTTGCTGTGTTCCGTCGGTGCGTGGGAGTACCAGTGCCTTTATAGGCATTTGCTGGGTAAACTCGCCCCATCGTCGACCTCATCTTTATGGTCAAGATTGAGGTCAAGAGTTAACCCATCTTATAATAAAATAAAATAAACTTTTTTATCACCAGCTAAATTTTTCCTACGGTGTCAGTAACGTTAATAGAACGTAAATAAGGAGGAAAACATTTTTTTTCCAAAATTTTCAGATTTTAATTCCCTTTTTAACGTCTTAGAGGATGAATTTTGTAAAACGCAGAAACACGGGTGTCACAAATTGTGTTGGAGAGTACTATTATCAAGTTTCAAGTCAATTGGACGATATAATTTTTTTCCATACAAAAATTTTGATTTATTTTCATGCTTCAGTCGATCTAGCTTGACATTTTTATATGAAACTAGCTTTCCGCCCGCGGCTCCGCCCGCGTCCTAATTTTTTTAAAATAAAAAGTATCCTATAAACCTCACGGAGCCCGAGACCTTTCCAACGAATGCAAAACCGTGGAAATCGGTTTGTGTGTTCTGGAGTTATAGCGTCAGGAAGGAAAACCCGACTTATTTTTATATAGTAGACGATATATTATGTAAAACAAAAAAAATACGGATCTGTTAAATTTTCATAAAGTTTACGTACAAAAAATTTGGATAGTGATAAAAAAACTTCCTGTATACTTACCGAATGTTTTTCTTTCCCTAAAACTATTTGTGGTTTAAAAATACTAAATGTATCATTATATTTATTTATTGATCTTTCATAGTTCTTGTCTAGCGTTTTCCCGGCCTACTATGCCGGGGTCCATTGTTTTACTAAAATTTTAAGTAAGTAATTCGATTTCAAACGACGGTTCATAGTTCATACGGGGAAACAGTTTGATACGATTTAAAAGGAACGGTTGGCAGAGTCGAAATCAGGACAGCGGAACAGCGGCGGTATAATCTAATTATACCTTCTGTAGTAAGAACGGTTTTATGTTGTTTTCCCGAATATACTTACTTAGTAATGGTTGAAAAACTATTTTTTTTAAAACATTGTAAACATAATAGAGCCGAGAATGTAATATTCAATGCGCCCGTGTTTTACGACGTTTTTCAACACATTTGCGAGGAACGAAATAAATATAAACTTTCTATGGATATTGGCGGCAACAAACTATCACTTGCATGTTGCGCCTCGGAAAGTATTTCTGGCGGTGTACCCACGTAGGTTTCCTGTTCTGCACTTGAAGAATAAATTTTTTGTGTTGTATAATCTAATTATACCTTCTGTAGCGGAACAGCGACGGTATAATCCAAGTATAATCTAATAGTAAGAACGGTTTTATGTTGATTTACCGAATATACTTACTTAGTAATGGTTGAAAAACAATTTTTTGAAACAATGAAACTATAAAGTTAGGCAATTAGTGAAATTTTTGTACGACGTAAGTAATTACTACCATGCTGGACTGGCAGTGTCAGAAAAACTTAGAATGTTCCAGCCGCCAACTTAACTCAGGCCTACTGTAAAGTAAGTGGGCTTTGCTGTATAATGGACGAAAGGTTGATAGCCGGTCACCACAGCAGGCATGTTTTATTTGATAAATGGAGATGTGCATAATGACGTCAAGTAATACTAGAGCTACGTGACGCTCTGCCTGCCCTGAAAGGGATTATAAGCCTGAGTTTATGGATGGATGGATATAATTGACTAAATCAATATATACTGCAAAATGAAACATAATGTTAAAATTATTTGCTTGCAAGTATTTATTTTTATCAAGATAAGTTATTCAAGGATACAGGTTTGTAGACTGGCATTGACCGGTATTGGCCTTCGTATCACTTCCTTCTAGGTAGTTCATTGTAAAACTAATTCTTAATAAATTGCTACGTACAAAGAGAATACAAAAAACCAGAACGGACAATAAATGAGAAAAAAAATCTTCAGAAAATAAGAATTTCTAGAAGAGAAGGTTGGCAAACTTTGGCAGAGTGATGATACCTAGTTTGTTGTTGATTACAAGAGCATACTTTCTCAAGAGCATATCTGGCCATTTTGGACTTTGTATCGTTTTTATCCCATACGGTTTTAGTGTGCCGTACTCAAAGGGCAAAAACGGGATCCTATTACTATAAAACTCCGTTGTCCGTATGTCTGTCCGTCTGTCACCAGGCTGTAAACCGTGATAGTTAGACAGTTGAAATTTTCACAGGTAATGTATTTCTGTTGCCGCTATAACAACTAATACTAAAAAACAGAATATATATTTTTTATTATAATATATTACTTAAATCATTTAATAACAGGCCCATATAGATACAATATAATGAAACAAAATAAAATAAAACTAACTAACACTATTTCCCGGGTGTTTTTCCGGGGGTGTCTGCAACCGGGAATCTCCCTCGGAAACGGCGGAACGCTAGCCCTCCGGCCAAAAGCTCTCCTTCGTGACTGTCTCCAGCATGAACGTCGGGAACCGCACCACATTATAAGATGGGTAACTCTTGACCTCAATCTTGACCATAAAGGTCAAAGATGATATCGACGATGGAGCGAGTTAACCCAGAAAATGCCTTAAAGGCACTGGTACTCCCACGCACCGACAGAACATCGGTAGGGGGTGGTCGCGAACCAGACGGCCCTTTACAGAGCCTACCACACCGCATGAGACCATAGGACGACACCTCAGATTCAGAAAAAAATGAAGTGTCGTTGCCTAGGATGGATTACTAGGAGGCAGGTCTCATTTGTGTTTCCTTAGTCGCCTCTTACGACACCCACAGAAAAGAGACGGGGTGGTGTTATTCTCAACCGATCACCACACGGCAAATATTTAAGGAAGCTCCCATACAAAAATACCATACAGCAAAAGTGATTTTGTTTGCTCGTTTTTATTGATAATGGTACGAAACCCTACGTGCGCGAGTCTGACTCGCATCTTGGCTGGTTTTGTACAGTTAAATTAAAGCCCGCTCCACTGCTCTTGAGTGTAATAAATTGCGCAGGCAAACTTAAATCGTACTCATAAGTTATTGTACATGTCTGATTTAATATAGGATAGAATATATTCTTCAACGACAATAATAAAAAAAAACTAAAAATAGAAACGATAACTTTACAATACAATACAATGCGCCGATTATTTGAAAAATTCAAAAAATAGTTGAATATAATATAAATAATTTTTTTCTCGGTAAATAGCTTTTTACTATTATACATTGCTATAATACATTCTAGCAGTACTTACCTGCATCTGGTACCGGCTGAGAGTAAACCATATCATATCATCATATTATATCTATACTAATATAATAAAGAGGAAAGATTTGATTGTTTGTTTGTTTGTTTGCATCGAATAGGCTCCGAAACTATTAGACCGATTTGAAAAATTCTTTCACCATTAAAATCTTACATTATCCGGGATGGACATAGGGTACATGATTTTCCCGAATTCCCACGGGAACGAAGTCCCGCGCGGGAAGTTAGTTGAGGAATAAAGAGCTTGTAATGATTATAATATTCGAAAGATTTAAAAATTCCAACAAGCTACAGTGATAGCGAATACCTCTAACATTGTGAATGAATTTACTGTTTAATAAGGAAAGATTTTACAATTAGCCATAATACAATAAAATTAAGATAAAGTCGGTATCGCAGCATAACCTTCCAATTGTTTGTTGTAATGTAAAACGCTTAAAACATGGCAGTAACACACAAGGATACGTCTTGGACTATACCTGTCATACAACTCTATTTTTAAGCCTTTCGATGCTCAAGACGCTACTCTATTTACAAAATAAATCTATATAAATTAACATCTGGAAATACTTACCAATCACAGATGTAGTCGAAACAAAATAACCAGCAACTCTATTATTTATTAAGAAATAAAAGTCAAATGAGTCAGTATGTTTGTAAACAAAAACAAAGAAGTCGCGTGGACTCGTACGACGTGTTCAGCGAAGACGTGCGCGTAGCCACACCCGCGCACCAACTGTGCGCTTGAGCGTAAATACGCCTAATTATAACCGGCATTATATCATTCTGCGCGGTGATAATGCGTCTATTATCGAGTCATCATGTCGGGTGCAAGGCGCACTGCATTTTGTAGGTCCGTAATGTAATGTAACACACACTCGCACACCACACACACATACACTATACAACACACACTCACACGCATATGTACACAAATAGACCAACCGCTTTACATTAAATTACGAGGAGTGATCAAAAAGTAGTGATAATGACCCACTTGTACAATTCATAATTTACTCATTTATACCAATAATTAAAGATCATTTAATAACGAGGTTAGATACAAAAAATTAAGTCTTAATTTTAAGAAACATAGAAACCGTGTCTAGTTGTTTGACGAATTCCGACGTTAAATATCATTATGGAGAAAAACGAAGTGCGAGCCGTTATTAAATACCTCAGTTTAAAAAAGTTAACGACGCAAGAGATCCATCGTGATTTGGTGGAGACTTTAGGTGAGTCTGCTCCATCATATTCTACTGTGGCAAGATGGTCACCTCAATTCAAGACTAGAAGAACATCGACAGAAGATGAGCACCGCTCGGGCCGGCCATCGACGTCAGTTACGCAGGAAAACATTGAAAAAGTCGAAAAGATTGCTCAAGACGATCGTCGTGTTACAGTGCGTTATTTAGTCCAGGAAACTGGCATTTCATATGGCAGTGTTCAATCAAAATTAAAATATTATCTGAGTATGAGAAAAGCCTCGGCGCGTTGGGTACCCAGAATGTTAACAGAAGATCGGAAGAAAACCAGACTCAATGTTTCATGGCGCTGGTTGGACAGATTTCATGTGGATCCTAACAATTTTTTGGCTTGATTTATCACTATGGATGAAACATGGGTTCACCATTTTGATCCAGAAACAAAACAACAATCTTTAGAGTGGAAAAGACCGTCGTCACCAACTCCAAGGAAATTTCGAACCACAGCATCGGCAGGCAAAGTCATGGCCTCAATTTTTTGGGATTCCGAAGGAATATTATTAATTAATTATCTTGAGAAGGGACACACAATAACAGGCGTTTACTATGCATCTTCAAAAGCTAAATTGAGAGAGGCTATAAAAGAGAAAAGACATTTCAAACTCAGAAAAGGCATTTTCTTTCATCAGGACAACGCGCCAGTTCACACTTCTGCTGTTGCACTGGATGCCATTCAACTAGCTGGGTTCGAATTAGTGGATCACCCACCTTATTCGCCGGACCTGGCCCCCAGTGATTTTTATCTCTTTCCAAAACTAATAGAATACTTGCGTGGTAATAGATATGCCGATGATAATGAAGTGATAGAGGCCGTGGATGGGTTTTTGAAAGGCCAAGAGAAATCATTTTTTTTAAAGGGTTAGAAATGTTGGAGAAACGCTGGACTCGGTGTGTAGATAGAGAAGGAGACAATGTTGAAAAACAAATTTTTGTTATTTAAAAAATATATTATTTTCTGTGTCATTATCACTACTTTTTGATCACTCCTCGTAGGTAGTAATTTACTCTTTTTCGCCAGCTATGTACACACGCGCACCAAAGGTACAACTGAAAACCAGCGTTGGGGCCTCGGCTTCAACACATGCTGAGCTGTGTCGCACTAAAGCACAATCCACTATTTATATTATACGTTCTTTTGTCGCTTTCTGTATGTGTTCTTATCCTGTGTTTTATATTTTATTTTATTTTGTGTTGTAATGTCTTATGACAAATAAATGTCTTGAATCATAATGTTTTGTGTGTAATTTTTGTGTCCGTCTTTGTGTGTTTTACAAAGGACCCATGACACAAGGTAAATTTTAGTGTGGGCCTTTGAGTGTGAAGCGTAAAAAAATCCTTCTATTTGGAAGATGGTTCAAAGTTACATACAGACACTCACGCCTTTAAGGTGTGACTTTAAAAAAAACACTCCTCCACACAACCTGTGCGATCGGCTAACGTGCCATTGTCCATATTTCCCATGAAGTTGAAAATATTTTTTGAGAATTTCATGTAGGTTCCTTGGGGAAAATTGTTCAGTTGCACGGGTAAAATTAACCCCTAAAGTTTTGTTATAGCTAATTTAAAACTATACCCCATATGTATTACTAGCTTTCCGCCCGGGACTTCGTTCCCATGGGAATTGGGAAAATTATGAAGCTTATGTGTTAACTCAGGATGTCAGCTACCTCCAAACCAAATTTTATCAAAATTGGTCCAGCCGTTTGAGCGTGAAAGAGTAACAAACATCCTACATCCGTATATCGCCAGCACAAACTTTTACATTTATAATGTTAAACTTTCACATTTATAATATAAGTAGGATAATAATTATGTTTAGTACTAATTTGGGGTGTAATAGACCAAGCAACTTATTCACTACTCCTTTTTATAATTCGGAAACGGCACGGCAAAATTGTATTACCATTGCCTCCTATGTAATAGCAATACTAGAAGCCGAGAAGATAGAGGGCAATGGTAATTCAAATTTTGAAGTGCCGTGCCGTGCCGTTCAAATTATAAAAAGGCCCAAAGCTTTCGTTTGTTATCGTCCGATCTACTGTAAAATGATTAATGTTCTTATTTATAACTATACTTTAACGTTGATCTGATAGTGACTGATCAACCGTGTTTACTAGATCGCCTGTTTCAATTCAATTGGAGTCTTGTCAAATCCCTTGTTCTGTTGGAT